>CM031238.1:228991578-229376578 GCA_018340775.1 Taxus wallichiana var. yunnanensis | reverse complement strand
TAGTACAAACACACGTCATTCACATAGTCGTCATTCTTCCTTGGCTCATGGTCGATTCTTTACTTTGTCATCTTACCGGAAGGTTAGAGTATGTCACCTCCTCGAGAGCAAGGAAGTTTTGGTTCGTCACATTGGACACTTTCACTTAGGGGGGTCATCGTGGTTGGTTCTCCATCACCATGTTGGAGCATTATGGTTCCTCTTACTATATAAGATAATGAGCAGAACCCTAATGGGTGGACCATTGTTGATCTACCTATAAAGGAGCCTTCTAGTGGGGGTCATCCCCTTAGGGATGACCCACCTCCTCCCCTAGTGTTGCGCAACATGTGTTTGGCTCCCCTAGTCATGTTATATGTAATCTAGGTTTTTTTGTTTTGCCTTTTTGATATCGATTTGGTTTGTGGGTCCCTCTCACTTTTTTTTTTTGTGCTTATTGTTTGTGGCATACTTTTGGTAGCAATTTGTTCTTCTACGTTTTTTTAGGTCGTGATTTTTGACCACCTTTTATCATAACCATCTTGTATTGAGCGGTTAATATATTGATTTGTGTTCCACTAAAAAAATTGTATATAAATCTATATCAAAAAGATGGTCTTATTTAAAATATGTATGTCGGAAGAGATAATCATTATATGCATTTATAATTATTTTACGATTATCAAATTTAAACCTTGCCTTGTCTAAATTAATAATTCAAAAGACACACGTTTCATTTTTAGACATGATCCTCTAATGATGCACCCAAAATTGGATGGATCGTACGTAATTGACCTACCACCGCATTAGTCCCTTGCATGGTTTAAATTTGACTACCTTTTACACATTTATCATGTTTTTAGCCTTAAAATACCAACACAATTTTGTCATCAACTTCTCTTTTGACTTACATGTTTAAAATATGATTGTTCTTTATATATATAATAAAAAATAATATATACATATAATAAAAATTATGTATTTTCTAGTTTTAATAGTATTAAAAATACATAATTCGATTACTCCAATATGAATAAATTGTTGTCTACACTTCCACCACTATATACATTTGTTAAGCCAATGTACACGAAAGAACAAACTAAATTATAATAAACAACATGAAAGAATATTTGTAACGAGTTATCAAAATAGTTAGTCTTGTCCATAATATTATTCGTATCGTGCTTAAAGAAGAAACTAAATTATTAGTCTTCAAATGCAAAGGGATTCGGTGCACAACACTTCCCATAAACGTCTGCGAGATGTTTTCCAAAACATATTAGATGGGATTAAAGTGTCCTACAAGATAATGTTAGCCAAGTTCCCCGTAATTGTTTTGTACTCGAGGATTTTGTTTCTTAGCATCTAATATTGTTCGTTTTAATTGTGTAATCCCAATGAAATAAAAATTCTCAAATATCATGTTCTACCACGTATGAATGTTTTTTTCCTTGATCCATATCATTTAAATTGTGTAATCATACATACACCTTTGTACTTGTGATAAAAACGTGGATGCCAATTAAAACCTATGAATAAATATCTAATCAATTTACCTTAAACTATTGTTGTATTAGGAAACGTGGGGAAAAAATCGAAAGAGGATATTGCACGGGTTTATGAGGAAGAAGTTTTATGGTTGGAGCTAGTCCATATTATATAACTACATGGGGTGGTTTTCCTCTCTTACCCATCGGTTAGATGTTTTATGAACCGTGCAACAAATACAATTTTAAGGTGGCAACCATCATAGTGACCATTCCCTTGATTGTGTGTTCCATGGAAGGGGATGAATTAGAGAAATTAATGGGAGGAGGATATACATTACAAGGTATTTAGAAGGAAACCATGGAATAATATGTAATAAATTTTAGGCCTACCTAGAAATGTTTGTCACTATCAAACCCTAGTTTTTACTCATGTTGTGAAACCCTTTAAAAATTCTAAGTGAGGTCTCAAACCCTAGCCATGGTTAGGAGACCGTGTAAAACAAACATTAGTTGGGTTGAAGTGCAATCCTTGATCCATTGGCGTTAACTCTACTCCAAAGAGGCCTCGAAGCACACATCTTTCTCCACCTAACCTATGATATTTGATTGAATGCAACTAGATTTGGTGATTGGAAACTCCATGATAATACTTGAGTTGATTTTGACTCTTTTTAATACTTCAAATGGGGATTTTTGAGTGCTTACAAATGCGGGAAGATGATCCCTTGACTTGGTAGGATACTTCATACCTATAGTGATTACTTCCCGATGAGAGTGTATTAGCTTTGGTGAGATTTAGGGAGCCTTGGGTGCCTTTTGTGAGTGTTGTAAGAGAGTATGTTAATATAATTCCACCGATTTACGGGTTTGTAAATGAGAGAGTTTAAATTGTTTATACGAGGAATTTGAAGGTAAATTATCGGGAAAGGCCAACCCAAAGGAAGTAAATTATCTAAAGAAGAATGTGAAATTGAAAGAAAATATGGAGGATATGTCGGTTCAAAACCATACAAGTCAACCAAGACCGAATATCACAAGCCACCAAACTAGATGTTTTTGTACATGGATGAGAAACATGAAAAATGAAGGTTGCATCCTATCAAGTGGAGTTTGTCTATGGATTTTATACATTTAATTCTCAGAAATTGTCAACATATCAATGTGCATGACTAAGCAAGATAAACAAGAGACCTCAGGATGTATTAAGCAGTGAGGATAGAAAGATTGTGTTTGCCTTAGCAAAAGTACATTGTCATAAACAACGAGTGTCAAAGAGCGAATTTTCAAATTTGAGTCTTTACATTTGCCCTCCCTCTAAGTATGAAATGAAAATTACATGCTTAAAGGAAAAGATACATGAGTATGTAGACAAACCTTGTCTTTGCTTGGATTATTTTTTTACATAGTCTGTTGTGTTGGTGTCGGAATGCTCCATGGTGAAACCTGCTGAAATATCCCTTGTGGGATACCACTTAAATAACACAAAATATTGAAAATTTGTAGCCAAATAAAATATTGATTTTTGCATATTTTTACCAATTAAGGCGTGATGAAGAAAATTAATAACTCCCAAAATATCCACTCAAATCACTTGAAAATTTAAAGAGAGCTTGCTAATATTATAAAGAACATAAGAAAACTATTTTTGGAATTTTTCAGACAATATAACGCTGCGAGAAAATTACAGCGTACCTAAACAACTGGAAAACTTCTAAAATTCATATATTCTCGGATACAAGTGCAAAAACTATGAAACTTTGGAAATAACATTTACAAACATAGAAGATGGTATTCCAACCCTCAAATCTGAAAATGGCCAACTGAAACCCTCCAAATAAAGGTTGCGATCTCCAAAACAAGTCACCCTTTTTGGTAGATGGTCAAAACCCCTTTGAAAACCTTAGAAAATGATGTCAAACCCTTTCTTTATTGCTGCCATAAAGTCCGATCTCGAAAACCCACCGATTATCTTCACAAATTCTCAAAATATCTCTATAAATCAGCCACAAAAGGCTCCAAAATGATAAGCTAGGGTAGATTTCTCACTACCAAAGAATGCCCTGCTAGCTAGGGATGGATCTCTCACCACTGAAGCTAGGGTTCATGTGGGATTTCACTCCACAAGCTATAGATTTGCAAACAGCAATTGCACATGAAAGGAGATAATTAGGTATGCAAGAATGCCTTTCCTTTCTCCCCTAACTCCTTATATAATTTCTCCAAGGCAAAAGAGCCCCAATAAACCCTAGTCACATTTTTTCCTTGGAGGGGCCAATAAAATAAAAGTAACTTAAGTTATTTTTCCCTTTTTAAGTCGCCATGGTCCAAAAGTGACCCCCAACGCAAAATTAGAACATCAGTACCATGTGGCCCCTTCCTAATGACAAAACGTAACATCTAGTCCTTCCAAAACACCTTTTTGCATATGTCAATGAAGAATTATAACAAAATGGACTAGATATTCATACCCAATAGCTCCCAATGTCCAAAGCCCCTTGGGTATGACCAAGGCTTGGACTCGAATTGGCCCTTAGGCCTTTGGCATAGGAAAGGGGACATTACAGTCCTCCCTTCCCAAATTTTGCTTGTCCTCAAGAAAATGCAAATTAGGATGCTACAAAATCTGCTCTCCCTCCCAAGTAGCATCCTCAAGTGGCAATCCCTTCCATCGCACCAAATACTCAATGATCACTCTTGCTCCTAAGCCCCTCTGTCTCTCTTCAATAATGGATTATGGTTCTAACACCAACTTCCCCTCCTCATCTAGTGGCGGTAACTCTGTAGATGGTACAATATGTTGTCTCGAGTGCCTTCTTAAGGCATGAAACATGGAAGACATTATGTATCTTACTATGCTCAGTAGCTCTAGCTCATATGCAATTGCCCCAACTTGACGAACTACCCGATACGGACCATAAAACCGTGGTTTCAATTTCTTTGCACCCTTCTGCTTCAGTGAGGACTTCGCTATATGGTTGCAAACATAGGAATACTAGATCCCCAACCTCAAAAGACCTCTTTATCCTGTGTTGATCTGCATATACCTTCTGTTGATTTTGTGCCTTCTAAAGGTTCTCTCTAAGAGCCTTCAAAATATCCTAGTTCTCCTGTAACCAATCTCAAGCTTTGGGAGCTCGGCTATCTGGTAATACCAAATCCACAAATGTCATAGCATCATACCCATACAAGGCTCGGAAAGGAGTCATACCTATGCTCATCTGATAGGTGGTATTGTAGCAATACTCACCCATGTGTAACCATCTAATCCATGCCCACTAATGTCCTGACACATAACTCCGCAAGTAGCCCTCTATCCACTTATTGACTATCTTCGTCTGCCCATCTATCTATGGGTGGTAGCTAGTGCTAGGAGTCAACTCTATACCTGCTAGTCTGAAGATCTCCTGCCAAAAGGTGCTCATGAAGATCTTGTCCCTATCACTAACAATATTTTTAGGCAACCCATGTAGCCTAAAAATACCTGTATAGAAGATCTCGGGCCACATCCACTCGCCTCATGCCCCTTGGGTAGGGAAAATAAATGAGCATACTTAGTTAACCAATCAACTACAACATAAATGCAGCTATGCCCATGCACCAAGGGAAGCCCTGTGATAAAGTCCATAGATATGCTTTCCCATTTTTGTTCAGGAATGGGGAGAGGCTGAAGTAATCCTGCTGGAAAAGACTACTTGGATTTGGTTTGTTGGCAAACCATACACTCTCTGACATGATTAAGGACATCGTCCTTCATCCCCTTCCATGAAAATCTCTCCCTGATAAACTTGTATGTTTTGAAATACCCAGGATGCCCAACTAGTGGTGTATCATGTACTACTTGAAGGATCTTCTCCTTCATTTTGGATCCTAGTACAAGGAAAATCCTATCCTTGTAGAAAATGAGATCATCCACTACTCTGTATCGGTCATCCTGTATAATACCATCCATGATCTCACATGCAAACTATTTTTGGAATACTCAACAAGTATATGAGCCTTCCAATCCGCTGAAATCTTAAACATAGAACTAAGCATAGAAGTGAGGTAAGGCCTCTTAGATAAAGCGTCAAACAATATTATTCTTACCTCTAGTGTACTCTATGTCGAAGTCATATGTTTGTACCTTGTTCACCCATCTTTGTTGGCGATCATTGAGCTCCTTCTGTCCCAAGAAGAACCTCAAACCGTTGTGATCCGTACAAAACCACGAATTTGTTACCCCAAGTACTGTCTGAATTTGGCCAAAGCATGCATAATGGCCAACATATCCTTATCGTAAATTGAATACGGGTTTCAATTTCCAACTCTCATAGGCAATGGGATGCCTATCCTGCATGAGAACTACCCCAACACCCTCTCCTGATGCATCACACTCTAGAATGAATGGGTGGGAGAAATCTGGTAATGTGAGAACATGACACAAACTCATCACCTCCTTGAGGTGATCAAAAACTATTATGTTGCTTTTGACCAAGCAAAAGCCCCCTTCTTGGTCAAATCGGTCAATGGAGTAGTCAATTGAGAGAAATTCTTCACAAACCTCCTATAGTATGTGCACAACCCCACAAATCCTCTCAAATGTGTCAATGTCCTAGGTGGCGGCCAATCCAAAATTACCCGTATCTTCTCTCTATCCACCTTCATGTACCCCCACCAATCACATATCCTAAGTATAGAAGTTCGGTCATGCCAAACTCACACTTAGAATTTTTCGCATATAAGCGAATTAGCTTCTAATATCCCCAATATCTCACCAAGGTTCCTGATATGGTCCTCCCAAGTCCTGTTGTAGACTAAAATATCATCAAAGAAAACCAATACAAACTTTCGCAAGTGGTGGTTGAACACATGATTCATGCAAGACTGGAATGTAGCTGGAGCATTAGACAATCCAAAGGGCATCACCAAGAACTCAAAGTGACTGTAATGGCATCTGAAAGTTGTCTTATGCACATCTTGCTCCCTAACTTTGATTTGATGATATCTAGATCACAAATCTATTTTCAAAAAATAGATTACACCATGTAGTTCGTCAAGAAAGTCATCAATGTGTGGTACGAGATACTTGTTCTTTATTGTCTTCTTATTCAAAGTGCGGTAGTTTATACACATCTACATGGTCACATCCTTCTTCTTCACCAATACCACCAAGAAGCAAAAGGGTTGGAACTCAGTCTAATATGCCCCATATCAATGAGCTCATGTATAGTCTTCTCGATCTCATCCTTAAATTGTTTAGGGTGACGGTAAGGAGAAGTAACCACTGGTCTAACATCCTTGAGCTCAATCACATGCTCAAATCCCCTATCTGGAGGTATTCCTGGAGGTATGTCACCAAAAACTACACTATGTCTGTCTAATAAGCCCTGTATATCCACATGATACTCTTGTTGTCCATCCTCTAATTTCTTGGTCGAAACCAAACAATGTACTACCCAATCCACCCCATTGTGCCTATAAATCCTCTCGATCCTCTTAGCCGTAACAACTCGGGGTGCCTCTGAAGATAAGCCCCTCAAGATCACATTCCTCCCTTCAGACTTAAACTTCAGCTCCATTGTCTAGAAGTTAGTCTGAAACTCACCAAGGGAATGGAGCCACTATACTCCAAGCACTATGTTGGTCTCTCCAATACCAACAATATAGAAATCATCGGTAATTGTATAGTTACCCATCGTGATGCTCAATTGGGAACCCGTCGTGTGCATCTCATAGAATCTCCATTGGCTACAACCACGTTGAAGCCCTCAAACTCCTCTGTCTGTAATCCTCGCCTCTCAACCAATGAGGCATCAATAAAGTTGTGGGTTGCCCCACTATCAATGAGTACCACTACTCGTTGTCCCTGCAAAACTCCCCTAACTCTGAATGCCTTATACCTCGGGTACTAGACAAGGTGGCGATAGTCTCCTAGGGAAAAGTCTCATTATCTTGCTCAACACCCGCACTATCTAATGCCTCATCATCATCATCCTCTAATCCCTGTGTGTCCAACTCCTCGTCACCATCACTCTCCTCAAAGACCTCTATGAATTGGGCCTTCCCTCTACCCTTGCAATTATGTCCTGGAACCCAAGGTGTGCGGAAATCGAAACATAGTTTCTTTTGCCTCAATTCATCTCTGTCCTCTCTAGATACAAATGGTCTCCTTGTTGTATCTTGCCTAGGTGGAGGTACCTTCGGGTGCGAACCATCGAATCTAGAAGGGAAACCCTTAGGCTGCACTCAAGGTGGAAACCTCAACTTAGGAGTGGATAACTCCAAGTCACAAGCTCTCCTAATAGCCTCATGCAAGAAGGCTCAAATGCCTTCACAAATCCAGCGAGAGTGTCTATCAAACCTCGCTTGTGAATAGGGAAATCAACCTCATCTTTGTAACATCAGGTGTCATGATCGATAGTCTCTGAAAATTTGTGATATACTGATCCAAGGAACCAGTCCACCTCAAATGAGTCAACTCTCTAAATTACAGCCGAGGTCCCTCCTATCAAATCTTCTCACTAGCCTCTCGTGTGAACTCTGCATGAGTTGTGATGTTTATGTGTCCTGTGCAATCAACCCATGATGCCACCAATCATGAGTGTCTCCCTCAAGATGTAAGATTGCAAACTTAATTGCATCTTCCTCACGCATAGGATTCAAGTTGAAGTATGTCTTCAACTTCTAAACCCAAGACTATGTAGTACACTTCTTAGAACCATCGAAGTGTGGAATAGAAATTTGTTCCAGTCTCCTTTGCAACTCTGGTACCTGTACCTGATGATCTCTCATAGGCCTGCTATCAAACTTCATTTTGCAATATTCTTGGAATGACATGTTGTCACGAAAGCCATCACTCAAGGTTTGGTACTTTTCCCAACAAGAATCCTCATCTACAATATCCATTGGTTGTCGTACCTGTGAAACTTCTGGATCCTTCAAGAAAGAAGGTTCGTGAAACCCCAAAGGCCTAGTAGAAGAATGGGGAGACCGCTGCCCTGAATGTCCACCCTCACCTCTTTGACCATGTTGTCCCATATTGTTATTTTCTCCTCTTTTTGTATGAGCATCAATCATGTCATGTGTTAATCTCTCAGTGAGTTGGCTCAAATAGAGATTGGTAGTCTCCTGTTGTTTTACCATGTTGGTGAACAATTATTTCATCAAATCTACATATATATCCTCACTATTTTGTCTCCCATCTTTCAATCCCAACAGGCTGGAGAAACAACTACTCTATACCATTGAATTATCCCTTATGGGATACCACTTAAATAACACAAAATATTGAAAATTTGCAGCCAAATAAAATACTAATTTTTGCAGATTTTTACCAGTTAGGGCAACAAACTGAAGAAAATTAATAACTCCCAAAATATCCACTCAAATCACTTGAAAATTTAAAGAGAGCTTGCTAATATTATAAAGAACATAAGAAAACTATTTTTGGATTTTTTTAGACAATATAACGCTTCCATAAAATTATAGTGTGCCCTAAACAATTGAAAACTTCTAAAATTCATATCTTCCTGGATACATGTGCAAAAACTATGAAACTTTGGAAATAACATTTACAAATATAGAAGATGATATTCCAACCCTCAGATCTAAAAATGGCCAACTAGAAACCCTCCAAATAAAGGTCAATCTCCAAAACAAGTCACCCTTTTTGGTAGATGGTCAAAACCCCTTTGAAATCCTCAGAAATGATGCCAAACCCTTTCTTTATTGTTGTCGTAAGTCTGATCTGAAAACCCACTGATTATCTTCACAAATTATCTCAAAACCCTCAAAACCCTATCTCTAAAACCTCTAAAAATATCTCTGTAAATCAACCTTGAAAACAGCTCCAAAATGACAAGCTAGGGTAGATCTTTCACTACCGAAGAATGCCCTACTAGCTAGGGATGGATCTCTCACCACCAAAGCTAGGGTTCCTGCGGGATTTCACTCCACAAGCTATAGATTTGCAAACAACAGTTGCACATGAAAGGAGATAATTAGGTATGCAAGAATTCCTTTCCTTTCTCCCCAACTCCTTATATAACTTCTCCAAGGCAAAAGAGCCCCAATAAACCCTAGTCACATTTTTCCCTTGGAAGGGTCAATAAAATAAAAGTAACTTAAGTTACTTTTCCCCTTTTAAGTCGTTGTGGTCCAAAAGTGACCCTCAACACAAAATTAGAACATTAGTACTATGTGGCCCCTTCCTAACGATAAAATGTAACATCGAGTCCTTCCAAAACACCTTTTTGCATATGTCAATGAAGAATTATAACAAAATGGACTAGATATTCATACCCAATAGCTCCCACCGTCCAAAGCCCCTTGGGTATGACCAAGGCTTGGACTCGAATTGGCCCTTAGGCCTTTGGCGTAGGAAAGGGGACATTACACTGCAACATAGAGTGTAGTTGATATCCATTATAAAGGATTGAACTTTAACTCAAATGTAAAATGTAATATGTAAAATTTACATTTGCATAAAGTGAAACAAAGAGATGTAAAATGTGGAAGGAATACACCTATTTATTTTATAGAGGGAGAATTTCCCATTATTTACTTGTACTTGTAGATTTGAATTATTGAGCTTGTTAAAGGATCGGGGGTGATTAATCTGTTGTGTTAAGGAGAAACCGAATGTTAGGTGCATATAACCCAATATGGAAGCAAAGGAGAGAGAGAGAGAGAGAGAGAGAGAGAGAGAAGAAGAGTGAGATATTGAAGCACCTCACAAAGGAAGAAGACCATGTATAAAATTCATTCAATAACTATGATATCTTCTCCTTTGAATGTAAGAGAAAAGAGAGGATAACTTTGTGAAGAACTTAGTCATTTTGATACCTTTTGTAACCTCGTAGACCACACCGATGCAATTAGATCTAGGCCCAATAAGGATATATAAAAAGGAGAACGAGTACCCCCATGCCCTTATTGTGTGCCACATAAATGAATATAAACTAAATAACAAGCTGTAATATATTGAAACGTATATGGAGAGAGGATACTCAAAGACTGTGTCACTAAGATCCACATGAATCGTAATTAAGATTAAGTGTCATGGTGAAGGAGTGAAGTAGTTTGTGGCCCCCATAACTGATCTAAACTAAGTGAAATAGAGTTGAAACTATGTCAAAAACTTGTTCATGTAGGTGAAATTAAAATGTTGAGAAATTTGATGTAACTATCCCTTGGAAAAAACGTGTGAAGAGATCAAAACCACGTCCATATAGTCCTAACCAAGTTGTACATTTTTAAACATGTGCAAGGGTTTCTCAATTTATATATTTGATGTTGTTTCTTAGTACTGTTGGTACCCAAATTGATTCTCCCTCAGAAGTTGAGCAACATCATAGGTTTGACAGGAAGCTTAGAGACAAGTAGAGCATGTAGTGTGTCGTTTTGTAGTCGGGGATGAAATGCAGCTTGCTCTTTGTCACTCAAATGTGGAGAAATGGGTAGCACCCTCAAGAGGATTTGACCTATCCTCACTACTTTATGGTTGTGCCTTTCAACCAAGGTGAGAGGACCCTTTTTGTAGCCTATTGTTTGTGGAGGAGATGGAGATATCCTTCCTTGTGAAATTATTAAGAAAACCTTGAAGAAAATATGATCAATGCAACAAAACCTAACTCTCACGAGTTGTCACTCTAGATAATGGAGATATTTTCTAAGCAAGGTTCATGCCACTAAAGACAATGAAAACTTGATTGTTTCGCATGTTTTGGTAGTAAAATTATGCATTTGTATACACACATGACAAACAGGGGTAGTATGGGTATGATTGGTTGTTTTTAAATGAATTTTTGGTGGGAGGTGAGGTAGAAATGAACTTGATTCACCAAATTCTTGAGAAATTTTACAAAAATGGAGAGCTTGAACAATAGAATGCTTTGGGATAGCTAGGATGTTCCTTTAACCAAAATATGTGCTTCAATGGAGGCCTAGATTAGCACTTTCACACAAACTTCAAGGATCCAAAATGAAGGCTCAAATTGGAAAACTTAACTAAACATTATCAACCTCTGTTTCATCACGCCTAAGATACCCTCAAAGGCTAACAAACAATCTTATAGTCATGTTAGGAGTCATAGTGATTTTAAATTTGTTTATTTCATTATCAAATGAAAGCTCTTCTGATAAATGAAATTGCAAATGCCACCAAACTATCACAAGGATAAGATCTTGTGTGATTCACAAAGATTTCAATGTAAGATTGCAACGGGAATAAGAAAACTACTTGCAGACATTCAGGAATGAAGCAAACACAAATTTTGCCCAAAAATAACGCAGATTAACTCAAGTTTGATTAAATTTATCAAGGGAAATTTTTTAGAACAATCTTAGGGCTTGTCAATGGTTGTACACTCGCAACCACCTTGACATGATCAAATTTAACACAAAGGAGATAAACAAGTTTCTTCAGATGATTTCTCAGAAGGACGGGTTTTATCAAGCTTTTCTCTTAGAAAAATCAGTCCCGACCTCTAACACTCCAACCATTTGCACGAAAAATTCATGTAATTTATAATACTTCATTTACAATAGAGTTTTCTCCCCAAAAATCCAAACATTGAATGCACCAGTGCTCGCCATGATCCCGATCGCAATTCCCAGAATCAGATCTGTAAAAAGTTGTTAGGTGCTCAGGGGGTGGATCTCTTCGAACATCTCCCACATTTAATTCCTTCTTCTGGTAGACCACTTTTCCCTCTACTCGCCAACCACTTCCACCCCTAATCTATCAAATCTAGTTCTTTGCATGCTCGGGAAGAAAAAATAGAAGATCAGATCAAGCCCAGAGGTCAAATCTCATCTTAATGGCAAAAGACGTCCCCAGATCTTCCTCACCAAACTTAGATATCAAATTAACTCCCCTTCCTTGTTTGGCATGTAAGAAATATCGAGAAATCATGAAGACTCGCACCTCCAGGAGCTTTGGAATGAAAATGGCGGAAAAAATCAGATACAAATGCATAACTGCCGTTGATTTCTATTTTGAATTTGGATCGTCCACATGGGAGAACCATTTTAAAACAGCCTACGGGTTCCCTTTTTCCTTTTACAACTTTTGGAAAAATGTAAAATTTTCACATTTTGTTCCACACCTCCGCCCTTGAGAAATGAGCCTGACACATGTCCTAAGGTGGGTCCTAAAGGAACCGACCAAATTCTGATATTTCACCTCTTTTTTGGAAAAGGGGAAAATTTCCAATTTTTCCCCGCAACTCCGCCCTTAAAAATGGACCTAACATGTGTCCCAATGTGGGTCCCAGTAGAACCATGCTTCCCTTTACACTTTTAACTCCTTTTCCCACAAAAGGAAAATTTTCCAATTTTCCTCCAAAGGTCCGCACCTCTGCCATTGACTGGAGCAAGTTTTGAATTTTCTCTATCGGGCCTATGGGTCATTTTGATGATTTCAGTCTTTTGAATATTAAGGGGCAAAAATCCAAGTTGCCCCCGATGGCCCACCTCCCCGCCCCTTTGAATTTTCAAACTGCCACGTGTCATAATGGTGCATCTTGAGATGGTCCCCAAAAGTTGAGACCTTGAATGAGTGCGGGCTTGCCACGTGTCCTAGGCCTTTTAGGAAGTTGCTAAAAAACTAAGGAAAGAAAATCGCGAGAAACTTCCACGTGTCGTTATGGCGTAACTTCAAGAGCCTTATAAGGCTTCAAATGATTTGGTGGGGGCGCGTCCATTTTATAATTTTACTCCATTTTTCCAAAAGGGAAAATATCCAACTTGCCTCCGAAGGCCCACATCTCCGCCTTTAACTTTGCCACATGTCCTTCTGCGGGGTCAAAGTAAGACTTTTCCCTACCACTTAAATTTTGCTTTAATCAAATCCTAGCGGGGCCACGGGGCGGGTTCAAACTTTTTGCCAAAGTAGCCAAAAAGAACAAGTTGAAAAAACAAACCCACCACGCCCCATCCAATTAGAAGAAGCCACGTAAGCACCAAAAGAACCAATCAGATTTGAGCGGAGCTACGGGACCAAATTTGCCCTTTTTCCAAAAAAGTAAAAAGTGACAAGTTAAAACATTTGCCCGCCATCCCCTGACCAACCAAAAGAAGTCACGTAATTGCCGAATCTTTGAGGAATAATTTTGTGACAAAAAGACGCCCGCCAGATGGTCAAAAACACAAAAGTTCACCATTTATGCCCAAAACTTGATTTTTCGCTAAGGATGAAGATTTTTGAAACAAAATGAAGTGAATCATGGTTCCAAGTGTCTTTCAACCATGGATTTGGATTCTAAAAGGCATACAAATATAAATTGATCATTCTCGATCTTCCATGGTCGGGCAAAATAGGAAAAATGGCAGAGCAGTGGATTTTGAAGAAATTAGGGAAAAATGGTGTGAGATCAAGACGAGCACCAACGGTACCTTTACCTTATGTATAATTTTGTCTAAGCCTAGAAGCATGTCTCGTGTCTATTGTAGGTGTAGAATATACTTGAATGAATGCCCCCTCTTTTGAGGTGTGTGTGATAAAACATTTGTGCGTGGTTCAAAATAATAGATGTGTAACCATGTTTGATGAATCTAATAAGATGCGTAAAAACTCATAAAATGCTATAATGGTGACCATTAATGATGGGATCCCAAACTTATAAAGGGGATGCTCATGGTAGAAACTATGATATATAACAAAAGCAACAATAACAATAATAGAAACAATATCAATCATAGTAATAACACATATAGAAGAAAATAAGTGCAAATATATAATAAGGTCGAGTCGATAATATGCTAACAATATCATGCAAAAGGCATAGAGCCACTAATATGGGACACCTGGGGTCTCATAAGATAATCAAGACCCTCGTGCCTATAAACACAAGAAGTAAAATCACACAAGATAAGACATAAAGCCCCAAACATGGGACACCTACGTGTCACAAGACAAGAAGGCACTCAAGCCACAATCTATGAAAGAAGCAAGTAATAACACACACAACTAAAAACATGTATATAAAACAAGAGTGTGAGAATATGATGAAATGATACAACCGATATAAATAAAAACATGTGAAACAAGAGGTGTGGTCACAAAATCATGGACTTTAGACATTTATTAATCCCGGTTTTATACTACTATTTAGAAGGTTTTTGAGTGAAGAAAGTACTAATTAACCCCCATCTTTTAGCCATCTTATTTTATTTCATCTCATCATTACGCCTTTCCAACCACATGCCCAATTTGTTTAGTCATTTCTGTCATTTTAGCCTCGACTAGGTGCTTAGGCCAATACTTAGGGCACCCATGGGCACCCTGGTCCCACCAAGGGCACCCGTTCCTTTTCCACACTTTCTCGCCACTTTTTGGGATCTTTCTAACCATTTTACATCTTATTTTTCTTGTGGTCACCTTTTCATGGTTAATTATGAAATTAGATCAAGGGAACCCTATAAATATAAAGTTATAAGACCATAATGAGGGACCTAGCATCACATACTATTATCACTCCATCTAGGGTTGATCCATCTATTACATTAGAGATCACTTGCATCCACATAGTTCCATCGTCAAGGATAGGACATTTGTATCACACTTCATAGGGGGGATTCTATTTTATTCCATGCACACATTCTATTACATTTTCTACACATAGTTATTGCTCGTTACTTCACAAAGTGCGACTAACACAAGAGTAACCTAGGGCATGTTCACACACACCTACACAAAGAACTACATTGGAGTCCGAGATGTACCGCAATACTTACTTAGTAAGTCCACCATGTGGTCGTTGAGCACATTCCGACCCCTTCATATGCATTTTTGTTTTTTTAGAGTTTGATGCTTGTTTTAGGGTCTTGCAGGTCTTTCTTTTATCTTGGAGTATTGGTGACATTCAACACAGACAACAAAGTTGATATGACACATAGTAAGGGTTTTGAACCACCTTCCGACCCTGTAAAAACTAGTTTCGAACTTTTACATAGACTAGGGTGATCAAAATATAGACCAAAGTACCCACAAGCACCTCACCCTCCTCCAAGTGCCCCAATCTAGCTAGATCCTCCATATCTAGTCGTTCTACTCCTAATTTTTCCAATCACTTATGTGAAACTCTCTAATAGGCATCTCATTATTAGTTGAGTTATTTCCTCACTCTCTTTTACACATTAGGGTTTGTAAAGCACACACCAGGTTTGCACGTAAAATATAATTCATGGAATAATAATTCACCTTCAATATCATTCAAGTTTGTATTACAAAATATATAGAATAACTTGTCTATAATTTAGGAAACAAGTATAACCACTAACTCCATCAAGTTTATTTAGTTGTGATTGTTACTCCCGTAACAATACACAACTCAACACCAATAATATATTAATAACACATTAAACTAACCATATAAATAAACCATGTGAATACTAATTCCTAACATTCCCCCTTAGTGTTTACATGGTAGAAAAACATCCACACACTCCTCTGCAGTATGCTCACCCCGTGGCATGTCCAACTCGTGACTCATGACCTTGATCCAAAAGAAAGGCTCTCTCCTTCCATGGTTTTAAACAAAGCTTACCACAAACCTTGAAGTGACATGAACCTCATCAATCAAGCCGACCTCATGTGGTTTTCTGGATTCTCCCACAAACCCTTTCAAGATCCATTAACTTACTTTGGTGCTACTCTGTTCACCACTATGCTTATACATCGTGGAATTATGTAGGAAACACAACTCACCAAACCGAACAATAAAATACATACTAGAAAAGATTTCACATTACTTCCTATAAGAATCGTAATGTTCTTAATTGTAGTCTCTGCACATCGATCACGCCACTCAATCTCGAACAAAGATAGAAAACCGCCACTTTGCCACTGGAAGCTTTCCTTGACTAAGTCGTTTGGGTGCGAATGGGAATGGAACATTGGTATGTATTCCCCCCCACAATGTGAAATTCCACTCAAATAGATACTTTGAGAAGCAAAATGCATCGAAGAACATACTCTTGAATGGATCTTGCTAGTTAGGTCTTCTTTGCGCACATGGTCACAAATGCTAGTGAACGTATTCTCCTACCACCATCTTCCAACGAAGTACGGCGGTCGAGAGGACCAAGTCGGTCCAGAGGATCACCGACAATCATCTCGCGCTCCAACACAACTTTTTTCCAACATCCATCAAATACCACACAAAACAGAACACTGCAAAACAGAAGCACTCGAGAGAATGGAAACCACATGAAAATCATATACTACACCGCACACTTGTGCCACCAAATCATTCTCAGTGTGGCCCCGTCGTTGCAGGACCGACGAGAGGTCACTGTTCGACCTCCTTCCTCTCGATGCCTCCTTCCTCCGATAACATGTTGCTAGCTCACTGGGTTTGGATATGAAGCTCATTTGTTTCCACATTGAAGTTATTCTCCCCCGCAATGTGAAACATTTTAGTTTTAGGACGTCGGTACAACCGATAATGTGTCCTACAAAATAGCCAAAAATATGATATTTTTCAAAGTGGGTATTTTATCCCAAAATTAGAACCACCGTAATGAGAATTAAAAAATAAACACTTTTGCAAAAATGGTGCTCAATTTTGAGTTACCGTGCAAAAGTTATTGAGGTTACAATTTCCCGTAAATTGGTCCAATTAAAATAAAATTGAATTGCCCTCAAAATTCAATTATTAAGCAAAAACTATAGAAATATATATATTTTTAAACTATAGTTTTGCTAAATAATTAAAAAAAATTGACCAATAAGAAAAAACCTGTGTGTTGCATTTCTTTTCCCGGATGTGCATTTCCAGCCACAAAAATGTCTGTTTGACAGCAATTTCGTCATATCTGCATGCTGAATCTGACCCTGATGTAAACTACAAAGTTGTGCATTTTTTTCTCGTCTTTTCAACCCAAAAGAATCGTCTCAATCCGATTTTTATGAGGAAGATATGTTCATTTTACTGAACACTACTTGCTGTATTTTTTTGGACGGATTTTTGAATATTCTCTTTGGCCTCTTAAATCTTCTTGGCTCTCATAGGAATAACCTGCTCTGGTACCAAATGTAAAGCACACACCAGGTTTGCACAGAAAATATAATTCATGGAATAATAATTCACCTTCAATATCATTCAAGTTTGTATTACAAAATATATAGAATAACTTGTTCCTATAATTTAGGAAACAAGTATAACCACTAACTCCATCAAGCCTATTTAGTTGTGATTGTTACTCCAGTAACAATACACAACTCAACACCAATAATATATTATTGTTTATATAACAATAATATATTAATAACACATTAAACTAACCATATAAATAAACCATGTGAATACTAATTCCTAACAGGTTAGCATTTCTTTTTGTATAGTTATTTAGCTTGCTTACATACTTCTTTATTGCATTTATTTACTTTATTTACAATTGTTCATAGCTTAGATTAACTATCCCCACACTACTTATTTAGTCCATTTTTAGTTAATCATTTTGGTGAACCCGACCACTTTCACACTTAGGATCCTCATTTTTCTTCTATCATGGGTCGTAAGGTTGCTCAAGTCTCTTTATTTGATTTGCTTAAGAGATATCCTAATTGCTAAGCTATTTTACAAAAATCCCTAGATGCCAAGTATTTTGATGACAATATGCCACCACATGAATTAAGTTTTATGCTTCATTGTTTATTTGTCGACCCTAGTCTTAATGATCCTCCATCTAATCAACCACTATTAGACTCAATTCAAGCCTTACATACATTATTTCAAGATAAATTTACAGCCATGGAATCCACAATCACATCTCTTAGATCTAAAATTCAACAACTTAAGGATGCTTCTCAATCGCATGTTTGTGCTCCTTCTACATCTTATATGCAATCTATGTCCACTACATGTCATCTAGTTGAACCTCAAGACATGTCATTGCCCGAGCCTCTCATATTTGAGCGTAATACTAAGCAACATGACATTCTTCTTTGTGTTCCTTAGTCGCCAATTGATTGTTTTGCCTCCTACTCATTACTATCCTCCTTATCAGCTAACAAAGTATCAGGGTCGTCCATATTGCAATTATCATTGAATCAATGGACATAATGACAACGATTGTTATGCCTTACAATGTAGAGTCAAACATCTTGAGCGTCAAGGGTTTATCTCATTCACTGCCCAATGTCATGTTACATCTCAATGGGTTCCTAAGTCTGCTCCTTCTCCATCTAATGAGCATCACCATACCGCTCCTCATGCACATTCTTCAGTTAGTCAAGAGTCGCCTAAGAAACCACCTACAACATCACCAAATCAACATAAGGGACAACTCTCCAAATTAGTTCACCACCTCCTCCTACTTTATCCTCTACACCATTACCAAATCAAAATGAGCCATCACTTCTCACGGTTTTCTCTATATCACTTCCTCTTACTAAGTCGTCACAAATCAGGTTGTATTACAAAGTCAAGCTAAAAACCTCTTCTTATGAAACGATCTCACTACTCCTCCATTAAAAGTACTCGCCACGTCACCAAGTCATTTCTGAATGATCACCACCTAAATTTAAACTTATAATTCCAACATTCGTAATAGACCTACATATGTTGACAACCTGGGACTGGATACAACTTATTATGATGATGAACAATTTGTTGATCACATACCGCCACCATCGCATGATCCTACTAATGTTTTGACTTATCATTGTGTTATTCCTCCCTCTTATCAAGAAATAAATAATGTTCTCCCACAATGGCATGACGCCTCTCGCATCACTGCATAGATCTCCATCATCATAGTATACTTGGGGCATAACACCTAATACAAACCCCCTCATTTCGTTATGATGCCTATCATTTTTGCATTTTTAACTAGGCACTTTTTTATCATCACACGTTTTAGCATTGTCATTACCTAATGATGCACTCTTGTGCTTGGTTCAACTTAATTGTTGAGGGATTACTACTACATCGATCCCCACACCGCTGCACTATAGGCATTACACATTGCGTTTCATCACACATTACGTGCCATACACCATACACCATACATTCTTTGTGTTCGTCTACAACATTGTGCCATCATACATTATATACTAGTCCTCACCTTACACATTTTACATCATACACTATTAGGATATTTACTCATATTGCCTCACATCCTATACATAGGCATATACCATACATCATACACTTGCACATTACTCACATTCTACACATCATGCTAGTCTTCATCATATATGTGTCTAGAATTACATTCATCCCTACATGCTACATTACTCATCTATCTACATGTATTACACTACGTGATTATACATTACATTTTATACATTCTACACATTTAGCATTCCATTCTACACATAGCATATTTACATATTATACTCATCACATGGTCTTTTTCACCATTATATATATTATACCATCTTCTACATGCTACACTCACCACCCTATGACACACTTTAGTTCCTCGGTCCATACTCAACTACCGAGGGTTTACAAATCAAATGGACCTTACATTCATCACATGCTTATCATTCGACCTTTCATCGTGCACATTTCCAGCTTAGTGACATACACTTTAGGCTAAATCATCACCTATTCTATCATTTTGTAGTGGTATACACCTTAGGTTACATCACCTCCTCTCTTTTCATCTTATAGTGATATATGCTTAGGGATAAATCATCACTCATCCATTCATCTTATAGTGATATACGCTTAGGCTAAATCATCACTTATACGTTCATCTAGTCATGATATACACTTCGACTATAAGGTTCATGCACACATCATTTTTAGGTCACATCTCACCACTACACCTACACATTCATCACCACACATTAAACACAATATCCTACTCAACCATTTCCCGATGACGTAATCTTGTTTACGGTTCATTCTTGATTGCTAAGGGAGAAAAAAAAATGAACCTCCCTGCATACACTTCCATTCACTCGAGGGGCATGCGGCTTCTATCATCCCATCTTGCATTTCATTCCATCCATCCACAACATATTGCATTGTCTTAGGGGCATTTACTCTTGTTCACTAGTGTTTTACATGGTCACTTTACTACACATGTTAGTTTGATTTCTTATATGTCATTATCTATACCATTGACACATGCGCGTTCATGCCTTTGTCTTGTTGTGATTACGAGATACAAATCCTTCACATGTAACATGGATGCTTGCCTTCTACCCTTCCTACACTGCTTGGTCTTTGGGAGCATCCCCATTCATCTCTCACATGTGCTAGTGTTTCATTTTGTACGTAGCACTTTACATTACTTATTCACGCTTTCACATATTGGTTATTTTCTCTAACATGCTAATGGGTGTTCCATGTGTAGCACTTGTTTTGCAGGATTACATGTTTCCATGACTACTACTTTTACTTGTCTCGGGCTTGTATATCATTATTTGCTTTTGTATGCGGGCCTTTCCCTATGTTTGGCGTGCACACTTGTTTGTTGTTTATGGCCATGATGGCCTTTGCGCGTCTTGTGACATCGTGCATGATGTCCCATGTTTGCGACCCGCTTTGTGCGGTTTGCTTGTCTTCTTGCATGTTTACACTATTGTGCTTGGTAGTTTTTACATTTTCTTCTTACATACATGTGTCTTTGTACTAACACTTGTTTTGGCTAGCCATCCTTGTTTGTGGGCACCTTAGTTTCTACACAGTGCATTCCCTTCCCCTTGTAGGGTAGAGTTACAAAGTACATGCGGTTGGTCCTCTTTTGGGGTTGCATTCTCCTATTAGCAACATCACATGTGCCCCCAAAGAGTGGGGGCATCATTTGGGGTTCTTTTACATACTAACACAGAAATTCTACATGGTTTGATTCATTATATACAACGAGTGGGTTCGACTACCATCTACGAAATCCATACACAATGACTTTTACAAGACATGGTGTCCTTAACATTCTGGGAACCAGATTCAGCTTAAAGACTACAATGGGTGTGCCTCTCTACACTACTTTGTCAAGTGGTGTTAGACCACCCAAAAAACCAGGACAATATAAAGATCTCTTCACATACATTCAAGGAAGCAGTTAGAGCTTAGAGGACACAAATCATTTCCTCCCTACACTTCTTCGACCAAGGTGGCGTGAGATCACCCAAAAAACTTGCAATACAGGATATCCTTCTACTCTCTCTTTCTCGACATGGATTAGGTGTACATGTTCCATTTACATTTTACATTTGTGTATTTTATATATACATGTGTCTTTTATATTGCGTTTTTACACTTACATAGATACATATTTGACTACTAGATTGTTTTCTCCTTACAGGTTCGACCGTATGAGAAACAAATAGTCAAATTAGGGGCAAAAACAACAATGCCAACAACAACACTTCACGACAACACACACTTTACTAACCATGTAGGTACATTACACACCGCAACAACTACACACACATTCCACCCTAGGTTCACTCTCATCACTTTTTCTTTGCACTTTTTTATATTTAGTTTCCACGCTCCTCCATCTTTTTGTCATTCCACGCTTTATCTAGTCCTTTGGTGCATTTCTACCACAATCTTCATGGACATCAAGTATGCATCTCTATCTACTTTATGTTATCGAGCTTTCAACTCACCAACATAAAGTGGGGACAAAATGTAGTCACAAAATCATGCACTTTAGACATTTATTTATCCTAGTTTCATACTACTATTTAGAAGGTTCTTGAGTGAAGAAAGTACTAATCAACCCTCATCTTTTGGCCATCTTGTTTTATTTTATTTCATCATTACCACCCCTTTTCAGCCACATGCCCAATCTGTTTTGGTCATTTCCCATCATTTTAGCCTCGATCAGGTGCCCATGGGCGCCTGGTCCAACCAGGGGTGCCCCAATCCTTTTCG
The DNA here is from genome assembly GCA_018340775.1 of Taxus wallichiana var. yunnanensis. Classification (NCBI taxonomy): domain Eukaryota; kingdom Viridiplantae; phylum Streptophyta; class Pinopsida; order Cupressales; family Taxaceae; genus Taxus; species Taxus wallichiana. Next base: position 229,354,284 of record CM031238.1, on the reverse strand, counting down.
CACTTTCCCGCCACTTTTTGGGCTCTTTTTAACCGTTTGACATCTTTATTTCCATCTAGGGTTGCATCCATCTATTACATTGGAGATCACTTGCATCCATATAGCTCCATCATCAAAGTTGGGACATCTGCATCACACTTCATAAGGGGAGGGATTCTATTATATTCCATGCACACATTCTATTACATTTTCTACACATAGTTATTATTTGTTACTTCATAAAGTGCGATTAACACAAGAGCAACCTAGGGCATGTTCACACACACTTGCACATAGAACTACATCGGGTATGAGATGTAGTGCAATGCTCAATTAGTAAGTCCACCATTGTGACCACTTAGGATAGTTTGATGATAAGAACCTTGCATATAATAAATCAATAAATTGCATAAGATAATAAAACACAAGAGATATGGGGGCCAAGATGCCCTAATATCAATATATGCAGAATAATACCCTTAAGGTAGGGCAACACCATACAATGCTCCTTAAGGAAGGAGTAACTCCACAATCTCCCAAGATGGGAATCCACTTTGAGGGGGACACCTCCAATATACCTCTACCAAGTAGAAGACTCAACTCATACATACATTCCCCCTCATAATGATACTCACATCCTTTAAATAGGATGGGTAACACCTAATCCCAATGTAGGCCGACCCATTACCCAATATAATTAATTCCTATGTGAGCCCATATAACTAATAAGGGGATGTGTGCCACATGTTGGCATCTCCATCAACCCATATACATTATATTATCATATCCCATGTGAACCCATACATATAACTAAGGGGATGTGTGCCACATGTTGGCATCTCCATCAACCCATATATATTATATTATCATATCCCAAGGTACATAACATTTCCTCCCTCTTTGACATGTTTCGTCCCCGAAACATAAGAAGAAGCCATATAATGAGTGTGCTTTAAATTATTGCACACTTGTCGCCATGCTTGATCATCTAACCACTCGTATGAAATTCTAGTGGGTGATGTTACTCCAAACATGATTCCATATTCCACTGTGCTCATCTGATTCCATCATGGTCCATATGTGTTCCTCCTTGGCATCCATGCATATCCATAATTATTATTCATGTGATTCCATGACATATAATTATTGTTCCATTGATTCCATGTATAGCCAAAATTATTACTCCTCCAATTCCTTGTATATCCATATAGATTGTTGCCCTTGTGTGTCCTAACGCATGTCTCCATGATTTTTTCCTCTCATGATGATGTGGGTGTCTATATGGTGTAACCTTAGTATGCTCAACCTTATCAATCTTTTCCTCCACTTTCTTTTCCTCTTCCAACTTGTTTGCTATTTCTTTTTTCTCTTGAGTAGAGAAATTATTTTTTACTTTTTCATCATGTTCTTCATCCTCCTTTTGATTCATCCTTATTCCCTTCTTCACCATCTTCAAATTCATATTCATGATCCAATTTTACATTACTTTTTTCCTTGCTAAGTGTGATATCTTGCAATGTAATTTTCTTTCTCTTGTACCATAATTTCATGAATTTATTTTGCACATTAATATTAATTGTTCCCAATGTCTCTAACCAAGGATATCCGAGAACAATATCCATACCATCCATATCTAAAGCATAAAAATCTAAATGTAAAACATATTTATCCATAGAAAGCTTTAAATCTTCAAAAACTTGAATATGCTTACCATCCATTTGAGATTCCTTGATATGCTTTGTTTGCACATGTAGATTTTGAGCTACATCCATATTGATGAAGTTATATTTGCTGCTAGGGTTTATGGAAACAATTACCTTTTTTCTTTGAATGCACCCTTCAAACTGAAATATTGAAGCTTCCTTCCTTGGAGATGCACTATCCTGTGTAGCAACTTCATCATCAACATTTTCTTCTTTTGCACCATCAACATTTTCTTCTTCTTCTTCTTCTTCTGATGCTTTTCTTCTTCTTCTTCTTCTTCTTCTTCTTCTTTTTTTTAACAAAATTGTGTTTCTTTTTTGTTTCCCATCTAGCTAAGAAAATATCCTCCATTTCCTCCCAATCCCAATCCAATAGATCTATATCCAAATAAGAATACCAATGTCGCGCTTTCCCACCAAGATGAAGATAAAAACTAACCCATACTAAACATTCTTCAAAATACATTTGTTTAAATTGTATCCACCATTTTTTTCAATCAATTTCCCCATTACCATATAAAATTGGTATATCCATGATGCATAAAAATTAGGGTTTCACAAACTTACTCCTTTGACCAATATTTTACCTGATGATTTCGTCAATCATTCAGCCTCAAATCTGAAACCACAAAGAAGTAACCCCTACTAAAATTTTGAGAGATTTCCGAAAATGTAAGAAATTTAGGAAAATTCCTCAAATTGTGGCCTGTGGAGCAAAATAGTGAAAAACAATAAAACTAAAATAACTCAGTCAAAATAGATCCACCAATTCTGAAATTTTAGTGGTATCACCATTTAATATATTACCAAAAACCCAAAAACATTATTTCCTAATTCATCATTATTCAGAAGATATAGATGAAACCTTATAATTAGGGTTTCAACCCTAAAATGGACACAACTTTTGCAAAACAGCTCCAAAAATCTAAAATTTGGAGGGAAGATCACTTGAACTATGTATCCACTCCCCACAAAAAATATCTGAAAAATTTCTAAGTCTATCTCAAGATATAGACGAATCACCAACATTAGGGTTTCATCCCACAAATTGCCCAGATCACTACTCTGATACCACTTGATAAGAACCTTGCATATAATAAATCAATAAATTGCAGAAGATAACACAACACAAGAGATATGGGTGGGCCAAGATGCCCAAATATGTAGAATAATACCCTTAAGGTAGGGCGACACCATACAATGCTCCTTAAGGAAGGAGTAACTCCACAATCTCCCAAGATGGGAATCCACTTTGAGGGGAACTCATACATACATTCCCCCTCATAATGATACTCACATCCTTTAAATAGGATGGGTAACACCTAATCCCAATGTAGGCCGACCCATTACCCAATATAATTAATTCCTATGTGAGCCCATATAACTAAGGGGATGTGTGCCACATGTCGGCATCTCCATCAACCCATATACATTATATTATCATATCCCATGTGAACCCATACATATAACTAAGGGGATGTGTGCCACATGTCGGCATCTCCATTAACCCACATATATTATATTATCATATCCCAAGGTACATAAAGATCCGACCCCTTCATATGCATTATCTTTTTAAGGATTTGATGTTTGTTTGGGGTCTTGCAGGTTTTTTTTCATCTTGGGTATTGTCTACATTCAACGCAGGATAGAAAAGTTGATAAGACACACAATGAGGGTTTTAAACCACCTTATGACCCTATAAAAACTAGTTTAAGAGCTTTTGCATAAACCAAGGCGCCCAAATGTAGACTAGAGCATCCGTTGGTGCCCCAGTCCTCCTCTAGACACCCCAGTCCAGTGGATCCTCCAAATCCATCCTTTTCGGGACTTTTTCATAGTTGTTCCTGCTCCCGATTTTCCAATTACCTTTCATGCGACACTCTCGACAAACATTTTTATCGACTTAGTTCTTTCCTCACTCTCTTTTGCACATTAGGGTTAGCATTTCCTTTTGCATAGTTGTTTAGCTTGCTTGCATACTTCTTTACTGCATTTATTTACTTTATTTACAATTGTTCATAGCTTAGATTAACTATCCCCACACTACTTAGTCCATTTTTAGTTAATCAAGAGGTGTCAATTACACAAGACACATGTGTTAGTCCTATTAGCTCAAAAGATAACATACGCACAATATTTGTAATCAAGTGTAATGAAGAAGTAGAAAGGAACTATATTGAAATAATAACACTTGTGTATAGTGTATAATATATGCCCCCAAATGTATATGAAGTTTGGGTAAAGGGTCGCCAACACCTGTCATCGTGTATCACTTTGTGTATGTCCTACAACAAGCTCTATATACCACGTGAACACATGTGTGTAAAGAATAAAGAGACAAGTATCTATCAACCCCAAAGTGATAAACAACATGTAGAATGTAAAATGCCAACAACACAAGCCAAGTGTACAAGTCCTACTTTGTATTTTTGCAAATATATGAAGGTTTTTGTGTTTTGTGATTGTGTTAGTGTTTTTGTATTTTTAAATACTTAGCTATGTACAGGAGGGTAGCAAGAGCTACCTTATGAGAACCTCTTGAAGAGGGGTACAATTGGTGAAAAGATGGAGACGCGGCCCTCAATTGTGTCAAAGAATGTGACTCAAAGGAAATTGGTACAATAGCGTGAGGTATGCAAAAGAAGGTATACGAGTAGAACTAGGTGAGGTAGAATACCCGCACGAGGAATAAAATTGCAAGTATTCCTAGAGATACCATGTGCACTAAGACTTGTGAGAGGTCAGTGGAGATAACATGCACACTAGAGGACTAACACGGAATCCTATGAGAGTGAGAGCCACTAGAGAAAATTTGTGGCCCAAGGCCTAACTAGAGACCTAGGGGGATTAAAGCCACTAAAGACAACATGTATAACCAAAGGCCCATGAGTAGACCAAGGAGGACTAGAGTCAGAGAAACAAAGTCTAAAACCAATGACTTACCCGTAGATACACTAGGAGTATATATAAAAATTGTAGAAGAATGACTAGGCAAGCTAGGAGAAGGAGCCTTAAAGAGAATACCTTGAATAGCGACAACCTACTAATTATGAATGAACTCGACACATTGGTGAATGACCGATGGAATAACCTTAAGAATATGTAAATGAGGGAGACCTAAATGTAAGGCATTAAAGCTAAAAGTAACAACAACCAAGAATGAAACCATTGTAGTAGTAACATATCCAACTATAATAAGTAGAGTAATGCGTCAATATCAATATCTAAGTAGAGTATTGTAGTAGTAACATATCTTGGTAGAAATGCGAAGATATTAAAGTAACATCAAAGAGTAGACACTATCCTTGTCACGTGGATCAACCAAAACACCACATATAGGTAAATGATTAATAGAAACAAGATGGACAAAGTATTGGAAATAAGCGTGTCATCTATATTAGAGTCATCGAAAGTGATAATCGATGTAAGAAATGACGTGGTAGTGATAATCAAATCATTGCTCATATGATTGACATCCTTAAACTAAAATAAAAAGATTCAAAATCAACTCTTCGAGCAAATTCAATCATAACTTACACTTTGAACCATCTTTTTCTTAATTTATTTGTATCTCAAGCCTTTTAAGCACATATGGACTTCAATAAAAATAGAACCCCAATTCTTCAATTTTAAAAGGGAAAAAAAAAAAAACCGCAATGAACCTTTTATGAATTAAAATAACCTCACACTTCAACCCATAACCACTTAAGTCGAACTAGGGCCCCAAACGAGCTAAACACACGAGACAATTAACAAGGGCGAAAGCGCTAGGTTTCTTTCTCGGGTTGAAGGGTGCTGTAACTAGGGTTAAGGTTAGGGTTTATTCAGGGTTTTTACTTACTTAGGATATAACATTTAGGGTTTCTTGTCTTTTCAGTCATATTTTGAAGGGGCAGCTCGGGGAGGAGATTTTCAGCGATCAGGCAAGGAAGCTCCGTCGTAGCAAACATGGTAATCAATACACTTAACTCTGTATATTTTCACTGGTCGATTCGTGATTTGTTCTCGCAGATTTATTTGATCTATAGTATTACATTTGGTAATACGTTATAGCCCCGTTATAGTTCTTTTGTTTCTTTGAAAGGGTTTATATTTGTGGTAATTTTTATGCATGAAAGACATTAGTTTTGATTTAATCGAAATGTCTGTTTTTGTTTTAATCGATTCCAGTCTGAGCCAGGTAACTTTTCTTTACCGATTGTATTATATTTTTAAGGTGATGCGCTATTCCACGGTATTGTATCATTTATCTTGTTCAATGAACTGGGTCAAGACACCAGAAGCCAAGGCCGAGTTGTGGCACTTACTGTGTACCCAGAATATAGTTGGTTAAGCCATAGACCAGTTGGAATTAAATCTGTGTTTTTTTCTTCTAAATTCTAAGTTGGATTCTTGTAATTTTGAAGGGTTGCAACTTTTTTATGTACGCACTGAGACTAGCTACTCAAAATGAATATAGCCAGTCAGAGTTTAGGGTTGACCCAAATGTAGGGGATTTAAATTAAAAGTGGGATGCTTGATAGTTCACAACGTTTTAAAGCTAAAATTAATCAAATCCACACTCGATCACAGAATTTTACCGAATTCTTTCATGTCGTGAACTTTTTTTTTTTTTTAACTGAGATGAGATTATGGACCAGCTAGTACTCAATTCTTTGATCCCCCAGTTGTACTTTACATTAGTAATCCCATTGCACATAGATTGATCTTCTTGCTTAGCCTGCGGTCCCATGCAAGGGGCAAGCTAAATTTTTTGAGTCAGGTGAGGGAGAGAAGATAGGATATTTTAGCATTAATAGGGGTCCCATAAATTTTTATTTTTCTCTGCAGAGACAAAATAAGAGTCTTTAGCATTAGCATAAGTACCTTCCCATGTATCCCAAATTAATTATTGAAAATAAAAATTGGGACAGTAGTTTAAATATAAATGCCAACTGTCACAAAAACTCACTAAATGTTTTAAGCAGCTGGTTCGTTTGTGCCTCCAAAACTGCTTTACGGGGCTGGAAATCCTCTCCCTAAAGTGTAGCTGTTGAGAAATTTAGAAGTTTTGTTGGGTTTTAGCAGCAGCAATAATTTTTTTAGTATGGGATCACATCTCCGAGATAAATAGGAGTAGTAGCTCCCAGCATGGGACCACCCTCTTACTGCTGGTTAATTGTCAAACCTAAATTTGATTTGGGTTTAGAATTCTCATTTTAGGGTTTTCTACACTGCCAATTTTCCTTGGTATTTGTGAGTGGTCTCAGCTTATGGGTTTAAAGTTTTATTCTGTTGATATATCATTTCTACGTCAATGGTTTGAGCTAGTCTTTTTATTATTAGAGATTTGCCCTTAGAAGTTTGGAAAGTAGTATGACGTATAAAATGGTATATGATAACAGATGTTTGGGTTATTGTGTTTTGAGTTAGGAATATCCAGAGTGCTAAATTGCGTCAGTGGAACAACTAGAATCAAAGCCCAGGATTCCTATTAGTATGCTTGGGTATTCTGTCTTTGAGTTATCAACCTCTTCATGTTCATAAGTTTGTAATATTTGTCTGACACAGATGGCTGTGAACCGCAAATCAATACTGCCATAATGTCCATGCAGTGAACCTTGACTGCGCACTACTGAATTATCTTATTCAGATTTTCTATCTTTGAGTTATCAACCTCTTTGTGTTCATAAGTTTGCGATGTTTGTCCGACACAAAGATGGTCCCCACAAATTGTCACCATGCTATTGTCTTTGCAGTGAACCTTAACTGTGCACTTCTTAATTATCTTATTCGGTTTTTTCCAACTTTATATTTATTCTTGAAAATATTTATGTGACTGTTTTATTTTTCTTCATCTGGCAAATCTTCTGGGTAAAATACCATTATGATGAGAGTCTTTTCTAAATGTTTTTTCACAAATAAAATGTACAATGAATTTTTTTAATAGATGTGAGCATTCTGAAGTTACAGTTTTCAAGTGCAAAGCTGGAAATCGTTGTCATTGAATATAATTTAGTATTTACGTTTCAGTTTTCTTTGTTGAGTCTTGACTTTGTTGAGAGAAGGTCTTGTTTCAGTGGTAGTGGGTGAGGCTAATTCATCCTTTCTTGTTTGCTGCATGGGTGACTTTAGTTTCAATATTCTTTGAGTGTGTTTGTTTTCACTAGGATTCACATTACTAATGATTTTCAGTAACATTGACTATTACTGTTACTGTTAATGAATTTCTTATAACAATTTTTAAAAAGTGAATCACATACTACAACTGTGGTCTTGATTTTTGTAAAGGTTCCTTGAAGTCTGCCTTGAGAGCATTGTATAGGGTATAACCTTTACATGAAATACTAATAGCTGCTCTCCCAAGTTTCCTGAGACATGCACACAGCCTCATTCTGCCTTTTAAATTCTGAAAACCATTTACATAATTTTTTTGTTGGTGTCATATGCTGGTTTTGTTCACACCTCATCAGATGCATATACTGATCACAATGCTTTTCACACAGTTAATAATTACTGTAAATGGAGTTCCTAGCAGCTATTGAATCATGAAAATTTGTGAACATGAAACAAGGGTGTGCCAGTTTAGTATTTATCATTAATCATGTTTTTTATTATCTAATCTGCATGCGTGCACTGTTGAGGGGGTGACCATTACACCAAAATAGCTGTTCCGCCAAACTTGCCTGGGACATGCACGTGGCATCATTCTGCCTTTTTATTTCTGAAAACCCATTACATCAGCTATTTTATTGTGTGGCGTATTTGTTTTATTCATATCTCATCAGACCTAAATATTTGTTGGAATGCTTGTCTCACAGTTGATAATTCTTGTCAATGGAGTTCCTAGCAGCTATCAAACCATGAACATTTGTGAACATATAAATTTGTAATTTCTAATAATAGTGTTGAAAATGAAATGGGCATTTGCCATTAGAGTGTTCATCATTAATCTTGTTTTTATTCTTGAATATGCATATGTGCACTTCCTACGGTGCTTTTTTAAACTTTAGGTTTCCAAGATTTTGTGTGGTGGTTGTTTGAAACCTGCCTATGAAATCCATTATGAAATGTCTTAAGTAATGTTATACAGACAGCTGGATCAAATGAGAAAAAAACAGGGATAAGATTACTCTTCATCTATGTAGCATGGAAATGCCCCCAGCTTGCCTGTACCCCCTGGAAATGTGTCAGGTATGGGTAAGGAAATGGAAATGGGCGGAAATGTCCCTGAAATGCATGCACCGATCGGGTATGGCTCTGCAGTGCCTGGGATGTTTCTGGGCTGTACATGTGGCGTTTTCGGGCCATATCCAGTCATGTGCATGTTAAAAACCCAAAAAAACACTTTTTTAGCATTTTTAGTTTCTAACCCTAATCTACCTACCCAAACTTCTTAAAGACATTTCCTAAAAGCTATACTTTTACATCTTTTGTCCATTCTAAATCACACTCGTTTCTTTGTCTTGCTGAATTTAGTTTAGACTAAATTAACATTCAGCATTGTGAAGAGCAAAGAGGCATCAAAGAAAATCTAGATGATATATTCAAGAATCTAGATTATAATCATGTATATATATGAAATTGTAACCACGTTGAATCTTTTGAGCTCTAATGAATCCTATTTTTTGAGTGCTTTAATTCTTATGGACAAAAATCTTGAAAATGAGTACTATGCAATGCATTTATATTTTTATAACATATTGTACAGATGCTTCTGTAATGTTTCGTATCTAAGTGCTTTTTTAATAATCGGTATTTCTGTGTAATGGACCTGTTCCGCACTGTACCCATTTCTGTTTCCTGGACACACTGCTCTTCAGATTTGTAGAAATAAAATGTGTGGGAAACTCTCTTAAGCCTAATTACTTTAATTTACCACACAAGTATATGTAGGCCATTTTTGGCCTCCAACAACAACATGAACCCGTTTCTCTCTTTTTGGTATGTAAATACCTAAATAGAAGATGTTCAGATACCCTATAGGAAATTCATTAGATGTCACCCTGGGATATGGATGATCTTTTATCCGTTTTTAATCATATATTTGACCTTTTAGGCATCCCGTGTAACAGAGATTGATTCCTAAGCCCCAGAAATGAGCCAGTCACTCCATTCAATATTTGTAAGGTTTATTTCTGTATGCACATGAGCAGAGCCCTTAGCCCATGCTTCTGGCCACCTATTATTGAATAAACAAAATGACAGCTTAGGAGGCTGCTGTGTCAATATTGTTCCTAAATTATGAATGACATCTTTTTGAGGGGTTTATTTTGGATGTCACAAACCATATCAACTAATTTTGAGGGAATGGATCTTGAGGTGCCTATCTTGGATTTGTCTCATATCACATTTATCAAAGATGACTACTTCCACTGTCAATTTTACAGTGGCTGGTTACAGATGGCCATTTATCCTGAATGCTACATTCTAGTATTGTTGACAGAATGGATCTTGATTTGTCACATACTAACTTTATTAATAGCTCCATCACCTCATCTGCCATTTTCACCACTTGTGATGGATGGCTTCAATGTAGCTGCATTTAACTTTGGACTTAAATATAGTTTTTTTGAGAAAAATGTGATCCAAACTTCCTTTGTATGCCCAGTAAATCATGTTTTTTGATGGCCTTCTCTACGAATAAAACTCTTTATCATGGTCAAATGGATGTCAAATTAAAGTCTGATCATTTTTATTGGCATCTCACACTATTAATGGCATTTTTTTGAGGCCTATCATCTTGTTTTGATTCTTTATTAGGAACATTTTATCAGGTATATTCAACTGTGCCCATCCATGTAAACACTCCAAATAACACTACTTACATTGACAATACGACTAGTACATCTTAAATATACATCTGGAAAATACCGAAATGTACTGGTTTTGAGTCATCTATTTTGGATTTGTCATACACTGTATCGCCTTCTCTGCAACCTGGTGACTGGTGATAGATATGAAAAATTCTTGAAATTGCAAAATTTTTGATTGCCTTCTCTATACAAAAAGAAAAACTACCTTTTGACAATTAAATTTTAAGGTTGACCATCTTTATTGATGTTTCATAAGAATGAACTTACTCCTCCCACCACTTGTCTATCATTGTTGTTACGTCTCCCAGCATAAAGGCTGTTGATTTGTGTGCAGAAATCTCGGTCTACATTAGGAACTTGCACACTTCCATTTTGTCTTTTTAAGTCTGCTGATCTGTGTGCCGAATTTGCGCTCCTAAAAACTTGTGCATGTATATTCATCATCTAAACTAGACCTTTTCAGCTGGTAGATTAATGAGCTCCTCCTTGTCTCATTATGATTTATCGACTCAACAATTTCAGACATTTTTGACATATTCAGGCCTGCTGCTCATAATTGAATCTTGATAAATTGAATTTTGAGATATCAAGCCAAGGACAAGATGGACTGGCCCTTCAAAATATAATTAATCCCAATGCTACAGCGCATATAACCGCCTTACAAAATGGAAACTGTGATTTTCATTCCTTGCAGAGGGATTCCATCTTAATGGTATTTATTGCTTAATCAACAATGGTATTATGAACACACATTTAGCAATTTATACAGAAGTTTGTCATCTTTTGCAATCTAGTAAAGCTCATTTGTCATAGCCTGTTTGGGGAGTCATTTTTGTCACACTGCAGCCTTGCCAGATTCACCAATTTTGGCAATTAAGGTGGATGTAGCAGTCTTTAGAAAATCCAATTTATTCTTTTAAACACCCACTTTTGTAGGTAACTTCTCTGCAATCTAGCATATATCCTTCGAAAACATTTCAATTCTATTTCCTCATTGATACCTGAATGGTTTCTCCTACAATCTATAAGTCACATTTTGCCCATTTCCAAATAATATTTTCAAAATAGCGAGTTTAATCTGAACCTTTAATTCAAATCCTCACAATTTGTTCAAATAAAAATTGACCGGTTTGAATCATATGATTTATTCTTTATTTTGAAATAAACGGTGATAATCTATGTCGTCCCTTGTTGTTTTTTCAGATAAATAATGATAGTTTATGTTGACATTTGTCTACTGTTTGATCAATGTACAGTCAATTGATAAGGTGATTGTCAAGATAAACATTGACAGATTTTTTCTTTAAACGTGCCTACATATTCCCTCTAAATGTGCCTGCAATTTGCATGATAAACAGTGACGAATTCTCCTTCTACATGTGAATGACTTGCAAGTAAAATGATGATGAATTTGCCCTTAAATGTGACATACGATTTGGAAGATAATCGACAATGGATCCTATTCTAACATTTTTCCCCTTAATTCATCATGGTCTCAAGTGAACAAGAGATTCTCTGAGCAAGTGATTTAGTGAATCTACTCTTTGAAATGTGATGGAATTTGGAGAGGAGTTGAGGACAAATTTGGGGACAGATTTGCCCTTTAAAAGTGACTAATTTAGTGTGCCATTCTGCAAGGCCATCTTGCATGTGAATATAATGTCTTTTTTTGGAAATTGCAGGATTTGACGGGGATTTAACAGCTAATAAGCATTCTGCATTATAGAGTTATACAGCTGGTTTACTCCTTGTTTGGGTTTTTAATTTTTATTTGAGTTTTTTTAAATTTTATTTGGTTGTTAATTTCTATTTGAGATATACGTCAGTGTTGGTTTATACTGGGTTGTTGTGGCCCTGTGTTGGCCTTGTATCTGTGTGAAACTTTACCTTGTGGAACACTATAAATTTTTTATTTTAATCTAGTCTAATAAACATTCTTGTTCATTTATTAATTATTTCTTATTTTGAAAATAAAAATATGCAAATTTCTTTTTCTTCAATTTTTGACCAATCTTAATAATTATTTTTTCCAATTTGTATTGACTGGTGAACTCGTCTATAATTTTTATCCTCGCTGAAGACAAATACTGAACTTGTGACTTTGCTCACAACAGAACACACCTCATCCTTGTTGAACATCATTTTGAATGAGTTCGGTCTTGTTGGTCCAGGGCTTAAAAACTCAGTTATGCTAATCAATTTCTTCATCATTGAAATAAAAATGTGATTTCAAAGATTTGATACCAGAACAGCACATAATTGATATGTTTACTCTAAGTGAAAGATAGAAATTTTTAAACTTGGAAAATTCACTGTAAAAGTTGGTTTCGCAATATGTAAAAGGCCTGAATTTGAAACCTATAACATAATAAAAAATAATCTGTAAAAGAATGTTTCATTTAAGTTCATTTATGAACTGTATGTAGCTTGACTGACTCCTTGTTAGAATATGTTATTTTGTACACAGAGCAAGGGCACATGTCTGTCCTGTGTGGATGTGTATTTCACTTTATCATAATGTGAACATGTACGAGTCTTGTTTGTGAACTTTACAATTCTTAATGAGCCTGGCTTTCAATACTTCAGATCCATTAGTTTTTGTGTTAGCACAAATAACTTGTTACAAGGCTGTTGCTTTATTCTTGTCTGTCAACCATTTTGTATCTTTTTTTGTTCAGTCTGGCAAGAAGAAGGTCAGAGAAGTTAAGGAGGAAAATGTTACTCTAGGACCTGCAGTCAGGGAAGGAGAACACGTGTTTGGTGTAGCTCACATATTTGCTTCTTTCAATGATACTTTTGTGGTAAGCTGTTATTTTATATTTAGATAGTGGCTTGTGTTGTACTTGTTTGGAGTGGCACACATATTTGCTTTTTTTAATGATACGTTTGTGGTAAGAAGGTGTCATTTGATATTTAAATGTGGCTTGTGGTGTATGGTAACTTTGTGTTCTGTATGGTATATATTGTATTAATTTTGTTTCATGAACAGCATGTGACTGACTTGTCTGGAAAGGAAACTCTGGCTCGTGTCACTGGTAAAAGCTCTGTCAACACATTCCGGGTTTCATCACTTGGCTTTGAAGCTTTTAGCCTTAATGATTAGAAGCTGTTGTTTTATTCTCTTGGATGTGGATTGCTAATATGGTTCATATCTGGTGCTAATAGGTGGTATGAAGGTCAAAGCTGACAGAGATGAATCATCACCATATGCTGCAATGCTTGCAGCACAAGATGTCGCAGCAAGATGCAAAGTATGTTTCAGTTATAGCTTTATCAACACAGTCCGTTTGGTGATGATTTACTGATTTCCATGTTAAGTACGTAATTTGAATATGCAATCCTTGATTTCAGGAGCTTGGCATAACGGCCTTGCACATTAAGCTTCGTGCTACAGGAGGGAACAAGACAAAGACTCCAGGACCTGGAGCACAATCTGCCCTTCGTGCTCTTGCTCGATCAGGAATGAGAATAGGCCGCATAGGTAAATATCTTTGCTATTATTCTCCTTCAATTTTAAAAATTATTTTGGATTAGATGATGTCAATTGCTGGAGGGCATTGGTATTCACTTAGGCTTTTGTCTTTCTTTTTTGCAGAGGATGTGACTCCCATTCCCACAGACAGTACCAGAAGAAAGGGTGGACGAAGAGGAAGAAGGCTTTAGTGTTTTTTGTTGGATGCTATTATTTGTTTTTGTATGGAACACAAGGTCTCTAGGGCATTTTCTGTTCTCTAGTTTACTGTGGCACATTGCATTATTTGGAAATACAATCTGAGTACATGATTTAATTTCAGTACTTTGGCCTAGTTAGCACAATTTAGGTGTGCTTGTTATCCTGTTTTGTGCTGTAAAAGAATAACTAGGAAATATTGAGTTGAAACTATAATACTTTTCTTTTGGCCAAATGCAGCCTTTGTTTTCAGGGAACATTTTGATTGTTACATTTAGTTTTGTAGAGTATTTGATGCTTTTGTTTGCTAATCTGTGGTTTTGTTTTTTCTTGTAATATCTCCGTGTGTTATAATTATACTTGCCTTGGTTCTAATTGGTGTACTTGTTCAATAGGATTTACATTTGCAGTGGCATGCATCAAAACGATGTGCATGGGTTTGTATTAAACCAAAAGAATGAGCCTGTTTCTTCTCCATAATTTTTTTGGATGTATGTGTTTTTATGGTATACTATTATTAGATATATATTTTTCATGATATTAAATTTTAACTTTGTCAAGTGGAGTATTTTCTTAGGAAATGTTTTTGTAAAAATCTTTACAGAAGAATCAAAACATCAAAAACTACATGCGGGTGTTGTACCACGATTAAATTACTAGGGCTAATTTAAGTGAAAATGAAAATGGAATAAATAAGCGAATATATAAATGGGTGGATGAAAAGCATGTCTTGGAGGTAGAGAACCATGGAACAATAGACAAATTAAAAGAATTGAAATTCAACTGAATATTCTAAAAGCCAAATATTCAAGATGCAGCTTACACTACAGGTGATGTTTTTGCCGCTCATAAACAAAGTTACAACTCATTAGCCCAATAAGTCTATAATTTCAAGTATTGTGTTTTTACAATTTAGGGTATTGTGTTTTTAGTGTAAGCTAATCCGGTGATATTCGTGCTAATTGTGATGCAACCTTTTCAATTTATATTTAAATTGGAGTTTTATGCAAAACATCATTGATTGATATTCTGTTGAATATCTTTTACGGGCATTGAATGATTGAAAAGATTGATGTGTTGAAGGGCTTTTGTGTATTGTTGTTTGTATGTATTTGAAGGGAATATTACTAATGCATGCTTGCAAGCTTGATGTGGTGCTCTTTCATTATTGGATGTACATGTGCAAATCCATATATTCTTGTTACTTATGAGTTGTATGCATCTTTTTCTAATTACATTCAAATTGTTAGTTGTATGCAACCTCTTCAAATGATATTACTTTGAATATCATATTGGGGCATAGAATGATTGAGAAGATTGATAGATGAAGGTCAAGAGGATATTCCTTAGTAATCTATTGCTTGGAAGGTTGATGTGATGTTTTCCTCTTATTGAGATTAGAGGGGAAAAGACAAATATTTGGTGTATTATAATGTTGTGTATGGAATTATAATGAAGCTCTAACACAAGACAAATGTGACCAACTCTTGGAGTGATGTGTAAATGCTCCACTCCACACTTTAAACAAATATTAACGAGTGTTGTATATTCCTAATGAACACACATTCAACCTAATATTTTTGGGTCTTTAGCCTATATCCTATCAACAGATGATTTTCACACAATTTATTAAATTTCAAATAAAAATTTAGCATTTGGTGAATTTAAAGAAAATTTAAAAATATATGGAAAAATGTGTAAAAGCAATTTTAAAAGAAAACCTAAAAAATGTACATAGTGTAGTGCATTAAACAGTCAAACAATTGTTGATTAGCCATGGCAAATGGCTTGTATTTGTTGCTGTAACTTATTAGCACAATTACCATTAGTAGTCAACTTTGATGAAAATTAGTATATGTGATAAGTGAAAATTAAAGTGTGGTATGCAAAAATGAAGCTTTTGAAAGTAATTTGTAATTGAATGTAAATGTGAGCGAATTGTTAGACAAAGTCTCTCTACCCAGTGTTTATCTAATCATTAGAAATGATCTTAGTGAATTGAATAAAGTGTGAGTGAGTATAAAATTCGAAAGATGTGTGTAGGGTTGCATGAATTTGTAAAGTGGAGCTTTGATTTGTAGTCTTTTGGTTCGGTATTTTTTAAACATTGGAAATTTAGGACATGTAGAGTTGCAACTCTTTAGAAATTAAAAACAATTACAAATATTTTAAATGTTTATATTAAAAAAACGCGACTCTTACCTTTACATTTGTTTTTCTAAGATAGTAAAATGTTAAATTAAAAAAATATATTATCTAAGATATTATAAACAACAAATCTATAATTAATAACTTATTTTTTTAATTTTGTAAAGTTAGGTTAAAATGTTTTCTTTTGAATAAAATTGTATTTGAAATTAGATTATTTTTAAATGTTTGGAATTGTTTTATCTAATTTAATTTAAATTGTGTAAATACTCTTTTTATGAAATAAATTGTTTTATCTAATTTAATTTAAATTGTGTAAACACTCATTGTATGAAATAAAATTATATATAAAGAGTGTCTTTTTTAATTTAATTTAATTCGAATAATAATAATTAATATCTATAATTTAATTTAATATAAGGTTAATAAATATATAATATAAAATACTATTAACATTTTTAAAAATAAAATAGTAATTTTAGTGACATACAAATGTGTATGATTTTGAGATTCAAGAAATTGGGTAATTCTCACATTGGTTGTCTTAGATATCAATACCTTGCTTTGGACCATCTATGGAGTAGGGCAAGCATGGGGTTGATTCATGTCTATGTTCAAGCTTCCTCATTGTGGGTTGTAGTTTAATGATGAGGACGGTAGTGTAAAAATGTTGTCTAACCATACACCAAGGTATATATATATATATATATATATATATATATATATATATATATATATATATGATATATATATATATATATATATGTATATATATATATATAATGGACATATCTCACATTAATTTTGTAAAATGGATGCCCTTAGAAACTGAAAAACATTCTATGCACCTTGTCCATACAAAAAGTGGATTCACTACAAAAAGAAAATTTTAAATAAAATTATAACCAAGCAAAATTATGTTAATTATACATATTTTAAAAATGTCGATAGATATCAATTTTGGGGTTTTTATCTTGGATTTTACACATTACATTAAGTAATAATTTTATTAAATAACAAAAAAACTTTTTGGAAAATAAAGCTTCAAACTATACTTTAGGGCCATGACATTACTATTTTTGATTGACTTTTTAAAGTTTATAAGAAAAATTTAAGCAACGGTCAAATTTAATGAAGAGAATAGAAGTTGAAATGTTCACACAATTGAATCCCATGCCTTGCTGCTATTGTAGTAAGATATTATTATTTTTGATTAACTTCTCATACTTAGTTTTTAATAAAGTGAAAGTCAAATGGATGTTTAACTTAATGTGGAGAATAAAAGTTGACACAATCACACCATTAGATCTTAGCTCTTGTTTCCATTGTAGAATGTCTATAGACATAAATAGATTATTTTTGTTTTTAGATTTAAGCTAAACACTTGTAATTATGTTAAGAGACATTTTACAATGGCAATAGAGAGTGGAAGGATATGATGTT
Source organism: Taxus wallichiana var. yunnanensis (assembly GCA_018340775.1). NCBI lineage: Eukaryota > Viridiplantae > Streptophyta > Pinopsida > Cupressales > Taxaceae > Taxus > Taxus wallichiana. The sequence continues at coordinate 229,336,543 of CM031238.1, read as the reverse complement.
GTGGCCATAACTTTTTATTCAACATTAAATTTGATGTTCATTTGATTCTTACGGGATAATTTCAACCTTAAATTTGACGCTCTTTTGACTTTGACATGATTTTTTTGTTGTTGTGAGAAGTCAATTGAAAAATAGTAATATCTGGGCCATATAATAAAATTTAGAGGCCATTTTTTCTCGATAATATTTATTGGGACCAACATTTTAGTGAGTCTACATTAATGCCAATTACGTAGGAGGAGGATTTTAGAATTTTGAAAATACACTTGAATGACATATCCAATAAGAAAAATTTAAAATAAAAACTTAGAAATTTTTAAGATAAAATACTTGAAGTTGTTATATCTCAATGTATTTCAAATGAGAAATATTTAAGATGTGTACTAGTTTATTAGTAAATAGAAGTGGGAATTATTAAATAGGAGCGGGAATAGGTAGTATTTATGGTTTAATGTTAGTTTTAAAAAATAAATTTTAATTTATTAAAATTTACGTAAATTTAAAAACCATTTTTATTTTTTATTTTTTTGAATTTAGGTTAAGTTGAGTCTTTTACAAACTATATATATATATATTTATATATATATATATATATATATATATATATATATATATATATATATATATATATATATATATTTGATAAGTAAAAAAAGGACAAGAAGCTCAACTATATTACCAAAAATTATATAATATTCAAGATCTTATAAATACTAAATAAACTAAACAAGTTCCTCGGAGGAGTTGGATATCACCATATCAGGAGCAGCAGTAGATTCATCCTTGGCACAAGCATTTTCTTCCATAACTAGAGCGGCAAACGACTCCTCGAGCTTTGAACTCTTAACCTTGTTGATTAGTATCCCCAATGGAGAACATATAGTGTCTAACTTACGCCCTTGATTGATGCTTTCGGGCTTGAGGTTTAAAGGGTCTAAATTTGCTCCGAGGGCAAGACTTAAATCGAAGCCATCTGCTCAAATTTTTCATGCAATGCGAAGGAATTACTCGCACCGGTTAACACAGTTTGGATGTGTTGGTTGGAAATTTTGTCTTTGGACACAAGCAACATTTCGGAGATAAACAATCTCTACTCTTTGTGGGGAGGTTCCCTTATTCACCAAAAACTTGAAAATCTAATTATTTACAAATATACAAACTAACTTTCGAATGAGGATTTTTGTGTAAAGAATGATTCCATATTTATGATATTCTCAATACAAAAGATGAAAAGGGAGAAGGGTTTTAGAGGAGGAAACAATAGCTTATATGAGTAAGACAAGTGAAACAGGGACACAAAGTTCAATCTAATCCACCGGTCAAGAATACAAGTATTCTCCTTGGTTATGCAAGATTACTCACTATTGTAATGAAAAGAAGTGAAGAAGGTTGCACATTCAGATATAGAGACTGCAGAGTTATATCCTACTAATGCATGCATATGACTTCAAGAACATATGAATTAATATATCTGAAAATCCATGAAATATAAATGCAACCGACACAAAGTTCCTCACACTATAGTCAATGGATTGAACACACAATTTTAAGATTCAAATATACTAAGATTCACATTCACAATTTCAGGAAAGAGAAATAGAAAGAACACAAATAAGAGGGAGAGAAATCTTCTTCTGTATTGATTTTAAAAGTTATGTATTGTTTTTACATTCCAAAACACCAAAATCCAACCCCTTTACAATGAGAAAGAAGCCTTATATAGGTGAGGGGTGGTTGTAACCAAATTTATAACTAATTGTTATTTAATTAAGTGCTAAAACTTAATTAATTAATTACATAAGTTAGCTTTATTTACAATTTTTTTATTTTCCAAAATGATAAAGCTAACTTCAAAATATAACAATTAGATAGAAAAGACTTAAGAGCTAGAAGAAGGAACATTGGTGAGTGGCACAACTAGGATTTTCACTTTGAGCACATGGAGTCTGAAATTTTCCGGGCACTAGAAATCTCCATAACCTTTGGAATGGTTGTGTTTGCCATGGCGAGCCAAACCGACTACCAAGAGAATATTCCATTTCATTTGCAATCCTTCCATCCTGCAATGACCCTTGGTGGATTCTAAAACAACATTACGTAGCTCAGTGAGCTCTTCCATTTTCTCTTTCTTTGATAGTTTCAACTTTGAATAAATCTTCTTTGATTAGTGCAGTGACCTTGGCTTTGACCTCATCCACTGAATGCCTCTCTACAGAATTGTCCTTGTAAAATTGGCATCTAAGGGCTTGCAAGTCAACAAATATTTCATATTTGAATGATTCTCCTTTTTGCACCATGTTCTTTAGCTCAGTGGCTCCTCTTCAAAAACTCGAATCTTCCATTCAATACTTGTAGACCCACTTCTTGGATAGGTTCCTCTTAGAATCATCGAAAATCTTATGAGAAAGAAGAATCTTCTCATCAATGGTGCTCATGATTCTTAAGTCTTGAATACTCTCCAACCATATCCTAAGTTCTTTTTCCACTTCTATGATGGTTGAATTGAATTGATCATGGGATGCGAAATGTTATCATACATCTTGTATGCTTCATCAATGAAATTCATCCTAGAAACAAGAAAGCCTTGCACTAATGCTTCAACAACTCCACCATATGAAGCATGCTTGTGGATTTCCTTGATAACTTTAACATCTTCCTTAGAAAGAATGGTTGGAGGAGGTAGTGAAGATAAAGGAGTAGGGTCAAGAGGAGCTTTATCTGTGGAGAGGAAGGATTTGATAAAATTGGAGAGAACCTAAATTTTTTCTTCTCAACACTTCCACACATGAAAATAGGCTCCACAACATAACATTGGTATTCTTTGGAGGATGAGTAGGGGGTTATGCCAAGCCAGAGCATCTACAATATCAAAACCAAGAGTAACAATATGAGAAGATGCCTTCCTCTTCCTGTTGGCAATCATGGGCTGAACCCATGTGAAGGAATCACTGGAAGTTGGAGCCGTAAGGAGGAGCCAATGCAAGAGCATGAGGAGGACCAAGAGACTGAGTAATAGGAACATCTAGAGTAGGTACTTCAATGGTAGAGGAAGATGGTATTTTGAATGGAAGCTTAGCTCTCGAGGCATTTGTTTTCCTAGTGTTTGGCTCTATAATTTTCACATCATCTTCCTCCTCTTCTTTCTTTCTCCTCAACACTTTATTCTCTTCATCATTCTTTCCATGTCCCTCATCCTCTTTCTCGATTTATCTTCTTGGCCTTGAGTGGCCTTTTCTTCTTCTCTTGCAAAGGCTGAGATGTTTGTTCAAGCTCGGGAAAACCTCCTCGCTTGATTCATGTGCCTTCTCCTCTCTACCTCTTTTCGGCGTTTCCTCAATCTTCTCTATTTATTTGACCTTTTCTTTCTTTGTATATATTTTGATAGTTGAATCTAAAGGCGAGGAAGATGGATTTGGTTGAGCTAGAACCTCCTGAGGAGTGGAGACTTCTTTATGTGAAGTGGAGGCTTCCTGAGAAGAGGACTGTTTCATTGTTTGCTTGTATTCCTCCATCCTTTTGTTAAACCATTGCCTTGTTTTTACAATGACTGGATTGTTCATGTCTGAAGGATCATCCCTTTCCTTTTGGGACCAATTAACAGTCGGGAGAGGCATATGTTGAATGGTCTTGAGATATTCTATAGAATACAAATCTTCATCATTATCCTCTAGATCCTCAGGAATTTTAACTTGATACACTTGGAAGTTCCTAATTTGTTGAAGAGAAACTCTTCCTAAATACATCTTCCTTACTTCATATTCATTAGTGTAGTCACCCAATAATCTTCCATGACAGGGAGATGACAATAGGAAATTCTCAAATGTTTTGAAATGAATCCCTTGATATCAAAGGATGATCTTCTCTGGTATGAGTGGAACTTGAAATCTACAATTGTTCTTTTAACATTCTGGGCATCTAGGGAAGATCTTCATGTATAGTTTCCCAAGGAGATAGGAAATTGGATGCCAAAGATCTTCTTATCTCTACATGTTCTATTTAGCATATCCAGTTGTCTACAAAATTCTACAAGGACCAATTTATCATTACAATACATGGGTAACTTGTTAGGTGCACCTTCAAAACTAGGTAGTCTTATGTAGGAAATTTTTTGAATTGAATGAAGAAGCTACCATATGTTGCAATCAAATGCTTGGCTTTTGTAGACACTCTTTTCTTTGTGTTCCCTTCAAGGATCCTAACTATGGACATCGTAAAAGCATCATTCACTCTTCGTGATGGAATTTGTTATTCTCAAAGGTGAGCTATGGGTAAAATTCATAAATGGCTCATTTTCTTTATCATCTTGATCATACAATCCCTCACATACTCTATAGGATGCAATTGTATAGATGAGGTAGGAGGTCATGTGAAAAGTTTTACTTTGCTACACATTAACCAGCTTTCTCGGTGAGAATTTCACGAGATCATCTCCCCCAGTTCAAACTTTTTTTACCCTCATAAATGATATTGATGTATACACACATCCAAAACTGGAACTCATTTGTAGAAGGTAGGCCCATCAATCTAGCCAACAGGGTAATCATATCAGATAGTTCTTCCTTGAAATATGACCTGTATAGGACCTTAGGAAATTTTGAAACTCCTCTCTTTGGGTCCTTGAGCCATGATTTGGCTATCATTTCCTTATATCTATCTTTATCTTGTTCAAATAGATTTTGAGCTTGGGCATTGGTCAGGGTATTTGAATCTTCAAACATAGGGATTCCTAGGGCTGAGTTTATATAGCCGACATCAAGTTTAGAAATGATATGGCCTTGTGGATATTTAATTTCTTTGGTTACAAGGTCAAAACATGAGGCACATGCATAATTTCTTTGGTTACAAGTTTAAACATGAGGCACATGCAAGGATAATATCAATGCATTGAACAAAAGGGGAAAGTCGACAACATAAGCAATTCCACTATTTTTAATACATTGTGCCATGAATTGGGGGGCATCATCATATATCCTGGCCCAAAAATAATCTAAAGTCAAATGTCCTACATCACTATCCCCTATTTTTGGTACAAAGGTTTCTAAGGAAGAAATGTGTTCATAGCTTCCATACTGGAACTTCTTGGTGAAAGGTGAGGGTGAAAACTCAAAGAAATGGATCTCAATCAATGATTTTCGGGAGAAAACGAAGGGAAGAACACAAAACTCAAATTGATACCAAAAAAATCAAGAGGCTATGGAATGAATCACTTTTGCTACATGAATAATGATGTTTTTAAAACGGTCTTGGTAAAATTTGAATTTTTGAAAATGGCCCAAAACTAGCAAGTTATTATTAAAAACGTGTTTTAGGGCACGAGATGCAAGATAAACATTACACAATTAAAAGCACAACTCAAAATAGTGAAATGAATTACATTTACCCCTTTTTATGACTCCATGTTCGATAAAATGGTAAAAATGAGTATTCAAATGGAATGCGAGGAACTAAGATGTTCAAAAACCTTTTTACCATTTTCCCATATCTTTGCGGACATGACGGGTTTTCGGGAAATGGAGGCCGAGGGAACAAGGGTCTTGTGTGCTAAAAACTTCCAAAGTATCCACAATGCTAAAAAATGCCATTAAGTGCGGAAAATGGAGGATTGTGGGGAATGATGGCCCGAGAGGAAAAAGGGACGAGAGTACTTGATATCCGAAAAACTCGCAACACAAGAAAACCGTGGTTAATGCGGATAAATCAAGTTTTAGGGAAACACAAGGTCCAATGGAACAAAGGTCACGGGTTCTAAAACATCCAAACCAACCACACTACAAAGGTTAAAATGATTTATGGATGACAAGGGGCGTGGGGAATAAGGACCAAAAAGGAACGAGTTCCAAAATATATGGAACTTAAAAAAATCCGTAAAATAAAGGACCCAAGAACAATGCGGAGAAAATGGGGATGCAGGGAATGGGAGGCCCGAAGGAACTTGTTCCTCTAGTTTCTCTAGAACCCGAAATCACCACAATACACTCAAATAGATCTAAAACACTCAAAACTAACTAATCTGCTTTTGGTTTTTTCCAATCGTCAAGACTTCACAACGGAAAACAAATTGGGTAAAGGAGTCACTTGCCCAAAAATTTCAAAAACTACACATTTTTTAGGTAATTGATAACAAGTGGCTCTTTCTTTATTGACTGACTTGACACATAGTGAAAACAAGACATGGAAAATAACCTCCAAATCTTATGGTTACAAGACTAGTGCTTATCCATTGGGAAAATACATACAAAACATGACCAAACAGAAGAACACAAAGGCACAAAGACCAACACACAAACATGTACAAGACTACAAAACTATATACAAAGGAATGTTGTTCACTCAAGCTTGGAATAAATTCAGATATTGACCACTATATGGAAATGAAAGAGAAGTTCCATCCATATAGCTTAGATAGTAATAATTTTCACCAACAAAATGCCAAATTTTGAAAGGACCAAGCCAAAGTGATTCAAACTTACCATGACTTCCTCGTGGTTTATGCCTTTTGTCCTAGAGTAGGACAATATATCCAACCTAGAAGTCCCACAGGCTTGGATTTTTCGTCAAAAAGTTGCTTGAATTTTCGCTAGTGTGTGGTTATCCTATCAACAACCTCGCAACCTTTCTTCATCTAACTTCGCAGTACAAAATCCCTTTTCCATGGAACTTGAGAAATCTTAATCTTCAATAGCTCTTACAAGATACAATGCAGAAACTCCATTACTTGACTGGCTATCGAGCTTCCATCCCATACACCAATTGAAATGGAGACATCCCGATGGCTCTCTTTGGTGTGATCCTATCTACCTAGAGAGCATCATATAACTTCTTATGCTAGTTCCTCTGTGATTCATCCACGAGTTTCCTAATAATTGTTACTAGGTTCTTATTAGTCGATTCAACTTGCCCATTCCCTTGTGGATAGTAATTAGATGAATGTGTAAGAGAAATGCCATACCCATAACAAATTCAATGAGTTCATGGGAAGAAAATTTAGGGGCATTGTCTGTAACAATTTTGTTTGGAATCCAAACCTGACCAATATATTTTCCTTAATGAAATCACATACTACCTCAAAAGTGGTCCTCTTGACTGAATTGCTTCAACCCACTTCGTGAAATAATAAATGATGGTTATAACATGTGTGTGTCCTGCACTTGAGGTTGGATTGAGAGTTCCTATGAAATCTAGCCCCCATTGCTGGAAAGGCTCTTCAATAACCACTAGTTTTAGAGGTAAGGTGGCCAACTTGGGTTTCCCACAAAATTTTGACATGCTTCGCACTTCAAAACCCACTTTGTTTCATATTTGAAAAGATTTGGCCAATAATACCCTGCACGAAGAATTTTGTGAGCCGTTACTGAGGAAGAAAAGTGACCTCCACAGGCCTAATCATGGAAATCCCTCAGTAATCTCTTTTTCTACTCCTTATCAACACATATGAGAAAATGACCATCAATTCCTCTTTTGAACAATGAATTATCCCAAAGTACATATTGAGCAGCTCTGAGTTTGATGGATTTTTTTCTTTGGCACTTAGATGTGCTCACATTTTTCGTAGGTGAGGAAATGAGTGATATCAACATACCACTCATCAGTTGAACTTAGAAAGAGTACAATTGGAACACCAATGGTTTATTTTTCAATCAATCTACTCCTCGGACCATTAACAAGAAATTTGCATAGACCCTTACCTCGAACAAGCTTGGTTGGCTTGATATCAAGTTCGTACTCCTAGAATTTTACCACCCAATTACCTTGTTTTGATCCAAACTCTTTTGTGTGAGGATAGAATTCACTCATCAGTATCGTAAAAACACGTGGAGTGTGAATTCAAAATGTAGAAATGGAATTGTTTCACAAATTTTACCACAAAAGGCATGCTTCTCAATTGAGAGTACTTCAGCTCATGGGCCTTCAATACATAGCTCATGAATGCAATAGGTACTTCACATCCATAAAATTTATTTTGCACTGGATTGTTGCTAAGGTGTGCTCGAGGGCATAACAATAGATTATAAAATATTTTTCAAAATCGGGACATGTAAGAATAGGTGTCTTGCAATAAATCTCTTGATGTTTTCAAAGGCATTCTTCCTTCAAATCCAACAAAAATATTGCTTCTCCTTCATCATATGAGCTATGTCCCTTATCAATTATGCAAAACTAAGAATAAATCTTCTAAGAAAATTAATTTTCCTGAAAAAGGAATGAAAACCCTTCTTACTTGTTGGAAAAGATATATTTTGGATAGTTTGGACTCGCTCCAGGTCAATCTTGATACCATCCTTAGACATAATGTATGTAAGAAGCTTTCCCTCCATAACACCGAAGATAGATTTCTTTGGGTTTAATGAAACTCCATGGTCCATACACCTTTGAAGAATGGATTTTGGTGCTGAAAGTGATCCTCTCTCTTCTTAGAGAAGACAATAAGATCATCCAGATAGATCACTATGCATTTATTCTTCAAATCACCAAAGGCCAAGTCCATTGCCCTCTGGAATGTTGCACCTGTGTTAATCAAATGAAAAACAATCTTTTGTAGGAAAATCTACCCCGTGGAGTAGTGAATGCGGTTTATGCTGATCTTGTACGTCTACTTCAATTTGGTTGTAGCCTAAAACCCATCGATCATAGACTCTTAGGAAATAAGGGATAAAATATGTGGAATAATCCCTCACAGAATCGCAATAATAGAAACTAATATGCAGAAAATATTACAGATCTCAAATAAAAGTGCAAAATAAAATAACACAACACAAAGAGACAATATTTAATGTGGTTCACCCAATTTGGGCTACGTCCACCAAGAATCACTTGCTCAGATTTTATTACAAGCCACCACTCTCTCAATACAATACCTAGATCTGTTTGGAGCTATGCTCAACAAACTCTATAGAATTCACACCCGAATTCAAAACACATCTGTAATGTTACATAATCCCTACCATATGCATAAAACCATATAAGTAGACAACTGCTTAAGCAATTTTTACAAAATCGTGGGTATTAAAACCATGGGCCAAAACCGTCCCATAAACCTATGGGTGAAATCCCGCTCATATGAGAAAATCATGTTTCCCGATATATCATGCACATTTTAAGGCCAATTTTTTTTTTTTCGGGGCTGCGCCCAACCCCTACTACGAGGGGTTGCCACCTGGACCCTTGCTCGGGGCCTAGCTTGACCGAACCTTGGCGAGACAACTGTGGAAAGTGTACAATACTCTTAGTGTATAGTCTTCAACACTTTCACACATGAAAATAGGCTCCACAACCTAACATAGAAAACATCTTTGAACCGGTCACAACTCGCATGATCTGGTCCATCATAGGAAGAGGGTAATTTTCCTTGAGAGAATCCTAATTCAAATTTCTAAAATCAACACAAATCCAAATCTCTCCATTTTTCTTTCTCACCGACACAATGTTAGCGATTCAGTTGAATGATGAATAGGAAATATTATCTTGGCATCGACCAACTTCTGAATCTCCTAATAAATGGTGTCTGCATTCTTCGGATTGTATTTCCTTTTCTTTTGGAGAAATGGTTGAATACATGGCTTCAAGGAATCTAATGCTACATTTACCTTGGCTTAAAAGTTTTTAATTCATCATAGGAATAAGCCAAAACATTTATGCACTTCGTCAAAAATTCAACCATCTTCCTTCTCTCCTCTCTAGAACAACATTTGCCAATATTGACAAATTTGGGCTCCTCATCACTTCCTAAATTAACTTTCTCAAACTCACATGATTGATCGACATATTGTGATAATTTTTCTTTTATATATCTATCAGGATTAATCAAATAATTCCTCTAAGCTCACAGGACCCTTAGGAATTTTTTTACGCTTGAGTTTGATGTAACCATCCCGATAAAATTATTCTTCAATCCCTTCCTCAAGAATGGAAGATGCAAAGGATTCACGATAGCTAGTTTCACTTCCTTGAAGTACAATTGGCTAAATTTGTCTCTTAATTCAAGAAAAGAAATCAAATGTTGGTCATCATTGAAGACCTTCCAATTCTATGCATTATTAAGGACACTTTGGGTTTGAATATCATTTCCATCGTGAACTTATCTTGACTAAAATTAGGGTGAGGAATGAGCAAGGACTTGGAGGTAGCTAGACCATCTACTACAATGTTACTATCTCTTGGTACAACATTAATTGAGAAGGCATATAGTAATATAACAAAATTCCAAATGAGATTTCTATAATGCTTGACCTCTCGATTCTTTACTTGAAATGATCCTCGAAATTGTTTTTTTTACGATAAGCTCTGCATCACCTTATGCACAAATGTTCTTTATTCCCATCTCGCTTCTTGCTGCTAGGCCGAGAGAAGTGCCTCATACTCAATAGTATTGTTGGTGTTAGCGAATTGAAATTTGTAGGAGAATGGGTGGAGCTTACAATCAAAGCGAGACTAATATAATTCCTACTTGGAACCTCGCTTTGTGGAAAAAATTCCATCAAACTCGAGAATCCAGATGCCATTTTATAATCCCGAACAACCTTGGGAGTTTTAGCTCTAGACTCGAGACATTACCATATAATTTCCATGACCAATATCTTCATACATAATTTGTGCCTTAGGGTCATTCGTCTTTTGAACAATATACTCAAATTGCCTTTCTGAAACAACTTATTCATCTGTCCATTGACTAGGATAAGTGCATGGGACTAGTCCATTTGAATTTCTCCTCCAATTTCTTTGTAAAGGTTTTTGCCCAATAGCATACCATAAGACAAAGGTATGTCAACAACCAAGATTGTAGCCTTACTTATTTCTCGGTGAATGCAACAAAAGCTACTTGAGCATCCTTTATTTTCCCAAATAGGGGAACCTCCTTGGTCTCTATTGAATAACATGAACCAAAGATTCGAGTTAGAGTAAGACCAAGTGCATGAGAGAATTTTGTAGGAATCACGTTTTCTAATGCTCCGGAGTCAATGACACAATTACTGAGTTTATGGTCGACTATTAGTTGCGTGACATAAAAGGGCTCAATATTCTTGGAAGTGGAAGGTGCAAAGGCCATCAAAATTTTTGGGGAAGGCGAGATGGGAGTAGGTAAGAGGCCTTTAGAAGTTGTGGGTCACCGGTAGGAATTGGATCTAACAAATTTAACAACTTGGGAAAAGGCCTTTGGGTGAGTCTGATAAAATTCACTTTAGAAATATGAATTTTGGTCTTCTTGATATGATCAATGATATCAAAAGACCTTGAAGTCGAGGGATTTTCTTGACTGGAAACATTAGAGGTTTTAGGTTTATTAGCTTTTGAGACCGAGGGTGGTTTAGGCGCATGAGTGGAAGGTGCCGTTACTCTAGGAAAAGAAGAAGAAGCATAAGGATCATTAGATGCGAAAGCAATACTTAATTTTTAGCAGCAGATGGTGGGGATGGGTGCTCCTCTTCTTGCAACTATTGGAATGGTAGCCAAAGCTTTTTTAGAATTATCTTTCTTTGTAGGTCACACAACTTCCTTCTTCTTGTTTAATTGTTACGTAATCATGCCAACATAAGACTCACTTTGTTCATATCTACCATAACCTCATAATAATAATAATAATCATCATCTACTCCTTCGTAGGTGAGATAATTGATTTGAGAGTCATCAACCTCTTCTTGTGCCTCTTTAGGTTCTTCCATCTCCTTTTCTTCTATCTCATCATCAGGTTCCTGCACTTCACATGTTGCATTGACTAGAAATTTTACAGGAGGAGCTTCAATTACTAGCTTTGATTGAGTAGGAGGAAGACGATTCCTTGGTTGGAAGTTCCTTCACGGAATGTCCTTATATGACATGTTCTGAGCAAGTTGTTTCTTGATTTTAATCGTATCATTGGCCAAATTTTAGAATAATTGTTCAAAACTTATTGTACTCAAGTAGAAGCCTTAGCCTTTGGTGGTTCCTTTCTTAATTTTCCCGACATAATCAAGTCATCTTCTACACTTATGGATAATTTTTGATCAGCATTGACATTGGCAAGATTGGTTCTTCTTAACGTATAACTCACCTCCCAGAGTTGAGCATTAATGAAGAAACACTCTAGATTATGATCATTGGGACAAGTAGTAGTTGGGATCTTGATAACCAATTTATTAAATATGAGAATAGACTCCTACATAGGTTCATAAGTTTATTTCTTAATGGGAAAGTTGAGCCAAGAATGTATGAATATATTTAGTAGGAATGAATCTATTCTCAAACCGAGTCCACATGGTATTCCAGGTTGGTGATGGTACTAATTAGAAGATGATATAACCAATCTGCATCATTATCTTGCAAGGTCTTGACAAACAGTTTTACTAATACATCCTCGTGCTCAACTCCAAGAATCCCACGTGCAATAATAAAGGCTGCAATGTTTTCATCTGGGTGCAGTTTGCCATCATCTTTGAACTTGGGAAAATTCTTCCTATTCCCTTTAGGAAGATCATGCAATGGTTTTGTAAGGGCTAAAGGTATAACCTGTTGGCCCCAAGGCAATGGTGCAACCATTGTAGGAAAAATAGCTTGTAAAGGAACAACAACACATGCTAAGACTAAAGCCTGAGAAATAGGACTTACTTGTGGCTGAGTAGTAGTACTTGCTTGAGAGAATAAACTGGCCCTTCCATTGAAAGGAGGTGTACTTATTGATATTTTACTTCTGCTTCTATGTTCGGAGACAACTTAAAACCTTGGTGATGTAACTAGAAGGTAGGGTCTTCTAAACCTTAGGATATCTGTCCTCGTGTGTAACTTCTTTCCACTAGTGTGTTGAAATTGTTGGTTTGATCTAGAGATTATTTGGTGGGAAACACAATATGTGCTCCACAACGGGCAAAAAAAAACTATTGGTTGGAAATTTTATCTTTGGATACAAGCAACAATTCAGGGGACAATAATCCTTCCTCTTTGTGGGGAGGTTCCTTATTTGCAAAAAACTTGAAAATATAATTATTTACAAATATACAAACTAAATTTTTGAATGAGGATTTTGGTGTAAAGAATGATTCCATATTTATGATATTCTCAATACATAAGATGAAAAGGAAGAATGGTTTTGGAGGAGGAAACAATAGATTATATGAGTAAGACAAGTGAAAGAGGGACAAAAGTTCAATCTAATCCACGAGTCAAGAATATAATTATTCTCTTTGGTTATGCAAGATTACTCACTATTGTAATGAAAAGAAGTGAAGAAGGTTGCACATTTAGATATAAAGACTGTAGAGTTATATCCTACTAATGCATGCATATGACTATAAGAATATGTGAATTAATATACCCGAGAATCCATAAAATATAAATGCAAATGCAGAACAAAGCTCCTCACACTATAGTCAATGGATCGAACACACAACTTTAAGATTCAAATATACTAAGATTCACATTCATAACTTCAGAAAAATAAATATAAAGAACATAGACAAGAGGAGAGAAATCTTCTTCGCATTGATCTTAAAAGCTTTGTATAGTTTTTATATTCAGAACACCAAAATACAACCCCTTTACAATGAGAAAGAAGCCTTATATAGGCTGAGGGGTGGTTGTAACCAAATTTCTAACTAATTTTTATTTAATTAAGTGCTAACACTTAATTAATCAATTACATAAGTTAGCTTTATTTACAATTTTTTATTTTCCAAAATGATAAAGCTAACTTCAAAATATAACAACTACATAGAAAATACTTAAGAAATAGAAGAAGGAACATTGGAGAGTGACACAAATGGGATTTTCCTTTGAGCACATGGAGTCTTGAACTTTGCCAAGGCACTAGAAATATCCATAACCTTTGGAATGGTTGTGTTTGCCATATCAGCTAACCAACCGCCAAGAGAGTATTCCATTTCATTTACAATCCCTCCATTCCGCAATAGACCGTTGGTGGCTTCTATAACAACATTATGTAGCTCAGTGAGCTCTTCCATTTTCTCTTCCAAATGTTTCAGCTTGAATAAATATTTTTGATTAGTGTAGCGAACTTGGCTTTGACCTCATCGATGAATGCCTCTCTGCTGCAAAATTGTCCTTGTGGAATTGGCATCTTGATGCGGGAGCATAACTTGTGAAGGCCATAACTTTTGATCCGACCATTGGATCGTCTTGAAATTTTCCGGGGTGGTAGATATTCATTATTATTATGTTGGATTTTTTTTTCTGAAATATTGCAGCCATTTTGACATTTATTTGGTTCTGGATTCCTTCATCTAGTGGTTTAAAATTGGCTCCGAACGTTTTTTTTTTGCTTTTGACTAGGTCTTAGAGTTTTAATAACTTTTGTTGTGCTTTTTAGAATAAGTCAAAATTTTACATGAGCCTTAATTTTGAAGGAATATTTGGCACAAAAATTGTGGGGTCCATCCGAGGTGTTTTACTTTGGTAGGTAATTGTTAGCATTTTAGGGTTTTTTGGTATTTTAGGTTTTTTTAGAGTAGTTGTGAGATAAAAGGAAGATGGTAATGATGTAAAAGTTTTAATGTGGATTCCAAAATGAGAAGAAATTTATTTTGAAGCTTCTGTTTTTATTTACAAACTATTTGTGTGTGTTATTGAGGTATTTCAACCTCTTGTAGTTGGATCCACATTAATTTGTATCGAGCGGGATTTTGATCTTGCGGGAATAGTTGTGGTAATATATTAGATTTTTCTATGTAATTTTTCCCACTATTTTATATAAGCATGGATATACGTGAGAGGGAGGTTATGCCCGGATGAATAAGCATATGTAGGAGCTATAGAGAAAAGTTAATTGAGCTCAAAGGAGAAGTTACCCACCTTAGAAGGAGACATGCAAATGGGGATGCGGACCCACATAGTAATACTTGAAGAAGTATATCTATTAATGAATGAAGGAGGAGATGAAGAAGAAAATGATAGACATGAAGAAACCTTGAATGAGAGACCATTTAAAGCGAGATTGATCTAAGTTTTATAGGGAAAAATGACAACATCAAGATTAATGTTCCTGATTATGATGGAGGGTTACAACTAGAGAAGTTGATTGATTGGTTGAATCTCATGGAAAAATTCTTTGAGTGGAAAACCATTTTAGAGGAGAAGAAGGTTAAGTTTTCATGCACTAAGTTGGCCGGACATGCATTGATCTCGTGGGATCACCTCAAAATGAAAGACAAAGGAATGGAAAGGGAAAGATTTGAAACTAGAATAAAATGGTAAAGAAGTTGAAAGAAAAGTTTCTTCCTGTAGATTATGCTCAGACACTCTTTTGAAGGTTTCAAACCTAAGACAAAAGGATCTCATCATTGAAGAGTATACCAATGAATTTTACAAGTTGTCAATCAGGGTGGAACATGGAGAGTTTGAAGAACAAAAGGCTACAAGGTATATAAATGGGTTGAGTTATACCATACAAGATGAGATGAGTATACTCTAGATCCATAGCTTGGATGATGCTTATCAACTCACATTAAAAGTAGAAGAAAAGAACAAGAGGAATAATTTTAGAAGATGTGTGAAGAGAGGCCCATCATCATCATCTCCAATGAGAGGCAGAGGTAGATTTGATGTTACAAAAGGTGAATCCTTTAATGTAGAAGCACATGAATATTTTAGTCAAAGCCTTGGTAACTACCAAAGGGTAGGTGTTTTAGAGGGGAAGAGGTTATAATGGAGGACGAGACTGAAATATCCCCCAAAGAAAATATTAATGTTAATGATGTGGTGAAGAGGGAAAAGCTTTTCAAAGTGTCCGCACTATCCTACACATGATAGATGACAAGGAGAACAACCATGAGTAAATTTGGTTGAAGCTGAAGAGGAAGAAGAAATGGAGGTTGCTGCAGACTTGGGTAAATTTGGTTGAAGCTGATGTGGTAATGAGAAGGAAGATGATTGTACCAAGGAAAAAGAAAGGACATGATGTCTGCTGGTGATGATTATTGGCCATGGAAAAACATATTACAAACAAGATGCATCTATGGAGGAAAGGTATGTAAAATTATTATTGATTACCGTAGTTGTGAAAATATGGTTTCAACTGTGATGGTTGATAAACTCAATTTGAAATGTGAGAAGTACCCATATCCATATCATATATCATGGCTCAAGAAAGGGAACAAGGTAACCATAGATAAAATATGCCTTATAAAGTTTTCAATTGGGAATACCTACAAGGATGAAGTGTGGTGTGATGTTATCCCAATGGATGCATGCCATATATTATTAGGGAGGCTTTGACAATATGATATAAAGGTTACACATGATGGAGGGAAAAATACATATAATTTTTGGAAGGATGGTGTAAATGTGGTCTTGTTACCCTTCAAGGAAGAAGAGAAGAGTGAGGGATTATTGGATACAAAAGAGTTTGTTACAGAAATGGAAGAAGTTGGCTAGTGTTATGCACTGATGTCAAAGAAGGTGGAAATAGAGGAATTTAATATACCCATTGCAACAAAAAGGTACTAAAATAATACAAAGATGTCACACTAGATGAGCTACCAAATGGGTTACCTCTGAAGCAAGATATACAACACCATATTGATTTCATCCCAGGATTGGCCCTTCCAAATCAGGCACCTAGTCCGAGCCACAAGAGTGAGGATTTGAACAGAAATTGAAAAATCTAATACAAAAAGGGTTAGTGAGAGAAAACATGAGTCCAAGTGTAATTCCAACGCTATTGACTCCCAAAAAATATGGATAATGGAGAATGTGTGCAGACAGTAGGGCCTTAAATAAAACCACAATTAAGTATCGGTTCACAATTCCAAGATTGGATGATATGATGGATGTGCTAGTGGGAGCCTGATATTTTAGCAAGATTGACCTGCGGAGTGGGTACTACCGATCCAAATCTATGAAGGGATGAATGGAAAACAACTTTCAAAACAAATAATGGATTGTATGAGTGGATGGTGATGCCATTTGGGATATTTAATGCACCCAGTACATTCATGAGGTTGATGAATAGAGTACTCTGAGAATACAATGGTAAGTTTGTTGTTGTCTATTTTGATGATATTTTGATATTCAATAAGAAAATGGAAGAACACTTGTTACATCTGAAATTGGTGTTAGAATTGTTACGCAAAGAGAGTTTGTATGTAAAATTAAAGAAGTGTAGATTTCTTCGTAAAAAGTCTAGTCTTTTTGGGGTTTGTCATCTCAGAGGATGGATGAAGAAAAAGTAAAGGTGATTTTGGAATGGCCTATTCCAAGGAACGTGACAGAGGTTCATAGTTTTCATGGATTGGAAATTTTTTATAGGAAGTTCATCAGAATTCAAGTAGCATTGTTGCACCCATAACAGAGTGTATGAAGGGGAAGGAGTTTATATGGACCAAGGAAGCAATAAATAGTTTTGAATTGTTGAAGAATAAAGTGTCAGAGGCACTGTTTTTTGGTAATACTTAATTTTAACAAGGTATTTGAGGTTGATTGTGATGCCTCACATGTTGGGATTGAGCCGTTGTCGATTCAAGAAGGAATACCTGTGGCGTTTTTAGTGAAAATCTAAATGAGGTTAGGAGGAAATCTTCTACTTATGATGTGGAATTTTATGCTATTGTTTAGGCATTAAGGCATTGGAGGCACTACTCGGTAGCTAAGTAATTTTTAATCTTTACCGATCATGAAGCCTTGAGGTATGTAAACACATAGAAGAAACTAAATAGAAGGCATGAAAATGGGTTTCTTTTTTGTAAGAATATACTTTTTCTTAAAGCATAAGTTGAGTAAGAAGAATCAAGTTGTTGATGCCTTGAGTAGGCGTGTAGCACTTTTGATAACAATGGAAAATGAAGTAGTAGGGTTTGAGGTAGTTAAGGAATTGTATGAAGGTGATCCATATTTTGGTGATGTTGTGAGACAATGTAAGGACCCTATAGTGGGTAGTGGTTCTTATAATTATTTGATGCAGAATGGTTATTTATTCAGGGAAAATAATTGTGCATCCCTGTTGGTTCAATGAGAGAAAATATTATAAGAGAATTACATAGTGGGGGTTGGCTAGACACTTTGGTATAAGTAAGACAATTGATCTTGTTATAGAAAATTATTATTGGAAAAAGGTAAAGAGGGACATAAGTAAGATTGTAGAAAGATGTAGAGTGTGCCAAATGGCTAAGGGCCATGCACAAAATACTAGGTTGTATATGCCATTACTTGTCCCTACAAAGTGCCATGGGTTGATTTGAGTATGGATTTCATGTTAGGACTTCCTAACACACAATGAGGGAATGATTCTATCTTTGTTGTGGTTGATAGATTCTCTAAGATGACACATTTAATTGCTTGTAAGACAACTAGTGATGCTTCTAGGGTTGCAGATTTTGTTTAGAAGTGGTTAGGTTGCATGGAGTTCTAAGAACGATCACTTCAGATCGGGACACAAAGTTTTGAGTCACTTTTGGAAGACTCTGTGGATGAAAATGGGGACACAAATACAATTCAATAGTGCATATCACCCCCAGATTGATGGGTAGACAAAATTAGTGAACAAAAGCTTAGGAAATCTCCTATGTTGCATAGTTGGAGAAAATATGAAACAATGGGACTTGGCTTTACCACAAGCTGAATTTACTTATAACAGATCGGTAAATAGGTCAATAGGAAGGTCTCCTTTCTAGATTTTATATGGTAGGAACCCCAAGGAGGTCCTGGATCTGATTGTGCTACTTGGTGAAGATAAAATTAGTGGTGATGCAAAATAATTTATAGAACACATTATACAATTGTAGAAGTGAGGAAAAGATGAAAGTCAGAATGCACAATATAAATAATAACACAATAAGTTTACACAATAATAATTTCATTTCTTCTTAATATTACATCTACTTTGATACGAGAGGTATATATAGGAAATAGAATTCCTAAATAATAAGAAGTAGATAACAACTCTCCAACCAATCTACATGAGTTGTCCAAACTCACACACTCATATTTGTTATAAGTTGTTTTATTTAACAACTATATAACAAACTAATAACATATTTACTAACATAAAATAACATTATAATTACTTCACGAATTATAATTTACTAATGGAGCACTATATAATTTTCTAACATTCCCCCTTAGTGTGAAGAAAACACTGCCTTATACTTGCACTCCTCGCTCATGATTTGGTGATTTTCACAGGGATGATCACAAACCTCGGGGATGGTTTTGCAAATGGTTGACCACAAACCGAGAATGGTGGTTTTCTTACAAAGTGATGGTTTTGCAAATGGATTACAGAATGGTGGTTTTGCTATTGGTTTACCACAAACCACAAATGAAGGTTTTCAAGTGGTTTACCTACAACCACATCATGATGTGCCAATCATCACATTTCACCGTAGGAATAACATAGAAATTCTTGACATCTGTTGCTCATACAGAATAGAAAAACTGACATACCGGAAATGGAACATTGGAATGATAGGGATTATTGCAAATTGAGGCGCACACCTTTGGAAGCACTAAAATCAAACCGCACACACACATGTCACCAAAGCGGCCCCGTTGTGATGAGGTCGGCCGAATGACCTCGATAGCTTTGCTATTTAGCTCATCATGAAGCTCAAAAAATACCTTCAATAATTTGGACGTCGCGTAAGTTGCGTCCAAAATTGAAATGCGGGCAAAATTTTTTATTTTTCAAACTTTGGAAGACGACACTTTTTACAATAGCATTGACCCACAATGAACTTTTGACGACTAAACAAAAATCGACTCTCGACTTGACAATGACTATTTTGAATCGGACAAAAAGACTCGACTAAATTAAAAAGTAATAAAATGAGATTACTTTTTAAATGAAAATGAGTATTAAAAATCCTAAAATCACCTATATGGAATTATTTGACTTGTTAAGCTTTTGAATAACATAATGATTCTTTAAAAGTAATTTTTAATTACTTTTTACATACTACTAGACAATGCTTTACGAAGTTTAAACAGTGCAATAAAGTACGACTATGTTAACATGAATGGTGTCGATGACTATTTGGACTTTAAAACAAAAAAAAATGACTCGCATACTTTAGAGACTAAAACAACAGACATATGACTCAACAATGAACTAAATGTGAACCTACCTAACATTGATTAGTACTGACCTTTTGACCCTAGACTTCTAAACTTATATATGGACTGTTGCATGGAAAACGTATGTTTGTCTTTAGTGAGCCTTTGATTCCTCTCCCTATTTATTCGCGGCCAAAATGTGCCAGGTGTGCATTCTCAGAAAGAGATATGACACGTTAATCCAAGGAAATGTTCCTCTTGGGAAGATCTATTGTTTCCAAATAAAAATGCATCAACAATAGAAGTGTGGAGATGCAGCCTTAGCGTAAAGATTCGCTATTCAGGAAGAATCTGCAGTCATGGTACATAGTCTCCAAGATCCAAGCTCCTCAAATGTGATCAAAACTATAAGAATCTCCACGGATAAATGAATTTTATTAGGAGCTGAATTGCCTCATATTTAAATGCACAGAGAGCACTCTAGTCAGATCACTGTAGGCTTAGATATGAAAGAAAAAATTATCTGTGAGAAATCGATGAGTGGAATCACCGGAGCCGCTTGAATCGCCATTTGAGAGATAGATCTCAAGTTCAAAATTACAAAATCTGTCACGAATATCTCCTAATATTAGTAATTCCTTTGTTTATTTGACACACCGATGCATTCGATGTAGCTTGGACGATCCTATCTGATAAAAATAAAAACTCTTTTCTCAATAACAACACAGGGACTATAACAATATGAACAGATCAAAAAACAATGTTGTGGTTGGAGGAGCCGTCAAATATGAGGGATTTAACAAAGAGTAACAGCGGCTTTGTAGAACAGGAATTGTGTCCTTGAATAGATCATAAAACCTCGAACAAATGTGGACGCAGATTTTGGAGCCACCAAGATTGGTATCATCTCACCAAAGGAAATACCGATCTGATGCAAATTTGAAAAGCTAAGAAACAAAATTCCCATTAACAGGGGCACTGCAAAATTAGATGTTTGCCCCTTGCAAGTACACTAAACATCCATTACAGGCACAAAGATAATATCACTCTGATACCAAATAATAGCACAGTATCAGATTTACACAATAATAATTCTCAGATTTCTTCTTAATATTACATCTACTTTGATACAGATACATCCGTATATATAGGAAATAGACTTCCTAAATAATAGGAAGTAGCTATAACAACTCTCCAACCAATCTACGTGGTTGTCTCAAAACACTCATATTTGTTATAATGTTTTATTTAACAACTATATAACAAATTACTAACATATTTCTAACATAAAGTTTATAATTACTTCACATAATTATAATTTACTAATGGAGCACTAACAATTTTAAAATAAAATTTTTTTGAAGAAGGATATATGGTGATGGTTCATCTTAGAAAGGAGAGGTTTCCATATAATGAATTAAAGTATAAGAATATTAGGACATGTAGGATTCAAGAATTTTTTGATAATGCCTATAAGGTGGAACTACTTGATAGTTTTTCTTCTCACCGTTTTAATGTTTGACTTATATAATTTTCCATGGTCATGATGAAAATGTTTTAAACTTAGGAATGAGAAGAAGAAAAAGGAAAGGGTAATGCGTGTCTGGACCAAAAGACAACTACTAGACATGGGAGCTACAACAAATATTTGGTGCGTGGGAAGGTTTGTAGTAATGGATTCCTCGAGAAAGAAGATTAGATTGAAAATTGGATGAATTTAACTTATTCACGAAGCTTTATTTTCAACTAGTGATTTATTTGGAGGCATAACTTTTGATCCGGCTTTGTGTTTTACAAGTGGTAGATATTCATTAGTATTATCACAACCTCTTGTATTTGGATTCTTTCATCATCAAAATTGGCTCAATGTTTTTTTTTCGCTTTTGACAAGAGTTTTATAACTTTTGTTGTGTGTTTTAGCCAAAGTTTTCATGAGCCTTAATTTATGAATGAATATCTCCTTTTTAGCACCATGTTTTTTTTTAGCTTTTTCACATTTTAGGTTTTTTTAGAGTAGTTGTGAGATAAAAGGAATATGGTAATGATTGTAAAAGTTTTAGTTGGATCTTCTTCATTTTTATTTGCAATATTTGTGTTTGTTATTGACCCAATTTTTAGGATCACATTGCTCTTGGAATCATCGAAAATATTTCTTTAGCTCATGAGATGCCTCTTCAAAAGATTCTTCTCATTAATGGTGCTCATGATTCTTAAGATCTTCTCATTATGCTCTCCAACCATATCCTAAGTTCCTTTTCCACTTCTTTGATGGCTGAATTAAATTGATCCTGGCTACATAAATGTTATCATACATCTTGTATGCTTCATCGATGAAATTCAGTTTAGAAACAAGAAATCCTTGCACTAATGCTTCAACAACTCTACCATATGAAGCATGCTTGTGGATTTCTTTGATAGCTTTAACATCTTCCTTAGAAAGAATGGTTGGAGTAGGTAGTGAAGATAAAGAGTAGGGTCAAGAGGAGCTTTATCAAATGTGGAGAGGAAGGATTTGATAAAATTAGAGAGAACATGAAAATTTTCTTCCAACCGATCTTGTGTCTACTTCCCTTTCTCTACTCTTTCAATCACTTTAGAAACAATTTCCTTTAGGTTATGGACCTCTCCTTCAGAATTATATTCACCGAGTGAAATTCTAGTTTGTTCTAATTCTGTAATAATGATATCCTTCTCATCCTTGTCTACCTTTGGCTTTTCAATTTCCAAGAATTGTTGTCCCTTATAATCATAGACCAAATGGGAGGTTGTCTTGTCCTTCTTTGGAGGAGTAGGGGTTATGCCAAGTATATCAGCTACAATATAAAAAAAAGAGTAATGATCTAAGAAGATGACTTGTTCTTCCTGCTTTACATCAATCATGGGTTGAACCCATGTGAAGGAATCACTGGAAGTTGGATCCAGAGGAGGAGCCAATGCAAGAGCATGAGAAGGAACAAGAGATTTAGTAGCGGGAACATCTAGAGTAAGTACTTCAATGGTAGATGAAGATGGTATTTTAACCGGAAGTTTAGATATTGAGGCATCTGTTTTCCCGATCTCGGCTCTATAATTTCCACATTATCTTCCTCCTCAACAATTTAGTCTGATTCATCATTCTTACCATGTCCCTCCTCCTCTTTCTTAGATTTATCTTCTTGTTCTTCAAAGGCATTTTATTCTTCTACCAAGGCTGAGATGTTTGTTTAAGCTCAGGGAAAACCTCCTCAACTGATTCATGAGCCTTCTCCTACTCTATCTCTTTTTAGGTGTTTCCTCAATTTGATCTATTTCTTTGACCTTTTCTTTCTTTGTATATACTTTGATAACTGAGTCTAAAGGTGAGGAAGATGGATTTAGTTTATCCGGAACTTCATGAGGAGTGGAGACTTCTTTATGTGAAGTGGAGGCTTCATGAGAAGAGGATTGTTTCATTACTTTCTTGTATTCCTTCATCCTTTTGTTAAACCATTACCTTTTTCTTACAATGACTGGATTATTCATGTTTAAAGGATCATCCCTTTTCTTTTGGGAGAAATAAATAATCGAGAGAGGCATATGTTGAATGGTCTTGAGATACTATACATAATATAAATCTTCATCATTATCCTCTAGATCCTCTGGAATTTGAACTTGATACGCTTGGAAGTCCCTGATTTGCTGAAGAGAAAGTCTTCCAAAATACCTCTTCCTTACTTCATATTCATCAGTGCATTCACCCCAATAATCTTCTATGGTGGGGAGATGATAATAGGACATTCTCAAATTTTTGAAATGAAGCTCTTTATATCAAAGGATGATCTTCTATGGTATGAGTGGAACTTGAAATATGCAATTGTTCTTTCAACATTCTGGGCATCCAAGGCATATCGTATGTATAGTTTCCCAAGGAGATAGGAAACTGGATGCCAGAGATCTTCTTATCTCTACATGTCCTATGTAACATATCCAGATGTATACAAACTTCTACAAGTACCAATTTATAATTATAATACATGAGTAACTTGTTTGGTGCACCTTCAAAACCAACTAGTCTTATGTAAGAAAATTTCTTGAATTGAATGAAAAGGATACCATATATTGCAATCAAATGCTTGGCTTCTGTAGACACTCTTTTTGTATGTTCCCTTCAAGAAGCCTGACTATGAATATCGTAAAATAATCATTCACTCTTCTATGATGGAATTTACTATTCTCAAAGGTGAGCTGTGGGTAAAATTCATAAAATGGGTCATTTTTCTTATCATCTTGATTAGACAATCCCACCCATACTCTATAGGCTGTAATTGCATAGATGGGGTAGGAGGTCATGTGAAAAGTTTCACGTTGCTACACATTCACCGGTTTCTCGGTGAATTTTCATAGATGATCTCACCCTAGTTCAAACTCTATTTGCCCTCACAAATGATATTGATATATACACACATCCAAAACTAGAACTCATTTATAGAAGGTATACCCATCAATCTAGCCAACAGGGTAATCATATAAGACAACTCCTTGAAATCGACCTATTTAGGACCTTGTAGACACAAAATTATGCACTTTACACATAATTTAGCCTGTCTTATACTACTATTTAGAAGGTTCTCAAGTGTACAAATTACTAATTAATCCCACCTTTTGGCCATCTTTATTTTATATTTTATTTCTTAATTCTAGTGTATTTTCTAGCACTTATCCTCCCATTTCACAACTGCCACGTCATTTTAGACCAAAATCAAGGCGCCCCAACTTCTACTGGGGCACCCCGGTCCCATACTGGGTGCCCCGATCTATGCACATCATTTTTCGCTTCTCTTTGGGGCTTTTCTAGTCATTTTCATCCTTATCCTTTTCTCAGTCGGCCTTATCGGGATTAATTATGAAATTAAGCTTGAGAGTCCTATAAATGCAAAACCATAAGACCATAATAAGGATCCTAAATCATAACATTACACACTTCTATCACCGCATCTAGAGTTACATCCACATAGGACCATGCATTAAGGCTAGGAGATATGCATCAAATACACTTCATAGGGGAGTGATTCTATTCTATTCCATGCACACATGCTATTTACATTTTCTATAGTTATTATCACTTGCTACTTCACAAAGTGTGACTGACACGAGAGCACCTAGGGAACGACATGCACACACACACCAAAACTACATCCGAGTCTGAAATGTAGTGCAACACTCAGTGATAAGACCACAAGTTTGGCAAGCAAATGAGGTTAGTTTGACCCATTCATATGCATCTTTTATTTTTCTAGGGTTTGATACTTCTCTTTGTATTACAGGTCATTTTCCATCTCATCTAGCAGATCCAACGTGACAAACATGGAAGGTTTGAAACCAACTTGCAACCATACCAGTTACATGTTTTTAGCATTTACAATGATTAGAGCACCTGGACAGATTGCACTAGGGTGCCCCAAGACACTCCCGTACATCTCAATCACCTTAGATCTTCCAGACTTGCCCTTCGCAGGGTCCCTGAGTGTTTGTTTGCACTTCCAGATTTTATTCTTAGATTTGTGACATTATACGACCATCTACAGTAATAAGCTAAGCTATTTCTCTCTACTCTCTTACACATCTAGGGTTTTATTTTACTTAGCATATTTATTTACATCTACTTTATGTTATTTACTGTATTTATACAACATTTTAGTCCTCCTAATTAGATTAACTAAGGTTTCTATTTCATTGCTCATAGTTCTAATTTTAGTTAATCATTTTGGTGAACCCGACGTCTCTTTCTAACACCTTCTAGGGTTTTACATTTGCACCTCCCATCATGGGTAAGTGTCATGAAAGTCCTCTTCCTCTAAGTCTTCAACTACTCTATAATTTCACCATGGCCGTGCTTTTGTCAACACTCCTGCTACTTCTAGTTATAGACCCTATCTTTATTTCATTCAACTTCCATCTTCTGGAATGGATCCTCTTGCCATTCAAGATGTTGTCACCACTTATTTATGCACCATTAATCCTGCAGCCCTAGCTCAACTTGTCACAGAAGTCTAGGCTCTCCCTCCCAAGGACATAAATGAATCTAGCGCTATGATACCTCTCCCCACACCTCCTTCTCCACTCATGATTGGTTCCCAACCTTGAACAACTCCCCATGACCTACTTCCTACCATCTGCATGGTTGATATGGTCCCTCCTACTTCTCCACCTACTCATGTTATTACCACCACTCTGATCCCACCTACCACACCTACTCTACAATACTCGGTTTCTTTTCCTATTCCTCCCATGTCCCCCTTTCTCTATGAGATGCCATTTGTGGCCATCATTTGCATGCTTAGCACAATCTCTTCCCCACCATCTCATTAATAATACTATTGTTCCATAGTAGGGACCTTTACCATCTATGGATCTCATCCCCTACTCTTCACCATCATCCTCCTCCCTAACATGCCCACCATTCACTTGCACTCTCTTCATCAATAATTCTTATTGGGAACACATATCACTAGATATATCATCTATGGCCACCATATGCTCCTTGTTGGTCTCCTTTAACTTGGGTTCAAATTCATGATCTTCATGCTCCTTTATGTGATCCACATTTGTATCATGGTTCTATCATTCTCATGGCCTCCTATGGCCTACATGTTTTTCACCTAGTTGTCCACCTCGCATGTTGTCCTACTACTTATCCACTTATGCTTGGCCACCTCGGTTAAATTATATCGAGGCACACTTGATCCTGATCGTGTTGATATCACATTCCCCATGCCTTTTTACACAACTCACATTTGTAGTAGTTATTTTATTTTCTATACACCAAACTTCACCATTTGGTATGCTCAGGATGTCCCTTATCTCCCTTTACGAATGAACAATACGCCATGGTTATGTACATCTTACGCATTCATGGTTACTTAGACGACCAACTAAAAATCTTTTTACTAAGTTTCCCGTGCTATCTATTATGATTTCGATACATACATTGATGATCCTTTCGATGAGCTTGATCCTCCATCTCCTTTTGGTGTTAACACTTGATCCAATATTATCTCCAAAGAAGCTCTATGATTACCACCATTACTATTGATTCTCACCCTTGCGATCCTCCATCTAGTACACATCTGTTAGTAGCTATAAAAGTAATAAAATTTTAGTGTCAGTCCATGGAAGCCACAATTATGTCTCTCCATGTTGAGATAGAAAAACTTAAGGATGCTTCTACCTCACATGCTCCTGCTACTCCTACACTCCCGCGTCTTCCGTGCATCCCCTTCGGTTCCCTCACCGATCCACCAAATGTACCATCACCTCGACCTCTTATATTTTCATCCACTGCTACACCACAACAAATTATTGGCCACCTTCTTCATCAACAACTCCTTTCTCTACCATCTAATCATCGCTACCCTCCTCAACTAATGCAATATCACAATCATCCATTTTGTTGCTATCATCGGATTCAAGGGCATCATACCGACTCATGTCACACTTTGAGCCGTATTATTCATGATCTCCAATAGCTAGGCCTCATCTCATTTGCTATACCACCACCTTCTCTTTCTCGATCCACCCGTCTAACCCGTTTGGCTCGTCACACTTCCCAAGACCCATCTTTTCCTCCTTATCTCCTCCATTGTTCACCATCTCGCCTTCATCGTTCACTCATCTTTCACCTACATGTAGTTTTCATTCACATGCTCTAATTTTATCTACTATATCCCCCTTGTGGATCGTGGTCCTACTCTTTCCTCATTCTTAGTACTAGTTGACGAAATCAGTCCATCAAACTTATAGGTTGACTCTTCTCTCATGATTTCTTGGGGGAATATCACATTACGTACCCCCTTCCTCATATTAGCATAACTCCCTTCTTCTTCATTCATTCCTTCATCCATAGGCATATTTATTTCACACCATAACACCCTCGTTACCCGATGACACACTCTTGTGCTTTGGTTCACACTAGAATGTTGAGGGATTACCATTACATTGAACCCCACACACTACACTATAGGTTCTACATATTTATATTCTATTACATACATCACACATCTTACATCATCCTTTCTATACATAGCCCACATCTTCCATTATCCTATACATACCTCATCTATTAGTCATTTCTATATCCTCTATCTCATCCCCGCTACACTAGTCATCATTATATATGAGTCTAGTTTTATATTTCCTCCATATATTCCATATTTACGCTAGGTCACATTATCCATGGGTCTAGCTTTACTTATCACCACTACATATTCTATCTACACCTCTATCTGTATCTTACATTACATGGTCTTGTTCACATTGTGCATCTATCCATTATCTACATTCTACATGCTACACTAGATTCCATTGCATTCGGGTCTAGTTTTATCATTGCATATCCTATATACATCATACATTCGACATATTACACTAGGTTGTTGTTATCCAATTTTGGCCTCTGGGCAAAATTGGATCCCGAACCTAAAAAGTCTTTTGTAGGAGTACTTTAGGGCTATTGGGCACAATTTCAAGCTTTAATAGCATTTATGGTGTTCCGGGAGGATTCGGTATTATCTTGGACTACTCTTTGGTTTAAGGTGATCTAAATTCTTTAGGTTTACTTGGAACAAGGAAATTGCCTCGGTGGGCCCATATATGTCCAATACGGGAAAATAACAGTTAGCATTATAATACAAAATTTGAGGTGTCTTATAGTACTTCCATGACCCACTTGCTCACATAAATGTTCAACAGTTGGAGAAGGGTTAGTGCAAGACTTAAAAAGAAGGGAAAACCTTTCAACACAAGTCACTTATGAACACGAGCTGCTCGACGAGTCGGTTGACATACACTGTTGGGAGTTTCATTAAGAAAGTCCGTAGCAGTGGAAAATAATTAGGGGTGAGTTCTAACTCAAAGTCGAGCCATAATATAGAATAGAATTCAGATCGAGCCACAATAGAAAGAAAGGTGGGATGATATAATCCCGGTCAAGCTCTTTTGAAACTCGGTCCATGAGCAATGGCGAGTTGATGTGAGGAACTCACATCAAGAGAAACTTGGTGGTATGGCTCGGAAAGGATGTCGAGCCGTCCAAAGCACGTGAACTGTTTTGGAGGATGTGTGATTTGAAGCTCACAGTAGGGCCCAATGAACTGAGAAAAATGATATCGCAAGAGAGAGATTAGGGGCCAATTGAGTTATATTCGACATTTAGCAAAACAAAACGAATGGACTCAACATAAGTTAGTTGGAAGCTCAATTCAGCGATATTAGTGGGCTCGTGAATGAAGATCGAGACACAAGGGAGGGGATCACAGAAAGTCGACCGATCTCAATAAAATTTTGTTTGGAAATGCTAAATGGTGGAATATTTTTAGGATTTTGGTGGTGAGCCCATGGAAATGCGGTAGAAAAACTCAGATTGAGCACAGAGGCTTCAGGCCATCCTGGTTGTAAGATAGTCAGGGAGGCATTAGTGGCTTGAATTCAAGTGAAATGGCAACACAGAAGTGGATCGTCAAGTTATGGATGTTGCAAGAAATCCCTTTCAAACTCAACATTTGTAATGTACAGAGTTGTTGAAGCCAAGTCGAGGGGTCGCAAAGCTTGTTAGGAGCTATTGAAAATGGCTCACTCAACACAGTAAGACGAGGAACAAATCAAGCTCACTGGGTGAGCGTTTTAGTAGCTCATGTCGGTAATTCTAAAGAATAGCTCACCATGGTTGGTCTGATCGAGCTCGTCGATAGACTCTTAGGTGGTGATTGTAATGAAAAAAGGTCATATTGAAGATGAGTCATCAAAGAAACTTGGACCATGGAAACCGAATTAAGTGTGAGCCTATGTGGCTCGACTTGTGTAGGATGGAACTCAGTCATCGATGTTGGCTCAGCCAGAAACATGAATGGTATGCATATGAACCAAACTCATGCATGAAGCATTCCGGTTAGAGGAAACAAGCTCGTGAGGTGAGCCACAATAAATACATGGAAGACTAGGAAGGTCGATTGAGTAGAGTGATCCATATATTTGAGCAAGCCGTGATTGAGTTGTTATGGCTCGGGCGTGAAAATGAAGTTTAAGTTTGAAATACTAGGTCCACGGTGAGGAGATAGTCAAGTTTGCAGAGATGTTTATAGTGATAGCGGTGAGCTAAGGGCGGCTCAAAATTTCCAAGGTACTTTATTGAATGGTATTTGACAGAGTTGAGCTCAGAAATAATGAGTGAGCCACTGTGAATTTTGATGAATAGGAGTCCGAACCAGCGTAAGGTGCAAATGGGATGTAAGAATAATAAATTCGTAATTTGGGTGTTCGTATACGAAGAGGAAGTTCATTTTGGAGTTTTAAGAAATCTCGTAGCAGTGGTGTTCATGAGGTGAATCCTAACCCGAATCAGGCCGAGCTCAGGTAGAAAATGAAATAAAATTTGTAGAGGTGACGAGCATTGGAAGAAGGATATCAGTGAATGATTGGACCGAGATACAGGTAAGGAGATCGCGAGCTCATCATAGTGGACGTGGCTCAGGTTGTGGAGTAATCGCTCATGGAAGATAGAGCTCGGCAATGGATGAAATCTTGGCGCACAGGTCAGATATGCTGGAGGATTGGGGACGTAGCAAAGGAGCTTGTAAAGCCTAGTTTTAACACAAAAATTGCTCGGCTCAACGAGCTAGGCCGAGGGCAGAAGAAAAGTCGGTAAGTCGAGCTAGATAATGGAGGGGCACGATGAAAATTGAGTGTTCGAGCCTGCTATGAGGAAGCTTCGTCTCACCTTTGTAGCTCTAAACATAAGAACCTACACGAGATCATCATAGGACATAAATGTGGAGTTCATGAGAAGTGGTGTTGTCGAGCTGATACAAGTAATGCACAACTCGACACATTGGCATGAGCACATGGTTGAATGAAATCGAAGGTGGATATCTGTAGGAGCTCGAGGAAGATGTATCATTTCGAATGGTTCAAGTTTGAGCTTGAGTAGATCATTGAATGATGAGCTTATTACGCAAAGCATAGAAAAAGAGCCAATCGAGATGTCTGGTTCGAACCCATTGTAGGATCCATGCACACAATCGAGTCATCTATGCATACACGAATGAGATCTCGAGCTCAGTGGCTGAGCTATGGAACTAATCATTGATGCAAACGGGACCTCAAGAGGAATGTTTGGGTAGATGGCTCAGTGTAGAATTCGGTGAACTGAGTCATAACAGAGAGGTAAAAATCTTTGCACAGGTTGAAGAATTCGACATTGAATGAAGCAAGTGCAGTTCGAGATCTGATGTCAGAGTTCAGAATATTGCAGAGAACGAGCTAGGCCCAATTACATTTTCCTTCGACATATCTTTCGAAGTCATGTTTTCGGGGTTATCCGTTTCAGAATTTCAGAATTTTTGGGATAAAAAATGTCGAGCGAGTTGAAAAATTTCGAAGCCCGAAACCCCGAAACTTCGAAATTCAGAGTTTCGGGTTTTCGGTAGTTTAAGGTTTGGAGCTCAGAGTTAGAAGTAGTGACATGTTGGGATGCTTTCCATTTAACTCAGTGAGACGTAGGGTTAAGGAACTGCCATCTCATTTAAGTCACACATGGAATCCATGCATTAGTGGACTAAGTCAATATGGGGTTACGTGAAGATTTAATTGACCACCGAGCAAATAAAGGGAGGAGCCCAAACCGAGTAACTCGATGCACATTCCATGTAGCTTGGTCAGTATGAAGGCACCCACCGAGTCATTCAATGTAGATTTTTGGGGAAATTACGAGGTGATGAGGATAAGGTGCTCTCGAGGAACTCGGCGGAGAGGTCGGTATGTCGGTGGACCAAAGCAAATTGGTAAGCTAATAGAAATATAAATACAACCGATTAGCTTGGTCAACATATTTTCAAAGGTGGTTATCAGGTTTGATGTCGAGTTGCTCGATAATTTAATGTAAAGAGGTGGCCAACCATATGGAAAGAAAAGCATCAAATCAATAGCTTGTGAGAAAATAATGGAAGTGAGGTGTCAGGCAATGTGCGGACAAGAAATAAGAAGAACTCACTATGAGCTCGATGAAGAATAATAACACCCCTCCCAATGTATTTTTTACCAGGGGTTCCACCAATGCAGAAAATGATCTATATTTAAAGAATTATTAAAATATTTTATTTTAATCAATGGAGAAAATAAATATTTGAATTTATTTGAGCATTACAAAGACATTTTCAGAGAGCTAATGGAGCACAGTGTCCTAGAATTCTGAAGGAAAGTTTACTCAGAAGACTATAACTTTCTCCCGAATGTCCATTTTTACAAAATTATAGTCGTTAGAACTAAGAGAAAGAGAGCTATGCCATGGAGCCATAAGAATATAGATTTTAAAAAGTTTTACATTCCGAATTGTAGGTTTTCTTTGTTCCTTGGATGGTGCCTCGAAAGGTGGAGGTGCAATAAATGAGAAAACATGGCCAACAACAATGATTAATTGTTTCCTACATTTTGGCCTAGATTCTAGGGTTTCTCCTTCTTTCTCTCAAAAACTCAAGCAATTTTCTATAAATGTAAGTTGGAAGCTCATTCCAAAGGGTTCCAATGATTGCACAAGTTGACAGATTAGATACTTTCCAAGCTTCCCCTCTCTTCACAAGATGAAAGGTTGTGAATTTGTAGGCTCTCAAGCCTTTCTTCTCAAATTGTAATGGAAGCCTATGCCTTTTCCCTGATGTAATGATGCACTGTGCAAGTGCTTGAAGTAATGGAAATTATGTTTTGTGATCATTTATATGTCCTTTCATGATTTTTCTACTTCTATTTGCCTCTCTCATGTTTATAGGTGAACTGTGCAACCTGGGGTTTCCTTTGCAAGTTTTGGAAGTCATTGTGCTTATCAGGGAGTGAAGTACTGTATGTAAAGTGGGTTTGTAATGCATGTCATTCTTTCTCATGATCATCTCTCTTCATTGGAAAGCTAGAAGGTTGTCTAGCAACACCCTTTCTTGGTGCATCACCACTTCTAGTATAGGTTTTATTCCTTTGCAAATCTCTATCCCTAATCCCTTGAAATGTTAAAGTAGGTCTAGTTAGCCATTTATCTACATTAGGAGTAGTGTAGTGCTTAGTTTAGGAAGAGGAAGTTGGCCTTCTCTGGAGGTTCACCTCGAGCCCAAGTCCCACAGCTTGAGAGGTGATCCCATGTGTCCCAATCACACCGAATGTCATGTTCACTTTTAGGCCATTCGGGTGCGATGATTTGACGAAAATACTTGCCTTTTATATACGGGCCTAGCTCTACATTTCATTACTACATATCCTATTTCCATCTACACCTATAATCACATTTTACCACGCATTTTCACAACCTATTCACCATTTGGTCACCTACACTACATTGTTTTCTATGCGTTGCACTCACCACCCTATGATGCACTCTAGTTCCTCAGTCCATACTCAAATTCCCGAGGGTTTATCAATCAAATGGAACTTACCTACATGTGACATGTCATCATACCACATTCATCGACTAGTGACCAACACTCTAGGCTATATCGTCACCCACACTCATCATCACATCATGTAGTGGTATACACCTTAGGTTAAATCACCACTCTTTTAATCAATTTATCATTATCCTCTTACATCCTATCATCACATATTCTATTATCCTATTCTAAGTCATTCTATTACATCATCATTTATCCTACTCATCACTTAGTGGTATACGCTTTAGGCTAAATCACCACCACATTCTTATTCATCACGTAGTGGTCTATGCTTAGTGTTAAATCACCACCTTTCATTATCCACCACATACTCATATACGCTTCATACACCCTTATTATCCATCCCATAGTGACATATGCTTTAGGCTAAATCATCACACATCTTCATCCTTTCATCTTATAGTGATATACGCTTAGGGCTAAATCATCACTCATACATTCAACAAGTCATGGTATACGCTTAGGCTATAGGGTCCACATGCACCTTTCCATATATCTCATCCCCATACACTCATCTCATAGTGATATATGCTTATGGATAAATCATCACTCCTCCATTCAACAAGTCATGGTATACACTTAGGCTATAGGGTCCACACACATATCGCCACATGTTGCATTTCATCATCACTACACATACATATTCATCACAACATGCTAGACACAACCTACACTACACGACCATTTCCCGATGACGTGCTCTCCTTTATGGTTCATTCTTGATTGATGAGGGGAAAACTAAATGAACCTCACCGCATACATTTCCATCCACTCGGGGCACGTTGCTCCTATCATTTCATTTTCATTCCATTCCATCCATCCACCGCATGTTGCATTGTCTTGGTAATATTTACTCTTGCTTACTTGTTTTTTACATGATCACTTTACTACACATGTTAGATTGCTTTCTTCTATGTCATTATCATACACACATGCACATTCACGCCTTCTACCTTTATTATACTTGGTTCTTTGGGGCATCCACATTTGTCTCATACAAAGTCTATTGTTTAATTTTATATTGGCTAGCCATCCCTTTTATGCATGCTTTGGTATCTACCAAAACGCTCCCCTTTCCCCCTGCAAGGTAGAGTTCTACAGGTCAGAGTGTGGTTGGTCCTCTTTTGGGGCCGCATTATTCTTCCAAGGTTGTTACATGTGACCCAAAGAGGGGGAATCATTGTGGGTTTTCTACTAATACAACGTATTTACACCGGTTCAAACACAATGAGTGAGTTTAGACTAGTCTATAAACTCCATACACAATGGCCTTAACAAGACATGGTGTCCTTTGAAAATTATGCAGAGTGGTTATAGGATTAGGGGTTATAGTGGGTGTGCCTCTCTATACTTCTCTATCAAGTGGCGTTGGATTGCCCAAAAACCAGGACAATAAAAATATCTCTTGAAAAATTTCAGTAGAAGCAGTTAGAGTTGGAGGACATAGAGCATTTCCTCCCTACACTTCTTTAGCCAGGGTGGCGTGAGATCACCCGAAAAACTCGCGATAGTACATGATATCCTTCTACACCCTTTTTATCAACATGGATCAGGTGCACATGTTCCATTTACAATTTTATAACATATTTTACACTTGCATTACTTTACACATGCATATTTCTCACAATGTTTTTACATACATACATATATATTTGAATTTTTTTCTCCTTGCAGTCATTGTGTATGAGAAACAAACAACAAATTGGGGGCAACAACAACAACAAAGACAACTATAATGACAACACACTGCTACATAAAAGAACTTTCCTTTAATAACCATGTATGTACATTACACACACTAACAACTACACATGTGTTCCACCCTAAGTTCACTCTCATCACTTTTTATGTGCATTTCTCATCTTTATAATCCACGCTCTTCCACATTTTTCTTTTTATCATTCCAAACTTGAGTTTAGTCCATTAGCATGTATTATTCTACACTCTACATGGATATTAGGTACGCATCTCTATCTACTTTATGTTACGAGGTTTCCACTCACCAACATAAAGCAGGGGAAAAAATGTAGACACAAAATTATACACTTTACACATAATTTAGACCGGTCTTATACTACTATTTAGAAGGTTCTCAAGTGTACAAAGTACTAATTAATCCCACCTTTTGGCCATCTTTATTTTATATTTTATTTCATAATTCTCGTGTATTTTCCAGCACTTATCCGCCCATTTCGCAATTGCCCATCATTCTATCCCAAAATTAGGGTGCCCTCACCTATACTTTGGGGCACCCCGTCCCCACTTTGGGAACCCTAATCTATGCACATCCTTTTTCGCTTCTCTTTGGGGCCTTTCTAGCCATTTTTCATCCTTATTCTTTTCTCATTCAACCTTTTTAGGATTAATTATGAAATTAAGCTTGAGATCCCTATAAATACAAAGCTATAAGACCATAATGAGGGTCCTAGGTCATAACATTACACACTACTATCACTCCATCTAGAGTTACATCCATTGCATCACTTGCATCTACATAGTGCCATGCATCAAGGCTAGGAGATCTGCATCACACACACTTCATAAGGGGAGAGATTCTATTCTATTCCATGCACACATGCTATTTACATTTTCTATAGTTACTATTGCTCGCTACTTCACAAAGTGTGACTGACATGAGATCACCTAGGGCATGACATGCACACACACACACACCAAAACTACATCCGGGTCCAAAATGTAGTGCAACGCTCGAAAGATAAGACTAAAATTTTTGTGGCTGAGGTCATCGAACCCATTCATATGCATTTTTATTTTTCTAGGGTTTGATACTTCTCTTTGTATTGCAGGTCATTTTCCATCTCATCTAGTAGATTCGGTGACAAACATGGAAGGTTCGAAACCAACTTGTGACCATAACAGTTGTAGGTTTTGAGCATTTAAAGTGATCGAGTAGCCAGATTGTATACCGAAGCACCACAGGGCACCCCAAAGATACTCCCGTGCACCTCAATCACCTCAAATCTACCCTTCGCAGGGTCCCTAAGTGTTTTTCTGCACTTCTAGATTTTATTCTCAGATCTATGACATTGTGCGACCATCTACAACAATCAGCTAAGCCATTTCTCTCTACTCTCTTACACATCTAGGGTTTTATTTTACTTATCATATTTATTTGCATCTATTATGTTATTTATTGCATTTATACAATGTTTTAGTCCTCCTAATTAGATTAACTAAGGTTGCTATTTCTTGGCTCATAGTTCTAATTTTAGTTAATTAGACCTTAGGAAATTTTGAAACTCCTCTCTTTGGGGCCTTGAGCCATGATTTTCTATCATTGCCTTATATCTATCTTTATCTTGTTCAAACACATTTTGATCTTGGGCCTTGGTTAGGGTATTTGAATCTTCAAACACAAGGATTCCTAGGGCTATTTTATATAGTCGACATCAAGTTTAACAATGATCTGGCCTTGTGGATCTTTAATTTCTTTGATTACAAGGTCAAAGCACATGAGGCATGGGTAAGGAAAATATGAGTGCATTGAACATAAAGGGGAAAGCCGACAACATAAGCAATTCCACTATTTTTAACACATTGGGCCATGACAAAGTGGCGGCATCATCAATGATCCGAGCCCAAAATCATTTAAATTTAAATGTCTTACATCACTATCCCCTATGTTTGGTACAAAGGTTTCTAAGGAAGAAATGTGTTCATACCCTCCATACTGGAACTTCATGGTGAAAGGTGAAGGTGAAAACTCATAGAAATGGATCTCAATCAATGGTTTTAGGAGAAAACGAAGGGAATAACACAAAACTCAAATTGATACCAAACAAAACCAGGAGGCTATGGAATGAATCACCTTTGCTTACGGGAATAATAGCGTTCTTAAAATGGTCCTGTAAAATTTGAATTTTTGAAAATGGCTCAAAAACCAGCAAGTTATTGTTAAAAACATGTTTTAGGGCACAAGATGCAAGATAAACATTGCACAATTGAAATCACAACTCAAAATGGTGGAAATGAATTACATTTACCCTTTTTATAACTCACCATTTGATAAAAATGGTAAAATGAGTGTTATAATGGAATACGGGTAATAAAGATGTTTAAAGAACCTTTTTACCATTTTTCCATATACTAGAAACATGATGGGTTTTTGGGAAACAGAGGCCCGAGGGAACAAGGGTCTTGAGTTCTAAATTTTTTTGAAGTACCCACAATGTGAACAAATGCCATTAAGTGCGGAAAATGGATGCTTGCGAACGATGGCTTGGGAGGAACAAGGGATGGGAGTACCGAGATATCCAAAAACTACAACACAAGCAGATCGTGGTTAATGCGGACGAATCATGTTTTTGGGAACACAAGGTCCAATGGAACAAAGGTCATGGGTTCCTAAAACATCCGAACTACCCACACTATAAAGGTTAAAATGATTTATAGATGCCAAGGGTGTGTGGGAACAAGGACCAAAAAGGAACTATTTCGATGGGGTTTAAATTTTTTTTAAAATAAAGGACCCGGAACAATGCGCAGAAAGCGGGAATGCGGGGAACAGGATGCTTGGAGGAAGTTGTTCCTCCCGTGCCTCTAGAACCAAAAATCACTACAATACACTCAAATTGATCCAAAACACTAAAAATGACTACATGTTTTGATTTTTTCTAATCCTCAAGACTTCAAAAAGGAAAACAAATTGGAAAAAGGGGTCACTTGACCAAAATTTTCAAAAATTACACATTTTTGGGTCGGTGACAACATGATGCTGATGATCATGTGAATTTCAAGGTATCCAACATGAAATTGGACTACCCGGTGTCACACATCACTCTAACCACTTCCTCCTCCTCTACATTATGTCCAAGACGCGCCGAGAGTTGACCACACAAAAATGGTCACCATCTAATTCAGGAACCGTGGCATTCAACATGCTCGATAAGTGTTCTCTACTAGAATTTCATGGCCTATTTGGCGGTGACATTGTTAGGAAATAAGGGATAAAATATGTGGAATAATCCCTCACGAGAATCGCAATGTAGAAACTAATATGCAGAAAATATTACAGATCTGAAATAAAAGTGCAGAATTAAAATAACACAACACAAAGAGACAATATTTAATGTGGTCCACCCAATTTAGGCTACGTCCACAAGAATCACTTGCTTAGATTTTATTACAAGCCACCGCTCTCTCAATACAATACCCAGATCTGTTTGGAGTTATTCTAAAAAAACTCTACAAAATTCACACTCGAATTCATACACATCTATAATGTTACATTATTTTCCTACCATATGGATAAAACCACATAAGTAGAAAACTGATTAAGTAGTTTTACAAAACCGTGGGTATTAAAACCATGGGCCAAAATTGTCCCATAAACCTATGGGTCAAAAATCCCGCCCATATGAGAAAAGCACATTTCCCGGTATATCGGGCACGTTTTAAGGCCAAATTATTTTTAACCCAAACTCTGGTGAGACAACTGTGGAAAGTGTACAGTACTCTTAGTGTACAGTCTTCAACACTTTCACACATGAAAATAGGCTTCACAACCTAACAGACATGAGTACCTTTATCCAGTAGATGCCCAACATTTAATAATTCCTTAAGTTTTAGGTCGTTAACCAGACCCAATAAGGAATGATCTACATCATCAAAGGAGAAATGATGCACCAACTCATTGTCCATGGCTTTCACAATGTTTCCCGCATTCAATTTCCCCAAATTACACCTAGTGCACTTAGCAGGTCCTAAAATCCCTTTCCCTTTCTCCATACTGAAAAGGAAACCCAAAATAACATTAGTAGAGAACAACTATCATGCTCCACCAAAAACACAGAGTCTTTTTAATCTTCCATTCACATGTGTGAGCTATTATGAGACAACACACGACACAATTGGCAACATGCCAATAAATCATGGGGTGGGTGAGTTAATGTTGTGGACACTTGGTGTCCTATCCTTTCCACCGCTAGTGGCCTCTTAATATCTTGATTAATTAAATTCCCCATAAGCTTAAATAATTCATTGGGTTGAAATATGATTAGGCTTTGGGGGTCTTTTCTAATGCTTCTGTCCACACCAAAGTTGGCAAGTTTATCAACCAATTTGTTAGTACTGCGAAGGATGTGTGAGATAGGAGATGCTCACACAAGGCACGACAATCCACCACAATACCATATAGTTGTCAGTTGTTAAGCTGGTTTTTCTAGATTGCATTAATTATGACATGTGAATCACCTTCAATAAGGAGTTTTTCCCATTTTCTCTACTTTGCAATTGTGAGACCACGCCATAGTGCCTTGGCTTCAGCCAAGTTATTTGAACACTTCCCAAGAGCTTCAACAAAACCCAAGATAGGTTGTCCGGAGGAGTTTTGAAAAATTTCTCCCACCCCAGCCCATCTAGGATTTCACTTAACAACTCCGTCAAAATTAAGTTTGATGTAATCCTCACCTAGAGCCTCCCAAGAAGAGGCATTGCACTTGAACCTTTTGGATCCAACCCCTTTATCAAGGAAATTACATTTTATTTTAAATATTTAATTTGTATTTAGATTTAAATAGGTTTCAAACTATCATTTAAATTTATTTGTGTTTATTTAATTTTCGATTATGTTTTTATTAATTTTTTGTTTATTACTTTATTTTAATTAATTTAAAGAATGTTTAAATGTTATCTTCTTTTATGTTTTTAATTTTTATTTTTGATAGGTATTATGTTTTTAATTACTATCATTCATATTTTTTATATTTATATTTGGCTATTTAATAATATTTATATATTTTAATAATATTTTACATGTATTATTTATTTTAAAATAATAATAATAAAATATAATTTTTTTATAATTTGAATTATCGACGATTTATTGGTTGATAAAATTGTTTTAAATTTTGTCTTCATTGAACATAAACATGAACATGGTAACTCAAGGAGTACTAATAAACCTATTGACCTCGTCTTTGATTATGTTATGTTGTGTTGGAAACATGAGAAAAAAATAGGGCAAACTATGTCATAACATGTGTAACTGCAATAGGTCAATAAAGCCAACAATTTTGTGTATTAGTAAGCCAAGATTTATGCTTAGTTGACTAGTGTACATATAGAACAACTATTTTTTTGTATGGTACCTCGATATGTGTGCTTATTTGACTAGTGTATATTATTACAATATTTGGAGCATATTAATGATAAATTGGTAACATTTGTATCATATGAATGAAAATTAGTGTTTATGATTTGTATCCTCCCAACGACTTTGAATTATAGAGGCAATGCCATATTTCACAATGCTAAATGCTTCAAATAGAGACATGATGTATCTTATGACAAGTGTGTTAAACATTCTCTTAAGCTTTTATATAAGATAAAACAAAATTGATAAATGTGGTAATGCATCAAATATAGACATGATGTAGCGTATGACAAGTATCTTATTCATTATCTTAAGCCTTTGTATAATATTAAGTGATAATGAAAAATATTATCTCAATTTAATCGATATAAGTGCAATGTATAAAAACATATGGTAATTAAATGTAATGTAAATAAGAGTAAGCACAATTATTCATAAAATTGTTATAATTTCACCTATATTGTCTAGATTAGTGTTCCATTGGTAAGTAAATGTGTGTGGTTACTATTTGCACTCTACTCATATAAAGGTTTCTTTAGTTAAATGCAATGTAAGTAAATTCTCTTATAAGCTTCAAAAGTAAAAATGCAAGCACGATTAATATTTGCATTGTACTCTTATATAGTATTTAGTAGTGTATGCAGATTTTTAATTTGTACTTTACTCCTATATAGGCTCCAATAGTGCATGTTTGGCCCATTCCTTATATCTCGCTTTATAATTATTGATTAGTAAATGTATCTTTTCCCGTGTTTACATATAATTGATGATTAACAAATGTATATCAAATAGACATAATTTCTACTATCATTT
Source organism: Taxus wallichiana var. yunnanensis (assembly GCA_018340775.1). NCBI lineage: Eukaryota > Viridiplantae > Streptophyta > Pinopsida > Cupressales > Taxaceae > Taxus > Taxus wallichiana. The sequence continues at coordinate 229,295,206 of CM031238.1, read as the reverse complement.
ACATTCTATAAAATAATTTTCTAAAATCTTCTTTAGAGGCTAATTAGCTTATTAGTCCCCCTTTAGAAATAAAGAGAGAAAATAAATAGTAGGAAGGATAGAAAAATGTTATCCTAGTTTGTGTTTGATATGTATCTTTATCACACTCCAATCTTGTACAACGTCTAACCACAAAAAAATGTAAAACTATAAGTCTAGTATTGCTGCTGAAGTTGGTTAGAAAGCATTAGTATTTGAATCAATTTTCTTTGTTTTTCTATGTGTTGGAAGAAACGATGAAATCATTATAGATATAAATAGTTAGATGAAAATATTTGTCTATCACTTCTTGAATGCACAACTCTAACTTATTGAATAATTTTTAAATCCCTATTCCATTTTATTGAATAGCTTACAAATCCCATCTTGATCACTTGATCAAACATATGATTTTTTTCATTAAAAAATAAGCCTACGACATATTCTTATGTTAATAAGGACACAAAATATTATATTATCAATTCTTAATCTACAATCACCTAACCTCTTGAGTTTGGGATAAGGACTTGAAATATTACATTTCAAGACTTTAAGACAAAGATCCACCTCTTTCACTACTGGTCACACCCACCCTTTTGTATGGCTATGAGGTTTGGGAGCATATCTTTGAGTTGAGGACCACAAATGGATAGAGAGTGGTGGTCATAATATTATCCAAACATATTCATGTCAAGATATCATTCCCTCATGCCATCCTCCTTGCATAATTTGGCATAACACCCCTCATTGCTTTAATTATATTCATGTGGTGATTGTGATTTTGAGATTTAGGAAACCGGATAGCTCCCACATTGGTTGCCTTAAGGTATCCATACCTTGATTTCAAGTCATATATGGAGTAGGGAAAACATGGGGTTGATTTTGTGTTTATGCTCAAGCTTCCTCATTGCTTGACTCATTGAGCTTGATATTGACAAGCCACCCCTACATAGCTTTCTAGTGGATGCTTGCTCATCTCTCCAAGTCTCCAAGAGAGAAATAATGACATTCATACTAATATTTACATTAAATATTTCAAATCCACTTGAAATCAACCTAAAGAGCTGCCCACCTCAAAAATTCAACACTATTCAGACTTATATCTTCATTTCAATGATGGGCTCATCCAACCTCCAGGGAACACTAAACTATAATTACATTATCTTGGGAGTTCCCTTTCTTAGCTCAAAGTTTTCTCCCAACAGATTTGCACTAAGGCAAACCACCATATAGCTTAGGAGAATTGTATTGATAAGATTTACTCTTTAGAGCCTGAGACCAAGGGTCATTTTGTTTTTATATGCTCTCCTTATTAAGAGATATTGAGAAAATTCTCTTTCCTCTTTAGAGATTCTCTTGGATCTCTCTGTATATTCATGGCTTATGAAGATCAAGTATGTTTAGCCCTCATCCTTTGAGAGATTTTTGACATATGCCATTAAATTATCAAACATATGTTTCCAATTAGGGTATGTATCAAGTTAATTATATCCTACTTCTAGCCATATGACATCATCAAAGAAGAAGAGGCTTTGTGGCCATCTTATAGAATTATATCTTAGAATAGTTAGACATTACTGACCCAATGACTCAAATTGCCTCACACCCATTACATACTTTTTCACCACTTTGTGTTTAAGAAGTGTTTATCTAGAGCACCAAGGTTCAAATAACTACACATATACCCTTTTTTAGAACTTCTTGATGGTATATTTGTTGGACTATACTTTGCATTACTCTTATTTGATTTAGTTTCTCTTTTGTATTCTTTTAGGTGTTCCAATGCGCTCCCTTTTTCTTATTTACATTGTATCTTTTACACTCAATAGGCCAATCTTATCCTTTTTGGACATTAATATATAAATTACATTAAACTATCAATTTTTGATCTACATTCCCCTAACCTCTTGAGTTTAGGGTGCATTTCTAAGGTTCTCGAAGTTTGGGACATGCAAATAAAATTTATCCACCTAAATGTTTGAACATACATTAGAATCTATATAGTGGATATAAATTAAAATAACTTTACTTTTAACACAATAGTATAATATAAAAACAACAAGTCTTTGGTTTTGGAGTTTCAATTCTTGCACAAGTATATGCTTATAATTGTCTCAAGTGTAAAAGTCATGTTTGTCATGGTTGAAGCTAATAATCATTATAATTTGAGGTCCATAGATTGAATCACTTCATAACATGTTGAAGATTTATAAACTTGTTCTAACATTTTGAGTTAACATACTCGATTATTTTAGATTGTTTTAATTTTTTTTATCAGTAAAAAAGGGTTAGTGGGTCCCTCACCCTTTCATTAATCATGAAAATATTTACATTACAATATCAATGTTTTAGATAAGGTAGAAAGACCTGCTTCCTAAAATAATAACTAACAAGTTTCTCAAACCCTAAGAGGACCAAAAATAATTATTTTGTAGCAGTCCATATCTTTAGTAATAACGCAAAAATATTCTGCAACCCCACAAAAGGTTGAGATTTATACACAATAATCTGTCAAAATTTTTACAACAAAAATCCAATCAATATCAAGTAGCTCAATCCATACGACATCAAAAATATTCCCCTTATCAGATCCACATTTTTCTAAAAATATCTCCAGAGGAATCCATCCCAAATACAATTTTTAGAAAAAGCAAATGCAAAACAACATACATTGAATAAAAACCAGCCGCAACCAAAAATACTCTCTAAACGGATCTTGGTCAGTCCTTTGTTTAATGTGCTTAATGATGTCTTTATTCCATATCATAAAAAAAAGTTTAACTTGTTAATGCGACACAAGGTTATATAGAACCCCCTTCCATTAAAAATGAGTAAGAGGTAGGTATTTACTTACTAAAAACAACTCAATGTGCTTGGTATTTGTATTATATGATAGGAGTTACACATTTCTAGTCACATTGTTACTAGTAAATATTGATTGTAAATAGTTCCATATAGAATATCATGGGTAGTAGTCTTGCAACAACACTAATCCTACCTACTCAAGCTTTTAAAAAATGTTTTTTTAATTTTTCTTTGTACTTGGGGTAAATTTAGGGTTATAACTCTCTCTCACTAAAAAGAGTAAGATCAAGGTATTTACTTGTCAAAACTACATTGTTGGTATTTTCATTATATGTTTATATTTACACGTTTCTATCACCTCTTTTATCATAATTATCAACTCTAAACAATTCCCTAAATAGTGTCATGGGCACTAGTCATGTAGTAATCTTAATTCTACTTACCCAAGCTAGCCATAAAATGAATTTTTATTGTTAAAATTGGGGCTATATAGAAGTCCATCTCATTAAAAGTAAGCGAGATCAAGGTATTTACTTTCCAAAAATAAATGTATATTCTTGGCATTTGCAATCTATGTTTAACTTTACACATTTCTATAAACATTTACCCTATAGAGTGTCATGACCACTAGCCCTACAATAATAATGATTCTACCTACTCAATTTTCTCTTGTAAAATGAAGTTATGCATTGCAATTTTCAAATTGAAGTTAAAAGTTTGAAATAAAAATGCAACTTAGTAGTCACGAGTTTATTACACTTGTAGACACCTAAAATCCATTTACGTAGTTTTACTACTAAAATTGCACTAATTACCCACTTTCCCCTCATTTCCGTGATAATTAGTGATTTCCAATTAACTAACGTTTCCCTCCATTTTGGTCAATTAATGACACTTCATTAATTAACGAGCCTTTACCCCACTCCGGATGCCAATTAACGATACTTCGTTAGTTATAATCCTCTTTCAATTAATTAACTACTTATTAGTTAATTAAGCCTTTTTAATCTTATATTTAATTAATAAACCTTCTTATTAATTAAATCCCCCTTTTAAATCATCTCAATCCTACATATTTTCCTCTAAATCAACTCTAAATATTTTTCTAAGCTTATTCTAGCCTATTAATTAATCCTAGTTGATTAATTAAATCATCTATAACTCCCATGAGTTGGTAATCACTTGTTAGTTCCTCTAATTAAACTTATTTATTCTAAATGTATTTTATCATTTGTCCCACATTCACTAATTTGTAAGCTTCTTCCAAAGTGGAAAGCTATTTAAAGGACCAAGCTCCTTCCTCTCAAACTTACACCACACTTTTATTAGTGAAACATATAGGCATTTTTATTTGAGCACTCTCCATTGTTTTGGAATAACTTCTTCATCTCTTGCATCCATTCTCTCAAATTGAGTAGTATGGGAAGATCCAAAAATGACCTTGTAGCCATTTCATGGTGAGATCTCATCCTCATTCTTGAGGCAAACAACACCAATTTGATTGCTAAGTGATCTAATTAGGTTCATGTTTTAAGTAGCAATAAAAAAAGAGTAGGAATGACTCAACATTTAGTTGTTTATCATGTTTATGCATCGAATTAGTTATTTTCCCTTAAGCTCTTATCATGATGTTAATGACCATTAATTTTTCTATTGAGACTACTTGGTGTTAGTTTCTTTCAATTAGATTAGTTAGTATAGCATGCATACATTTGGTACACCTGATGGGACACCCCTTTGTCTCACACACATTCTTTATTTTGGTTAAGTTTGTTTTTGCATACTAACCTTTTTTTTGAATATATTGACATAACTTGTGTTTCTAACCATGTTTTGTTGAGTTTTCATGTGTTGAGTCTTCCTTATAGGTATAAAGGAGGTGAAGTGCTGTCAAAATTGGATCTTGATGAGAAAAATTCAAGATTTCTCCATGTTTTCATTTTTTGAGCTTCATTTTTCATCATTTTACATGCTAGTTTTGTCAATTTGTTGAAAATGTTAAGTTTTTGAGCATGTATGTTAAAGTTTGATAGTGTTGAGTCTTCTTTACATATATTAATGATGTGGGTTGTTGTCAAAATGAGACATTGATGAGAAAAAATCAAGCTTTTTCCATGTTTGCATTTTTAGAGCTTCATTTTTCATCATTTTACATGTTAGTTTTTTCAATTTGTTGAAAATCTTAAATTTTTAAGCATGTATGTTAATGTTTGATAGCGTTGAGTCTTCTTTGCATATATTAATGAGACGGGTTGTTGTCAAAATTGAATCTCGGTTGGAAAAATTTGACCTTTTTGCAGATTAAGGGATATTTTTTTGACATTTTTTGAGTACAGGTTAAATGCACACACCGTGAGTATAAGAGCATATGCATAACCTATCTTTCGGAGGCCATAAATTTTTTCCCAAACTCAAAATGAATTCATTTTTTGCAACGAGTAAAGGTGTTGAAGTGAACTATGCACTCAACACATAAATTTGATATTTAGACTTACATAAATTGTAGAATTTTATTTTATTATAAAATTGGTCATTTTCATTGCATGTTAGATTCATTTTTGATCAACACCATGTATGCTTTTCTCTTGCGATTTTGAGCAATCTTCAGAATTAGAAATGGATATGATTATAGATATTTTTATAACACATTTAAATGTTTTAATGAATGTTATGTTTCCATGCTTCGCTTAAGTTATGCTAAAGTTTGTGTATGCTCTTCTCTTGCACCTTTGTGTGATCTTGAGAATCAAAAGCAGCTTTAGACCTTATTTTTTTCTAACATTTGGTTGAGGTTGGAAACCTCATTATTAATTTTTTTCTTAAGGGAATGAACAATTTGTTAAAGTAAGTTTTATAGTCCTTTGATTTAGAAGTTTTTCCATTCTTAATTAGTTGGGTTACTTGTTGTGTATGCTCTTCTCTTGCATCTTAGGATGATCTTGAGAATTAAAAAAACATTTAATCCTCTTTCATGATATTTTAGATCTTTTGGAAAACTATTAACCTTTTGCATGCAGGACCATACTCGTTTGTCAAAGAAAAAGGATCTAAACCAATACTAATACAATTTGTTGCAAGTTGCCAACAATGTGCAAAACCAAACTAAGACAAAAGATAAAAAACACACCACTATTCAAAACACTATATTTATAGGTTCGGTTAAGAGCTACGGCTTGGGAAGTATCTTGGCATAAGCCATAAAAATATTTTGAGGATTACCATAGGAACCCCAAAGTAGTCCACACCTTGAGGGAATTGGTGGACAAAACGGGAAGTGCTCTGCCACCCACTTGACTAGTTGAAAACCCATGTGAGAAAAGCTTCATGTTACCCATATGAGGCCTCGTTTATTAATTTGATTATGGGGTAATGGTACACCTCTCTAGGAGAAATCTTAGAAGTGTGTACTTGTTTTAGGTAAGAATTGACGAGTGTTGCAAAAAAAATTCATAGGGAACCATTTTGCATTGGGGCCAACTTTACCTTAACCAATCGTGTTTCGAATAAATCTCAAAAAGTGACAACTTTTTCAAAGTAAAAACCTTGTTTGTCAAACAAGGGGAGAATCCATCAAAGTTTGAGCCGTGTGTTACTCATCACGAAACTTGCTACGCGTTACTTTTTCTTAGTTTCTACCTTATTTTTCAACAAGGTGAAACTCTGTCAAAGTCGGGATAAGTTTGTTTCATCCCAACTTAATATATCACCTTTTCTCTCTTGTTGATATTTTTGATCAAAAGAGGAGAAACATACGAAGTTTTACTCAAAATCATGTCCACCAATTTTACACCTGCTTACATCCTTCCTTATTGCATTGCGATAGTAAATGTTGAAAGATCTGTTGAGTACGTCTTCATATTTTGGGTAACCTAGTCTTGACACCTAAATCAAGATGTCTCATTATAGCTAGACTTGCTCATCATTGACCTTCCCTTGAGTTGTTACGCTGCTTTCGCATCATATAAATATAATTTTTATACTTACATCTTGTTTTTATAAAACTTGATATAAGTTTCTAAATTGTAATGTTAAACTGTTCGCATATTAACAACTCCTTGTTATACTTCGACCCTGTTTTCATTGAAACATTGCCTTGAGCTTTAAAAAGTGTTGTTGTTACTGCTCACATTGTATTACTATTATTTTGATACTAATATCTTGATTTTCCGTGAAGCTTGATTAACGTATCCAAGTGGTATTGTTGCACTACTCGCATTTGTAACTTCCACTTTTTGGGGATTTAGGCATTTTTGTATCTAAACTTGTTTTAGTATACCTTGAGTCGAAGTCACCTCAACCCTTTTCTAATACTTGAATCTTGTTTTCCTAAAAATTGATTTAAGTGTTGGAATTGTGTTGTCATCTACAAAAGAAAACTTTGAGACAAACACATGAACATTAGGGAGTTAGTTTCATCTTTGATTGGTCTTTGGTTTGAAACCTGCTAGTGTTTTCCTTTTCATTCTTTGTCATTCCTTCTTTGACATTCATTGTGACATTTGCAGCTATCATCTTTGCTTGATTTTTGCCTAGGTTCATTATAGTCCTTGTACACATTTTTCAAACCTTAGCAAAAATGTTTCCTATCAAGAAAATCTTGAGACAATATGAACATTGGAAAAGTTTCCTTTGCAGCCATTATGTTTCTAAATTTTGATCAACCATTTTGACATTTACACTTACAACTTGTTGTCCAAACCTTGTTGGATTATCAAAATTGTGTCATCAATATGTTTTTTTCCTTAGACCCCTTTGGAAAATCACACAAGAATCCCCTATTTGTTTGCAAAATGTCTAGTTGGCCGTCATTACGCTACCCAAATCGACATGGAACTTCCTTGCATTTGAAAGAGTTCAATCATACAATCTATGTCTAGGAATTTAGGCCTAACAATTCCAACCATGACTGAATATCACATAGTTCCTCACACTTACGATAATAGAGAACATAAGTTTAGGTATTCACATTGAAATACGCCCATCATGACTAAATCTTGATTGGTTCTTCGTGCTAGAGAACCCATTTGGCTACCCCTTTCCCCACCTTCATCTCATAGTCGGTGGTATGATTCTAATCCATATTATTATTTTGATTCCCCTAAATATTTTGATTATTTTGATCCATGCTATTATTCAGATTCCCCTCAATCTCTTGAGCCTCATCCAATCGAATTTCTTCTAAGGAATAACTAGTCACCTAAATGACATTTTCCTCCTCTAAGGATTTGTGTCACCAAAAATTCTCCCCATCATTCCTCTAATTTGAATCTTGAGTTGCAGTCCTCCCTTTCTTTGTAGGACCCCTTTATAAGTCACCTCAATGATGTCTTCCTCCTTTGAATATCCGTGTGACTCCAAGTTCCTTCAATCAAAATTCTAATTTACCTCTTGAGTCACGGTCCTCCCTTTCTTCATAGGACCCCTTTATCAATCGCCTCAATGACATCTTCCTCCATTGAAGATATATGTAACTCAAAATTCCTCTAATCAATCATCCAAGTCGACCCCTACGTCATAATCCATTGATTGACTATGTGATTCTCTTTGTCTACTGCACTACGTCATCTTCTAGGCAAACCTATACCAATATATTTCAAATCCACATCTTCTTCAACTTGTGAGATGTCCAAATCCAAATCAACTTCATCTCTTGAGTCATCTTCTTCTATCAATCAAAATCTAATCCCTCTTTGGCCTTTGAGCCCTTTTAACTATATCTTACCATATCCTTATCAATATTCTAAAGACTGATGTTTGCATCCACGTTGAATAATTAACAAGAAACAATGTGCTAAGATATCTTTTCGAAGCACTATAAAATACCTTTATGGGAGAAATAAGGTAAAACCTTCCCTCATCGACATCATCAAACATCTTCTAAATCTTCCACAATTTTGGAAAGATTTCTTCCAATCAACCTACTATCATCGACCAACAATGACCCATACCGATCGATTTATTTCAAAATGAAGAAGCAATCAAAGAATTCATGGGGCTACACGATGACATTCCTCTAGAGGATTATGAGCAAGGATTCTCTTTTGACCTTGATGCGTTTGCGTATTGTGGGGAAGAAGTTGATTCCTTTTGTTAGAAAATAGAGGAAGATCCTAAGATCATCAAACTTGATCCTCTTTTTGTTCTTTCATTTTCACATTCCCCATTACATGGAGAAACACACGGGCCTATCATTGATCCTTAGACTATCTTCTCATCACCTCATCATTCTTTACATATCATAATTACTTAATCACAATGTTGCCTTGGGTCACCTCCTAGTAGCACATCGTCTTATTTTATATTTGGGCCACCTCTTGGTAGCCCATCCTCTATACTTGGGCCACTTCCTAGTATCCAATTATCTTCTATATGTGGCTCACCTCCTGGTAGCCCATTATATTTTCTTATTTTGGCCACGTACTAGTAGCCCATTATCATATATTCTTGGGCCACGTCTTATTATCCCCTCATCTTATATACTTGGGCCACATCCTAGTAGCCCTCTATCTTCTATTTATGGGACACCTCCTGGTAGCCCATCATCTTCCATCTATGGGACACCTCCTGGTAGCCCATTTTCTTCTATACTTGGGCCACATCCTAGTATCCCTTCATCTTATATCTATGGCTCACCTCCTGGTAGCCCATTTTCTTCCATCTTGGGGCCACATCCTAGTAGCCCTTCATCTTCTATTTATGGCTCACCTCCCAGTAGCCCATCCTCTTCAATTTTTGGACCATATCTTCTTCACCCATCTTATCATCCTTCTATCAACAATGGTGGTAATCCCACCATCATTCCTAACATTCCTATCATCAATCCCAAACATCCAATTTCTTCTCCCACTTCTCGGGATCAACAAAATCACACATTAGCTTGTAGGAAACACCAACAATTTCTTCATCAAGCTAAGATAAAAATCTGAAGATATCTAAAGATCCAAGAAAATCCAACACTCACAAATATAAAAATCAAACGTAATTCAATAATGCACACCAATGCAATTTCTAGGTACAAAAAAGTGTATAAATCTATGGATAGGGAACTCAAGCCCCCACATACAAAATCCATGTTTCAAGATAAGTCATAGTCACTTATCGAATATGATCTCACCACGGTCATCAAGATTGGAGATGATATCAATCTTGATAAACAAAACCTCCTAGTCTCACTTATAAAAGAAACAAACGTTTTTGTTGGATGTTATCACGAAGATTGACATTGTTGGTCCCAACTTCCCAAAAATTAAAAAAAAAAAAAAATACAAAAATAAAGAGAACATTAAAACATTACAAGAAAATCAAAGGTACAAAGATCAAACATTGCAATTAGGTTATGCATACACATGGATGTTATTTCTTTTCATTCCATTCCTCTGCAAGTCTCCCACCATATTCATCCCTTCAATGATCTTTTGGTTAGTCTATTTGTGCTCCTTGTGTGGCATTGATCTCTATTGTATTTGTTTGACCCTAGTCTTTCATCACCTTGGTAAATTAAAGAATGACTAACCTCTTAGAGATCATATCACTATCTACATCTAATAAACTTGTCGCAAATAACTTTTGGGCGTATTTTTTCATCACAATCACTTCCACATCCTTCCACCAAGCCATTAGTGGTTCTTAACCCCTTATCAAAATAATCAAGAGAGCTAAAATAATTTTCAGACTTAAAAAAAATCAATCAAAACATCAAAAATCAAAAGAAAAACAATATATAACTCTCTCTTGGGGTATTTCCAATACCTCTATTAGGGCTATGGATGCCTAGATGGCAGTAGAGCAATGTTGTGAATATAATCAAATACATCTCTGTCGGGGCTATGGATGTCTGGGTTGGCAAAGAAAGTGTGTACGACTCTTCTTCCACCCTCCATTCAAAAATCACCTTTCAAAATAAATCATTCCTTCACATTTTCTAGTTCTTCCTCACTTATTGCCTATCAAATATTCACTACAAAAGGTAATTAATTTCCACATACACACATAGGATCTCGATGAGAAAATATGATTAGTATGTTACTAAGTGTTGTTTGGACCTTGTTCAGACTCTTACTTTAGTCATTATTTTGTCTTACGATTTTTGCCTTTGGCTCATCACCTTTTCATTGCAAGTATTCTAGCTAAATTTTTCATATCCTTCCATAGCATTCACACTTTTCTTCTGCTTCATTCAGGACATCCATGTGTATAAGATTTCCTTTTACCATGTTTGAGGGAAACTTTGTCCCTTCTTTTAATAAACAATCTTGTACTTATTTTCTATCATATGTTTCTTGGCCAACTTGCACTAGGGGCATGCTCGCTCCTTCTTAGCACTTCATTGGTTTGAGTTCATCATCATGTTGAACCTATCCTTCATGGCCTTGATCCAACATATCTTCTTCTTATATATATGCACAAAGATTTTCCCTTGTATATTCCCATCTCTCATTGGGGGCATCTTTGCATATTTGTTTTTCCTATACATAGCTTTAGAAAAATTTCAAAAAAACCTAAAAATATCGTCAAAATCATTAAAAATCCAATTTTTTTGTATAATTCCAAAAACTAAAAAAATTGGTAAAAATTTCAAAAATCCTAAAAATTGGTAAAAAAAACAACCTAAAAATTCACAAAATCCTAGAAAATCCAAAAAAATTGGTATTGGAGATGATTTTTCTATGTTAAAGGTGCAGGCTTTGACGATATATACAAACAAGTCATCACAAGGGTAATCCTTGAGGTTTTAATTTAATAACATGGAGGACACAATATATAATAACTTACATATCATCATAGTATTCCTCATCTACCCGGGTGAGCTCACTTGTCTTTGAATTGTGCATCAAAATTTCTTACTTCCCAAAATACTTGGATCTAATTTGCGATGTGAGATAGATGATCCTTGGTAAAGAGTGTATCTTTAATTTCATCTGCATGTGAACTATAAGAAACATAAGCCTTCACTTTGGGTGCCATTTTTGATTTGTTTGTTTTGATCGCTTGATTTAATTTTCTACTTGACAAACTTTATTGTGTTTAAGATATGCTTCAATCAATCTTCTAAAACTCTGTGAAAACCAAACCTTTCTCCCAACTAGCAATTGCATGTGTATAATGCAATGTGAACACCGAACAGTATATGTTATTTGATTTAGAAGGATAGTTATTACTTTTGTAGTTGATGTTGATAAGGGGTGTGATTGATTTTGTAAGTGTAGGAATATAGATGAAGCATTACATTTAAAGGTTTTCTCTCTACATTTCAAATTTGTTACAAATTCGTAGATATACATTTGCATATCTTATATCATGAGGAATAAAAAACATGTTTTATTGTTCTGTGTATATTTGAGCAGTTTTGAGTGCATGTAATTGCACTTCTGTTTGAGTACTAACAAATTTAAAAAATCTGGTTACAAATTCCACTTCAATCCCCAACTACTGTCATTCTTGACTTCACAAAATTAATACAATAATCAACTACTATACCTTTTTTTGTTATATCAGTTTAATCCTCCAACCAGGTGGAAGTTCATCACAAGATTCATACTAAACCTACATTCATGCTTTTCCATGTCAACATGACCTAGGATCATGCAAGAAAAGCATTTAAAGAGAACACAAACCCAATAAGCATATTATTCTTGTCATTTATCTGTAATTATATCTACAATTAAGTTTATCTTGGTCTAAACTACACACGATGCTCTCCGTCCAATGTAGCAAAAATTATATCAACATGAGCTTGCTTGATGTCATTTGATGAACCGTACCCGTACCCATAACCTAGCAACATAGGGTATGAAAGAACCCAATTATGCAGGTTCAAATTTTTAGTAAATGAATTCCTGGTACTGTATTTTCCTAGTAAAGAATGAACTTGGTAGTGTATTTTCATAGAAAAACAATGAACTTGGAAGTAGTGTGACAGTCCACATACACATAGACTATCAAAGACTATGATAGGTGTTACAAGTAGAGCGCTAATTAGCCCAAATGTGACAGCCAGTTTCTCACCATGATGCTAGAGAAGTTTCTTTCTGTTCTTAATACACATCATGTAGAACAAAGTTTGTGTTAGGTGCACACCTACTACTTTAGTTTGCACCGAAAATCTCTCCAATGTTGCATATGCTCTCTATTTGTGGGTGTGATCTATCTTCACCATACAAAAATTTATAGTATTGTTGATTCAATCCACTTAGTCCTGGCTCCTTTCTAACTCCCATGTCTTTCATCATATATCTTACTTTTCTTGCATCATTTCACCTGCCATCTAGAGCATTGATATTTGAGTAAAAATTACACATACACCAGGAAAAAGATCCATGTCTCAAGGTATAAGAGTCAAATAATTACTGGAAAGCTTTTATTTCGGTTAAAAGCTGCACATTTTCTAATTTTAACTACTCAAAACAAAGAATTATTTCTCATACCTTGAAGTATTTGTACATGGATTTGGTTCATGTACTTGTTGTTTGCATTCTTCACAACAGAGAGAATGTATAAGAACACAGAAAAATTATAACCAAGCCTTCAAAGTTGTGGTTAGTTTTCTTCCTTTACTGTCACCAAGACCAAGACCCCTCACAAGAATCCAACTCGTCCTTGAAATGATGGAAATGATTGTTCTCAGAGATGAACTTGGTAGCAAGTATGAAAGTCACCACATGCTCGGAGATTCTTAATATTGTTGGTTGGTGTTCCATGCACGTTACTGATTAGACCAAATGCAATGCTCAACTTTACACTGTGATGGTAGATAAGTTTCCTTTGGCTCCTGCTCCATTAATGAAGAGGAAGTTTGTGTCAGGTACATACCCTGCTTTGCTTTTAATTTGTTTCATTAATATCTCAAAGACTTTGTGTGTTTTGTGGGTGTGATATATCCCCTTACTGTAAAACAATTTATTATATTGTTGACTTGATTCCAGCTTAGTCCTGGCTCTTTCTTAAGTCCCCTATCTTTCATCATATTTCTTACTTTTCTTGAATCGTCCAACCTGCTCATTGAAGCATAGATGTTTGAAAGCAAAACATATGTGCCAGAAGTGTGAGGTTCAAGCTCTATGATGCGTTCTTCTGCATGCTTACCCAATTCCAAGTTCCCATGGATTCTGCTGGCTGCGAGCAAGGCACGCCACACAACCGCATTGGATTCAACTCTCATTTCGTTAATGAAGTGTTCTGCTTCATCGAGACACCCAACACGACCAAGAAGATCAACAATACAGGCACAATGCTCTACTTTTGGTTCAATGCCATGATCTCTAATCATGGAATCAAAGTATTGACAACCTTCATCCACTAGACCAACATGGCTGCAAGCAGATAGAACAACAACATAGGTGATGTGGTTTGGTTTCATTCCTTCTTCCTGCATTTGACCAAAAAGTTGGAGAGCTTCTTTCCCACGTCCATACTGAGCATATCCTGAAATCAACACACTCCATGAAACTACATCTCGCTTCAGCATTCTACCAAACAAAGTCCCTGCATCATCTATGCTTCCACATTTTCCATACATGTCAATGAGAGCATTTCCTACAACTACAAGCAATGCATATCCAGTTTTGATACTGTGGGCATGGATTTTCCCCCCTGTTCCCGAGCTGCTAAGATGGCAGATGCACTTAGGACAGTACATCGAGTCAACTGATCTGGCTTCACCCCTTCCCTAAGTACTTGGAAAAAGAGTTCCAGGGCTTCTTCGCATTCCCCATTCTGTATATATCCTGAGACCAATGCAATCCAGGAGACAATATCTGGTTTTGGCATTTTACTGAACCATTTTCCATGCATCTTCTACTTATCGGCATTTGGCATACATATCAACAAGAGCACTTCCCACAAATTAATTTAATTCAAGTTTACCCTTTATGACGTGATTATGGACTTGTTTGCCATGTTCAAGAAATTCTAGGCTGCTGCAAACTCCAAGAATACCAAGAAAGGTAAAATGGTTAGGCTTCATCCCTATCTCGTTGTAGTTGGATAAACATATTAAGTGCCTCCTTCCCATATTTTCGACTCAACTCAACATCTGTAGTCTGGAAAACACCTACAATCATTACATTGTACGTAGCCACATTTCTCTCAGGCATTTTGTGGAACGCTACAAGTGCATCCTCTATACCCTCACATTTAGCATACATGTCAACTATTTCAAACCCAACATAGACATCTGATTCAAATCCAGTTTTAATGAAGTGAGCATGGACCAATTTTCCATGCTCGTGAATTCCACCACCACCACATGCCTTGAGAATGCTACCAAATGTGAAAAATGAAGGCTTCAAATTGACTTGTTGCATTTGGTCAAATTGTTTCAGTGTCTCCTCATTATGTCAATTCTGGCATATCTTGTAATCAATGCATTCCAAGAAACTCCATCACATTCGAAGCTTCATCAAACATGCCTTGATCCTAATCTAGCCTTCCACACTTAGCATACATGTCAACCAATGCATTTGATACAAAGACCTGAGACCTGAACCCGGTTCTAATGATGTGGGTGTGAACCTATTTGCCCTGTGCCAAATCACCAAGTTTTGCACATGCACTCAACGTGCTAGCAAAGGTGAAGTGGTCCACCTTCATGCCTAGCTTATGCATCTGCAAAAATTCTCCTTGAACATCCTTATGATGTCCATGTTGGGCATATCCTGAAATCAATGAATTCCATGAAATTATATCTGGTTTAGGCATTTTGTCAAACAGTTGGCATGCATCATCCAAACTACCACATTTCGCATACATATTGACAAGATTAGTGCGGAAAAAAACACAAGGCCTAAATCCAGTTTTGATCACATGTGTGGGTATGAATTTTCTTACCTTCTTCTAGTGCTTTCAATTTGATACAACCTTGTAATAGAGAAGTATATGTATTGGAATCTGAAAGTAGGCCATTTCTGTACAAATTACAAACCTGTTCACTAATGAAAGAGTAGCCATTTTGGCGTTGTGCATTCTCTGTTGAAGCTTCTTCTAAATAATCTTCACTCCTTCCACAGCTACTATGATACCCAAGAGAAAATTGGGTTTTAGTCACACACTTGGAAATTCTCACAACACTTGTGGACATTTGACTTTCTAAAACTGCTACTGCAGATTTCACAAGAGCGGTGAGATTCAAATGATCCATAGCTGAACTTATCGTGCCAATGCCATGGAGGAAATAAAAACCATCTATTGAATGAATATATGTATATGCATACATGCAAATTGGTGTTTTCTATGTAAGAATGTCCTTTCAAAATTTGCCGTATTTCCTTGCTTTAAGTCTATGTAGAAAATTTGCAACAGATAACAAAAACCATCTTCCATAAGTGCGAAAAACAAGCAGACCTTGGGGTTTTGACTTTGTGGTACGAAGATGGGATGCAGTATGAAAAAACCCCATCCACGCCATTCACTGTTTCATCAAAGCTTCCTTCTTCTAGTAGGTTTGCTTTCATTATTTTTAGTCTCTCCTTTGCGCCAGGCATCTCCCACCGATACCCAATCTTCTCCACAATATCTAATTACAAGAAAATACGTCTCCACACTGTTGTCTGCCATTTCTCACGGCCAAATTAATAGTGCTAGATATACCACGGCATGCAAGTGCTAAAAAAAGGAAAGCTAAAAACAAAACTGCTACAAACAGCTCCAAAATAACCAAAAACGTCAAAACACTGTCTAAAACGTCAAAAAGACCGGCAAAATTAATCCCTTGAGAAAACGTCCAAAAGGCCGTCAAATTTAACATCGCTGCAGAAACGTCCGGAGGTCCTTTACCATAGGGGAAAGCCTTCGGCGTAATAATAGCTCCATGCAAATGAAATCTTGAATAATGGATTTTAAAAAAGAAACGTGACTATAAACAAACCATTTATAAACTTGATGTGAGTTAACTGTTAGCCATCTTAATTCTTTTCCAGTCACTATTGGTTCATGTGCCATCAAGATTATTAATGTTAAAGTAATAATTATGGATTTTAAATTAGATGACTCAATCCCCTTTTGATTTTAATATTTAATCGAGTTATTTATTAATGTGTCCTTTAAACTTAACTAATTTGTGACACTTCACTTTAATTGGTGAAAGCATTCTACGTAGTATCCTCAACCTTTAGCCTACATTTGGATAGTCCATAACACTGATGCATAAAACTTGTTAGTGATCAATGTGTTATTTGATTTTTATCTAGGGCATAATAATGACACATAGTAACCATCAATGTGTTCCTCTATGTGTGAAACTTGTTAGTTATCTTTCACCGATGAACAACACTTGTATTTAATTGGTGTAAGTGTTCTATGTACCACTTTGGATCCTACGGAAAAAGAAGAGGTTATATATTCACAAGAAAGAAAGGGACACACTCAACATGTTGAGGTTTAAAGTGAAGTCTTTTTGGCAAACCTTCCTCCCAAGGAAATCCTCATGTGTTATACAGGACAAAGATACATGGTTCAACTACGCATCCTCTCTCTACAACATCCCCAATCAAGTTCCAATTTCAGTAGAGAACAGGTGGCAGGGTAAAATTCTCTTCACAGACCGTATGGTGTTACGGGCTATCTTCAAACTTCAGGCAGGGAAATCAGTAGATATAGAGAACTTGAGAGCTGAATTTCTTCACCACAGTCCAAAACTCTTAGCAATGCACATTGCTGATCTCTTTAATCTAGTGGCTTCTTATGGATTCCCACCAGCATGGACATCTCACATCATCTGCCCCATATTTAAATCAGGGAATCAACAAGAGCCAAATAATTATAGAACCATCATGATTGGGCATACTTTGAGCAAATTATTTGCTACAGTGCTAGATGATTTGATTTCTAGATTTGTTGAATCCAAGAAACTCCGTGTGAAAGGACAAGCAGGGTTCAATCACCGAACAATAGACCATGTCTTAACTCTTAGAGCCATAATTGAAGAAGCAAGGGCCAACAAGCGTAAGGTTTATTGCTGTTTTGTTGACTTTCAAAAGGCATTTGATACCGTACCTAGACACCTTCTAATCCAACAGCTTCGTGACCTCCAAATTCCAGAGCATTTGGTTCTTCTTGTGATGACACTCTATGAAAAGGTGGTTGGCCAAGTCCGAACTCCTACTGGTTATACAGGTGATATCAATAGCACCATTGGTGTTAAACAAGGCTGCCCACTTTCTCCTACTCTATTTGGTCTCTACATTGATGAACTAGAGCATATCATTGCAAATTCTGGTCTTAGAGACGATGGTTGTTCTCTATATGATATCATCATTTCTATTTTATTATTTGTGGATGATATCATTCTCATGTCACATATTTTTGCAGGCCTTCAATGAAACCTTGACATCTTAAGTTCTTTTTGTGATACTCATGGCTTACAAGTGAACTTAAAGAAAACTAAGGTCATGGTATTTAATACAACCAAGAGGATTGCCCATGCAACTAACCTCATGTACAAAGGAAACTTGGTGGAAGTAGTCTCCTCTTACACCTATCTTGGAGTGAATTTCACGGGCCCTCCTTTGAACATGCTTCATGCAACAGAAGAGAGATTATGTAAAGGTTATGTAGCCCTCAATACACTTGAGAGACAATGTTTCCAGCTTCAATTTCAAGATGCCAACACAAAATTGCATATTTTCCAAACTCTAGTGACACCAATAGTGTTGTATGGTTGTGAGATTTGGGGCCCTGATCTTTGGCACAATAGTTGGGCTCGTGTTGATAGAGTACTCGTCTCCATGCTATCCAGGACCCTCCGGAAAAATGCTCAGTTCCACATGCAATCATCTTGGCTGAGTTTGGCACGCACCCTCTCTCGAATCTCAACTATATTTCATCTTGTGATGCTACTCCATAGACTAAGATGTATGGAAGATACACCAATTGGGCAGAATAGATATCCCTTCAAGGCTCTCCAATCATCCATGAGGCTATGTGAATTGGGGATCCAAACCACTTGGTATGCACATTGTACAACCTTCCTCCAAAGCATTGGATTGGATATTAATCGCCTTCCTCCTCTCACATTCTCTATTAATTCTCCCCACATGCCTAGAAGGGAAATTCATAGAGGAATTAGAGAGGAGATCTACAAATCTTACATTAAATCAACGTGTGGATTGAACCATTAGAACCATTGCCAACAAAAATGCACCACTATTTGGAGCATTATCTCCAAATTGAAGATGGGCATGTCATTCCCCCCAAATACATCAAGTTCCCACTGGGTTTGAGATTCCCCTTGGGTCAACTACGAGTTTTCTCTCATCAAATTCACATGGAGACAGAGCACTACATTCCTAGGGACCAACACACTTGCACACTTTGCAACAATGAACTGAATCAGAGGAGCACTTTATATTTCGTTGCCCATGTACTATGAGATCTGTGGTAGGTACTATTGTCTCTTTCGAGAAACTCAAGGCTCATTATGTGCCCTTATTCATTATGAAGACCAAAGGTGTGTTGCTTTATTTATCAGGGAGATGACCCAACATAGATATGGCCTCCTCAAACATCATCATGGCAGCCTTGGGTTCCAGAATATTGGTGCATTCCTTCAGCCTTCTACACAACACCGGAGGCATAAATGGGCACATGACTTCACACAACAGTCATGATCTACCAGTGTAGAACCTCCTAAGCTTGCACATAGACCTGTTGCTTCTGTGTCTTTCCTGTTGCTTCTCGTATTTTGTTTTCTATTTGTTTTTTCCCTTCATGCATTGTCTTGTTCTCTTTGCTCCTCTTGTAGTCCCTTTAATCTTTTTGGTTACTTTCGGACATTAATTTTTAAATTAAATTAAATATGTGATCATACAAAATATTGATCTATGTACGAACCTTAGCACCCTATGTAGAAATCGATGTGTGAGACTTAGTATTAGTTGATGTCTTTATTTCATGTGAACCTTATATCCTTAAGTTTAAGCCACGATTTGTAACCTTAACATAAATCTAATGCATGACATTTGTGTTAAATCGATGTAAGCCTTTTACGTGAAGGTTAAAACTTGGAGCATAGTTTGCATATTCACTACAGAGTTAATCTTCAACACATGTTTTTAGATATAATCAAAGACTTGTTGGTTTGTTAGTGTAAATATTTTGATGATAAAATTTGATGTCCTTTTCCCATTGTAAAACCAAGGTAGATGGACATCTCTGCCCATTTCTCTTAGTTAATCTTTGGTTAAATACTTAAATCTTTTTCTATCATTCATCCTCATCCTTGAACATCATAAACACTACAATATACCTTTGAAAGCACATATTTTGTTAAAAATGTAAAGAAAACCAATACGTGAACCAAATAAAATAAGACCTTATGCATTTCCTAAGCATGCAAACTTGAAATGATGTTCATCACACATCTTGTGGTTTGCTTTTAAGAGTCTTTTAAACATTATTTGATTTTATTATCTTATATTTCATTTGTTTTACCATCCAATTTTCCTAAGACAACCTTCTAATAGTTTCAAGCGGGTACCCACTTTTCTAAGTGAAGTAGGGGTGTGCTATGGTCATAACAAATGGTGATTTATGTGGGGAAAACACCTTTGGAGAGGGCTTAGAACTTACAATCTCTAGTTTTTCGTTTGACAATGAAATTTAGGACATAGAGAAACATTTTGTGGATAAACAAAATTTAAAACCATTTTTTATTTCTCACCTCTAGATTTACTTGATTTTCACATTCAAGAGTCAACTTGTGTGCTTAAGTGTGTGTAAATCCATCCTTAACAATTTTAATTGAGTCAATCAAAACAAATCAATTCGTAGAACTTCATCATCTAAAGTTTTTAAATTATTTTCTCTAGTGCCATTTAAACATCTATAGCCACACATAAATACTCTTGGCTCGTCTTAAAAACCTTTCTCCATTTCTAATCAAACGTCCTATAGCCACCCATGAGGTACTTCAATGTAGATTTCTCAAATCACCCCTCATGTCTTATTGATTTTTTTCTTTTTTAGTTTTACGCTAGAAATTTTCACCTTTTTTTTATCTTCCGGCCAATATTCATATCCATTTTAAACAACTTAGGGGCTGGGAACCAATTTAGATATTTAGAATGATGTTGATATAAAACCACGTAGAAAAAGTTATGACAACTATTTTATCGGTTTGACAAAAAATTTAAAGTTTATGGCTCTTATGTAGGTGTGAAAACTCTCCTATTTCATTAGTAATGACATCAACAATTGTGAATTTTTGTAAAGACATAATTTTCCTTAATTTCTTTTACGAGTTTTCACCTTTTTTTTAATATTCAAGAAAATTGAACAACCTCATCAACAATTGTGAATTTTTGTAAAGACATAATTTTCCTTAATTTCTTCCAGTTCTAAGCGTTAATTCTATCCATTTTCTCGATGTTGATTTCATTTTGATCTATGAATTTTTTTATGTTTTGAAAATTGACTCATGATATCTTTTCAATTTATTGAAAACATGGAATTAATTTAGAGAGTAGGAAGCTAATATAGAAAACATAAATCTAAACTAAGAAAACATAAATATAAACTATTCCTACTCTAACATAACTTAGTTGATCATTCGGATGCAACCGATGATGGTGCAACTATGAAGTAGTGCTATGAATGCTGACCATTGATTGGTAGGATTAATTCATTCATATGTAAATATTTCAATATGAATGCATTCTATCTTAGAGACTCAGTAATCTGATATGTCCCAATCCATAATGGATCAAACTTTACACGCTACCTCTTTACTCATGTGTTTTGTCCCAAATTAAGACCAAATATCCACACATGAAGGATTTTACCTTAGCTCTCTTGTTAAACCAATGTTTTATAGTTTCTTGTGTCTGATAAAACTCTCTAATGCTTTACCTCTTGAATCTTGTAGTCGTATCAAATATAGAAATTTTCTTTGGACCTTGTATCCTCTATCCATATAATCTCATACAAATTTATGCGTTGGAATCAAAAAAGTGATTGGAAAAATAGGTTCATGCCCACAAACCAACAAATATAGTGATGTATTCAAAGTTGTTTTGATTGTTGTTCTATTTTATCAAAGTGCACACCTCAACCGCATGTGCAATGAACTTGGTTTATCAAGAACTGTCTTATTTATGATGTCTAATAGAATTTTGTTTGTCAATTAAAATAAAAAATTAACTTGAGGATAAAATTTTAAGGAAAAACTGAGTGTAATGTTATGGTCATAAGCCCATTATGTAAATTTAGTTGAATGGAAATATTGGCCATTATCACATACAAGAGAGAAAAGACAAGAAAACCTTGTTATGATATTAGTTTCCAAAATTTTGATAAGTTATTTTGTTGTACTCATTTTTGTGGCAACTACTTCTACTTAGCTTGTATAATAATAAGTCACCGTTAGGAATTTTTTTGGCTCTCGGATGAATTAGGATTGATCACCTCAATGAAATCTACTCCCCATTGGGAAAAAGGTCTACCCTCAATGACTTGGTTAGAGAGGTATAGCTGGATTCTTTTCTCTCTTGAAAAATATTTGAAAATGATGGCATGTCCTTACGTGATCATGGCCATATTTAAATAAAGTGGGCCAATAATACCAACTTTGAGTATAACATGAGTAGTAGCATCCCCGGATGAATGATTTCTTCAATTTCTCATGGAAACTTGACATGATCTAATTTTCTTCAACTCTAGATACACATATGAGATATATACCATGGTAATTCATTCTATATAGAACCCCTTTCTTAAACATATATTGATATGATTTGGCCTTCAATTTTTTTTTTGTATTTTGTTTAATTCAACAAGACAATATCCATATATTAAAAAGTAAACAATGTGATAATACTAAGAATTTGTAGTGAGCATGGACTGATCCAATTGATAGGATATGGTCCTTTTTTCTATTTGAGAAATGGTCTTCATAATCCTTATCATTTGACTAACTTGGATGTTTCAATTGTTAAGTAAAGTTCTTGTAGCTTTGGCATCCAATTTCTTCTTCTTTCCCCTAACTCATTATGACCTAGCATTTGTTTAACAAGTTGATATGGTACTATGACATGCATCTTATTTCGAGTATATATTGCCTAAACTTCTTTACCACCTTCACTAGAGAATAAGATTTTTTTGCAGTATTGATTCATTTGGTTCAACATCTCTAAGATTTTTTCTCATGAATGCAATCGGGTGTTCAACCATGTCTCTTCTTTATGTCAACACAATCAGTAGTTGTATGATATGAAACAAAAGAATATATGTAAAAGTACTTGATTAAAGTTAGGATTGGTTAGTACTATAACTTACATGATTGTAGTTTTGATTTCCTAAAATGCGACCTTTATTTGAGAGTTCCACTCCATATTTTCATCTTGTTTTAGCATGACATTTAATGGCTTAATAATATCTACA
Organism: Taxus wallichiana var. yunnanensis; assembly: GCA_018340775.1. NCBI lineage: Eukaryota > Viridiplantae > Streptophyta > Pinopsida > Cupressales > Taxaceae > Taxus > Taxus wallichiana. The sequence continues at coordinate 229,272,013 of CM031238.1, read as the reverse complement.
AAATCATTTATGAACTTCCTAACAAAAATAATCTTATAAAAAAATGATCGAGATATTTTTTACTATTTGGAAAAGGAATTTTGGAGATGGCTTCTACTCTATTAGAATCTATAGTGATACCTTCCTTAGTGATGATGTGTCCTGTCATCACCAATCTAACACTATGATAATTCTCCACGGGAACTCCTCGTGCTATGATTATTTACTAATGCACAACTTTTAGTTTGGTGGATGTAATATGGAAACACAACAACAAACATAACACAAGAATACCATAGACTATGATATGAAGGAATGATGAAAAATCTGAAATATAAGTGTAAATTATAATATCAACATGAAATTGTTACAATCTCACCCATGAGGTACTTCAAGTGTTACTAACTTCACTTGCCTTCCAACAATAACTATGGGAGAAACTTCACAATTACACCTCTTAATGGCTTCTTTAACACACTTACTCATACAATATTTCTCACTACTTCCTTCTATGCTAAATGAGGGGGTGGCCTCTCTATTTATAGAAATTTCAGGCTTATCCACCTTATCTCTAAGATAGGATAAGAAATCTACTCTGACGAATCATATTCCATACCTTAACTCTTATCTTTACATGTAAGCTTATCTTTTAAGATAAGATAAACCTTATCATTTCACATGGGTTCCACCTTTTTAGAATTTTTACAAATAAAATACATAAAATATTTATGACATCACTCCTTTTCCTTATTACTAATATAATATTTCTAATTCCTAATCATGTAGACCCTCTACTTACCCTAACTTTGACATTTTAACATTACTTGAACCACTTACAAAAATATTTACTATTTACCAAAATATTCCTATTGTACTTTGAATGTTACCATACTATACATTATTGGCGGCGTCAATGCACCGTAGCGCCGTTATCTTCTATCGGACGCTACTACTAATTATACTTAACAACATCCTATTTCTAATACACACATTAATGAAATAGAAATTACGGAGGAAAATTTTAGTGTCGATAGTCCCATAGTTTACCTTTAGTTACAATAAATATTATCTTCTTGGGATTTAAAGAGATACCATACTACCTGTATCTATCCAAAATTTTATCTAAATGTTGAGGATCTTGCTACCTATTTTTATAAAATAATGTTAGATCATCCATGTAAATAACAAAAAATTATCAATTAAACCTTGAATGCTTCATCCATAACTCTTTAGAATGTGGATCCTATATTTATCAATCCAAATGACATTCTTTTGTACACAAAATTCCCCATTTTGTGGTGAAGGTTGTCTTAAGTCTGCCTTATTCATCCACCAATGCTTGCTTGTAACATGAGAATCCATCTAAAAAGGACATCATATCTTAACCACTAACCATTTGGAGTACCTCATCTAAAGATGGAAGAGGATAATTTTATTTTTTCGAGGCTTTGTTTAGATTTCTAAAATCAACACAGTCGATTTACCATTATTTTCCTAATAGGAACCAATTTTTCTACCCAAGTAAAGTGTCTAATTGGGAATATGATGCGAGCAGATAGTAAATTTTGGACATCTTTGTATATGGTGGCTCAAGGATATGATTAACCAATATTTTTCTTTGTCTAAATGGTTTGTAATTTTACTTAAGAGGTATTGTGTGTGTCATAACTCTCGGATTAAATATTTTAGATCTTAATATGAACAAGCTATGACATCTTTGTATTCAACCAACAAATGTTTCAAATTTTCTTATTCTTCAGAAGTACATACCTTCCCAATGATGACATTTTTGGATGGTGACTATTCCCAAATTTAGAGTAACCATTTCACGAGACTTAGAGTTATGTGTTCTGTGTATGTTAGGAGGAATTTACAAATCAAAGAATCTTTCCAATGAGACCATACCTTTTGGAATTTCGTTGTCTTTTTCTATTAATACTCCCTCATCATCTCAAGTATGGTGATATTTATTTACTTCTCAAAATCATTTGTTCCTATTATGTTCATCTATAACCCGAGACTAAAAATATCAGAATTAGTAAGGAAGTTCATAATATGTTGATCATCGGTAAAAAATTGAAAATTGTCCACATTATCTAGTATTGAAAGACAATGAACTATCTCCACTATGAATATGTCCCATTGGGATTCTTTAAAAGGCTACAATGTTGCTACAATAGTGGCTAATTGATCAACATTCTCGTTTTCTTCTTTAGGGACAATCATAGTGTTAAAGACATCAAATTTTACGTTGTAGAGCTGAATTGCTTCACAAAGGCATGCATTTGAGGTTTATTGGTTTACACAAGAACCAGCGTTGGTCACTGGAAGGAACTGACATCGGTCGTGGAACCAACACTAGTCAACATTAGGAACCGACAACATTACCTATGCGTTTATGTTTTTATTTTAGACAGGGATTTGATCTGACGGTTGATTGTAAAGGTGATCTAAAGGTTGTAAATGCATAACTAAGGTGCCCTAAGTTTTCTAAGCTTATATAAGCTAGAAAACTAGGGTTACAACATAAGGATAGAGGAAGAATGTTAATTATCCTTGGTTGAAGATGATGAAGAAGAAAAAGGTTGCATGAAGATAGAGCTTTAATAGAGAGAAGTTGGACGGAAGGAAATAGTAGGTACATCTGAATGGTGAGAAGGTGGTTATGTCTTCTTTTGTATTTCCTTTGTATTGTCTTGTCTAAATGTAATGGCTTACATAGTATGCAAAGCACATAGTATTTCATCTTGTAGATCCACATGTTGTTGTGAGATCTTGTATTGTAGATCCATGAGATCATATTGTATTGTTGATCCATAGGAATCTAGTATTGTAGCTCATTGGAGAGCTTGTGGATATAGATAGTATCCAGATATTGTAGAGGAGGTTGTCTTCTTGTTTGTAGTGGCAGATGTAGTGAGATGGAGGAGAGACTTACTTCTTGGTGCACATATATGGTTGCACATTGGTAGACCCATGTGAGAGGTCTTGTTTGCAGATTCACAAGAGAGCTTGGTTGCACAGTGGGAGATGCAATAGTTCTTGGTATGTGAGATCTGGTGGTGTTTGGAGGCATGGTTGTAGTGCACTCATGTAGATCCATTTAGAGATCGAAGGAGAGGAGATACTCTTGGAGAGATGCATTGTACTCTTGTATTGAAGAGTTGGTTTGTAATCTTTGTATATTATATATATGAGATCTATATCTTTAGTGGACATAGCCCACATTGGGTGAACCATGGTACATGCTTTGTGTTATGTGTGTGTACTTTATTTTTATTTGGATTATTCTAGTTTATACTTCCACTTCTGTAGATTTTGGAGAATTGTTTAGATCCTGTGTGTATGATTGGGTTTGTTATTGAATCATAGCACTATTCCGCATTCCTGAATTCCCAACAACTGGTATCAGAGCTTGGCTATTTCATAGCATGGGTTTGCTTCATGGTTTTGTTAGTGGTTTTACTTGACATGTATGAGAGTGGGATTATTTTTCCTGATATGAAAATCACAGAAAGATATTTAATCTCAAGTAGAGATGGACATATATGGTTGCTTTGGAAAATATAATGAATGACGCTAGTTAGATGAAAAACATCATCCGTGGGGAAGACCGTGATCGATTCTTCGGAAATGTAGTTTTAAACAAAAAATCACAGATCTGAAGAAATTGAGATATGCATGGAATGTATCTTATTTGTTGAGGTGTCCCTGGTTCTTGGAGGCACAAGCATGTTGATCAGATTACAGATCCGAGTTACAAAGGTATGGTTTTATCTTGGTATTGTAGTGCTTGTATGTTTTGGTTACACATGCATGGTTTGGGATTGTAGATTTGAGTATGAGATAGAGGAACAATTATGCATCCTTGGTGTAGTTAGATGCACATGCTTCATTAGAGAGGAAATAACACATAACGAAGATGATTTTTCCATTTTAGAAGGATGTAATTCAATTTAAGATGTGATTGAGTATCTTGGTGTTGGTAAGGTGATGTGTATTTCATCTTGGTGCAATTTATTTGCATGTATTGTTGTTAAGTTTTTGTACAAGATTTGGGTGCTTCTTGAAATGACTGGCTCAACATAGCTATCGATTGGTTGGAGTAGGCACTTGGTTTGGTATTGATCCAAAAATTGATCAAGTTTTTATCTACCTGATCTCAGACCCTATAGGATTTTAATATTTTCCAAAAATTTGCTCCTTTTAAGTAATCAATTTAAAATAAATGCAAGAATGTAATGACAATTACACACAATTGATTACGGAGTTCGGCAATGGCCTACGCGTCTCGGGTTCTTTCGAACCATTCCACTAGTTAAAATTTGTAAGTACAATGTTATTTCTTACAATAAAATCTAATGGAATTTCCACTTGCCTAGTAGTATGCTAGTCCTTCAAGAACTTTTGATGATCAGTCGAATCATTCTCCACCTTCTTGATGCACAACCTCCTTGAACTCGATTGGCCTTCCCAATGCTTCCCTGCATCCTTCGGCACTTCGGTTGATACTCTAGATGTCGCAAGTGAAAAATATTGTGGCTCAATGGGCCTATTGGGTAGTTTGCAATACTCCCAATCACAAATATTTCATCTACTATTGCCTAAAAATAATAGGCCAATAAACAATATTTTCCTATAGTAATTTTAGGATTTTAATATAGTTCACACAACTATATTAAAATTACCCTATTACTATATCTCCCAAATCCCACAATTAAGCTTAAGAAATAATAAGATTTGGTGTGTGTTTACAATGAAGAGGGGTCCCCTATTTATATTAAAATAGGGCCCTCAAAATAATGCTCCATATTTTATCTATAGGTTATTATAAGCCTAACCATGGCATATGGATGGGAGTATAATCCCATATTGGGCGGATTGCATGTTAAATGGGATAAAATCCCACATGGAGCGGTATTTAGTTTTGCTAAGGTATTTAATACCTTAGCCTCCCCTCCTTTCACATGGAAACTTCCACGCATGGGATTTTTTTGCCCCACCATTTATCCACCATGTGGATTTAGCATATAAATGGGGTTTGGCGGATTTACATGGGCCACTTGCTTCGCATGAGATGTGGCTTAAATAAGCCCGTCTAATTTGACCTTGACATGGGGCATGGCCATGTTACACTTAGCTGGTCGGTTAATGTTGGAGGTATAAACCGATCTTCGTGGCTTTGGCCAAGGTAATGTGGAAAGGTTGGCATAAAATATAATGCAATTATGTCGAGCTCGATCACTTGTGGATAGCTTGGCAAGCTAAAATGTAGCTCAATCCTTACATGACTCGGCTAATAGCTTGATGTTGATCCTCAATAGGAAAATCAATCGTGGTGGCAAGCCACGTGGTGGCTTGAGGACCCACCACGTCGGTGATAATATCATAGTCCTCACGACAACCGAGCTCCCCTCCATAACAAAAGTTGAGCCTCTTGCTCCCATGAGCTATACCATTTTACGATCATCAAAGACCGGCGGTGAAAACCTCTCCGATTTTTCCAACACCCTTTTGCCATGTGTTGTAGTGCTTTTAGTCCATTATTGATATGTTGACCAGTTGACTTTCCTGTTGGTTGAAGTTTGACCGAACATAATTGGAGCTCCTAATGTCCGTTATCGCGTTCTCATAGTCGATGGAAAGCTCTCGAAAATATCTTCTGCACTGAAACAATTTAGGGATGTTTAGGGAAATTTTGATATAAAAAATTATCCCCTAATCAGGTATACTATGCCAATTTTGTGGCATTGTGCTTGTTCCATGATAATCCGACATCGGTTCTGAGATGAACCAGTCTTGGTTAGGCGACCAAGGCCGATCTCTGTGCGGTGAATCTATACTAGGTTTTTGTAGTAGAAGAGGGCATGGATGGTTTTAGTGTCTAGTTTAGAGGACCAAGTTTCTTACACAGAGTGTACAAGTAGAAAGAAAGTAGATCACTTCAATGTTTGAATCAAAAAGAGGACAAATTTAGCTCATGAGTCTAGTGAGATTTGGGTCAAATTTAGGTATCTCTATTCGGTTCATGTTTTATTTCTTTTTTTTTTGCAAAAATAATATTATGTTTGGATTGTGTGCATAAGTAAAATATGCACCATGGATATTTGGAGTGTTTGACATTGATTTCGGATGTGTTGGAATCTTGAGGACAAGGGTATCTAGTCTAAGGATGATATCCTCAATGAAAAGTCATGATTAGACACAGTTGCAGGAAATGAGAGATGTTAGTACACATGGATGAAAAGAAGGTGATTCACCTACTTCACAAGAAGTCCAAACTTCTGTGATGTAGAAGTATTCTTTGTTAAGAAGGGAATCAAGTTTATATTTCTTTCATCTGGTTTTATTTCTCACTGATATATATTGGAGCTTTTGAGCTTGTTATTAGAAGCGGTGCGCAGAGAGGAGTTCATGTTGAGTGTGATCAAGCCATGGTTATTTACATTATAGGTTGGACACAAATGCACGTGCGAGTGAGAGGATTACAATACTATTTAGAGTAGCATGAGGCACAAGTGGTTTTAGAGGATAGTCACAACTTTGTAGGTATTTTTGATTTTATTGCATGGTGATGTCACTTCTAGTTTTATTTCCTAGTGCCTGGATATCCTTATGGGATGAAAATTGATAATTTTCAAATGGGTTAAGAGGGAGAGCAATGTTTTTAGTTTGAAGGATGAAAGAAGGAAAATATGTTTGTTACTGATTGATAGGTGATTGGCAGGATCTTCCATGGTTTGTCAAGTTATAGGTGTGACAACAATGTGTATTTACAATTTATTGATGTTTCCCTTGTTTGATTTCATCTTGGATGGTTTGTGCAGTATGTTTGATGACATTATTTTGCTGGTATTTGCACTAGTTATTAGTAGCATGGTTAGCATGGTTGTTTTTGTTATTGATATTGATGAGCACATGATTCATATTTGGATTTGGAGTTAGTGGAAGACTTGGAGTTTTTGGAGAGCTTGGTGATATGGATGGATGTACATGGTGAGTTTTGTACATATGGATAGATTCTGTTTTGTGAGTTTATGATGATGCAGATATTTTTTTACACATGGATGCCTATGAGCATGGTTTAGATGCCCTTGAGCATGAGTAGGGGATGCTTGTATTTCCTCTTATTACTATGTTACTCCATGATAGATATGTTATCTACAGATGGTTTTCTTGGACATGTAAGTTGTTTATGTAGGGTTGGATTTGCAAATTGTAGTGTTTGGATTCTTTGAGTTATGTAGGTGTTTGTGGATTGATCACCCATTAGTTGCATGTAGAACTCATTTGGGTTGTCTTACCCAAGATATTGTTTATTGCTTACACTTATTCCAGTTTGACTTGTCTTTGGTTAGTTGCATTGGTAGTAGCATGGAGACATGGATAGATGGTTGGAGAACATGGTTGATTTTATAGGTATGGCTATGGTTGTAGTTGAAGCTCAATATTTCAGTTTGAGTGGGAGCTCTTGTAGGTGTGTTAGTCATGGTGGCTTAGTTGCATGAGAGGCTTGGAGTTATGATTCAATGGGAGCTTGATGTATGGATAGCTTGTGTATCACGGATCGGAGTAGCTTCATGCAAGTATATGGTAAGTCACAGGTTTGTTATCTTCTTGGTTTTAGAAGATAGTTTAATATTCCTAATTTCATTTGAGAGAATTTTTGATGTAAAGAATAGATGGTCTTCACGGTATGTAGAGGACGGTGATGTACATGTACATGTACATGTTTAGCAATTTATCTCCAAGTGGGAGATTGTTAGGTTATGAAGATGAATTAGTTCACAAAGGCATAAATTTGAGGTTTATGGTTTACACAAGAATGGCGACATTGGCTATCTAACGATGCCGTCACCCGGGAGGAAGTGAATTTGGTTAGGGAAACGACACTCGATCAAAGAGCCGACACCGGTTACCTGTGCATTTATGTTTTTATTTTAGATGTGGGATTTGATCTGAAGGTTGATTATAAAGGTGATATAAAGGTTCTAAATTGCATAGATAAGGTGCCCTAAGTTTGTTTAAGATTATATAAGCTAGAAAAATAGGGTTAGAACATAGGGATAGAGGAAGAATGTTAATTCTCCTTGGTTGAAGACGATGAAGAAGAAAAAGTTTACATGAAGATAGAGCTTCAATGGAGAGAAGATGGAAAAAGGAAATAATAGGTACATCTGAATGGTGAGAAGGTGGTTATGTATTCTTCTATATTTCCTTTGTATTGTCTTGTCTTAATGTAATGGCTTGCATAGTATGCAAAGCACATAATCTTTCATCTTGTAGATCCATGAGATCATATTGTATTGTTGATCCATAGGAATCTAGTATTGTAGCTCGTTGGAGAGCTTGTGGATATAGATAGTATCTAAATATTGTAGAGGAGGTTGTCTTCTTGTTTACAGTGACATATGTAGTGAGATGGAGGAGAGACTTACTTCTTGGTGCACATATATGGTTGCACATTGGTAGACCCATGTGAGAGGTCTTGTTTGCAAATTCACAAGAGATCTTGTTTGCACAATGGGAGATGCAATAGTTCATAGTATGTGAGATCTAGTGGTGTTTGGAGGCATGGTTTTAGTGCACTCATGTAGATCTATTTAGATATATGGAGGAGAGGATATACTCTTGGAGAGATGCATTGTACTCTTGTATTGAAGATTTGGTTTGTACTCTTGTTATATTATATATATGAGATCTTTATCTTTGGTGGACATAGCCCACATTGGGTGAACCACAGTACATGTTGTGTTATGTGTGTGTACTTTGTTTTGATTTGGATTATTCTAGTTTATACTTCCACTGTTGTAGATTTTGAGGAATTTTTTAGACCATGTGTTCATGATTGGGTTTGTTATTAAATCATAACACTATTCCTCAGTACTAAATTCCTAACAATGATTCAATCAAGCCACAAGCCCTGTGCTTGTACTTTTAAATAAGAAAACTTGCATTGAAACTTACTCTTGAACTAATTTACCATAAGTTTTGAATCTTCAGATAGAACCAAAATTTTGAATTTATGTTTTAATGTAAATAACAATCCTAGAACTAGTGCCTCATATTTTTCCATATTGTCGGTGCGTGGAAACTCAAAATGATATGAAACATAATGTTTCTCACTTGAAGGGGAAATGGTGATACCCTTGTTGGAAGCTATTGCTTTGTTAAACCAAAAGGACAAGCTGTCAATTTTGATACAAGCACTAGAGTTAATGAATCAACATGAGGTAGTTAATCCATGTCACAAATCCCATAGGAAGCACTCGACAATGTTTTTCCAAAAATGCTCCTAGTGTTTCTCGAGGATTCAAACTTGTGACATCTCACTTTGATCCCAATTTTTGGAAGTGATTTCCATTAAATTAAAATGTTGACCCATCAATTTATGATACAAGCGCTAGAGTTAATGAATCCATAAGAGGTGGTTAGTACATGCCATGAATGCCATGAGGAGTGCTGAAAATTTGGCTAATAATCATATCTCCTAAGCCTTGTTTTGACCTTGCACCATCAAGGTGTATTGTTCATATGTCATTTAGATATTCTTATGGAAAAGGATGTTGTTTTGATCATCCTTGACAATATGAACATATACACCAATGTATAAAAAAACCAAATTGATAATATAATTCTTAGAATTATGTTATATGATCATATAATTCATTCTAGGTTCTCTGTACACTCTTATTTTCCCATAAGATTTAGGTATGTCAACCACTTGTATGCCTATGAAATGTTGTATTTTTGGTTCAATATCTAATTGCATATGGGAATTCAATAGATCCCTAACTAATATCACCTCATATTTTCCATCCGAGCCACTCTTCTATCATACTTGTTTGGAGTTAAGCCCAACTTACAAATTCCCGTAGGCATGATAGTTACCGAAGCTCTTAAATCAACCAAACAATTATGCACATTCTTACCATAGATATCGACTATTAACAAAAAGGGCGTGACAATATTTTTATCTTTTTATAAAGTTACATTAGTGTGATCTGGTCACTTTTCCTTTGGGGTTTGCTTACTTGTCAAATACTTAAGCAATAGATCTCTTTGTTTAGTGATTTGTGCTAACTCATGTAATGCAATGTTGGCGTGTAATATTCTTCATGTCTTCAACTATGTTCTTACTGGATTTGAATGGAATTTAAGAAATTGGAGGAGTTTCAATTATGGTCTTAGATTCTCATCCCTTAGGTGGAGGTGGGTTATTTTAATATTTGGTATAAATAGGTGTATTACCTTTGGGTATGGGTATAAAAGTAGTGATATGCTCTTGTGTTGTGTTCCTCAAAACATAAATATTTCTTTGATAATTCTAAAAAGCATGTATTTCATTAGTATTATCCTTTGGCTCATTGTCTTCATGATAAGGGAAATTCATGGTGTCAAATACCATTGTTTTACTAGATTTGGAAGAGCTAGGTTTACTTGAGTATTTTGTAACAAGTTTATATCCTTGGATATATTTATGAATAGCTTCAAAGGCATTGCAAATCTCAATACAATCTAACTCTCCATGTTCAATAGTTCCATGTACCTTACACCAATTAAGAAGAGAAGAATCATAAATTTTGATATCATAAGTTTTGGAATTACTAATGGACGCTTCTTGAGTTACTGCGATGATTATATATTTGGTAAAAATATCCCCTATTTTAGTTATTTCCACTAGTGAATTCCCTCATGAAGGTGACAAAATCACTGTTAATATTTTACATCATTTTCTCAATACCCTCTATCTTAGAAATGTTTACACTTGGTGGGAGACTCCATGTAGGAGTACCTACTAGAAATAAGGATGTATTAGAATTTTTGACCTCGGTTTGCAATGGAAATTGATTTAGAGTAGGGATCTAATTCAAGCTTGTGGTGTTTTGAAAGACCATATGAGCAATTTGAGTGTCTTATCCTTAAGGGAATCACTTCTGTCTATAGTTATGGACTCTGCATAAGCTTGTGTTAGAGTGGTTACATTTTCTCTTCTATCAAATAAAAAAGTTAATGGATCCAAATCAGTCTTATACATTTCCAAAGAAATATTATCAATTTGGCTTATATAGTGGTGTAACTCTTCTTAACATAAGCTAAAATCTAGAATTGAAATCTCTAATAGGTTCATTACTTTCTCTTTTGACACTAGAAAATTGTTGATATAAATAACTAGGGTCCATAACCTATCCAAATTGTGCAATAAAAGTTTTTCAATATCAACTCAACTAGTAATAAAGTTGTGTGCCAAATTTAAGAACTGATCATAAGTAATATCTTGCAATTTTAGAGTAAAAATCTGCATTCCATATCCTCAAATATAAAATTAATCAATCTACAAGGAGTCTTGAAAGTTACTGCATGCTCTTCAACAACAAATCCTTCTACCATCATGTTTATATATGGGTAAATATCTCTATGAGTTTCTAAGTTAACCGTGGATGTCTTCTAGAATGGCCAAAGTAGTTCCTCCTAACCAAGATGGATTTGGATGAGCCATATTATGTGATGTGTGGGGAGGTAACCAAGTGAAAATAGAAGCGGATGTTGGTAATCTTGGTACTATTTTAGAAGCTTTGGGTTTCCTTTTTCCGATCTAGGTTTTCTATGTAGAGTCAAAGGCTATAGTAGTGTCTTAGAGTTGGAATTATACCTTGTGATACATGGTATTGAATCCAATTTATATTGTTGTATGAAAAAATCACTAGATAACCACTTTTTATTCAAATATTACCTTAAAGGCCCTACGTATAACTCTAAAAAAATTTGTTGATCAATGTTTTGCACACAATAATAAACACCTTCTCAAATAGGAAAAAAAGGGTTTAATTCTCTCTCCCACCCATTTTATAACCCTAGATGGATGTATGGATTTAAACTAAATATTACTCTAGAACATATAATTTCAGTTGGGATTTCATGTAGCCTAGTGCTAACCTATGGAGGGACCATGTGTGTCTTAGTAGACCACTTATTAGGATTCAATATATGAGATCAAATAAATATGATTTTGAAATATCATCTTATCCCATGAATATTCACACCGATATAACCATAACTAAGTGATTATAATTGTCAAAAAATAAAAAAGGAAGGTTATGGCATAAAAGAAAATTGGACTTTCTCTATCTCACTAAACATTATCAACACCTTTTACAACAACCAAGACACACATTACCAAAGAAAAAAACTAGTATTCTCATATCTTTATAAGCTCTAAGATATAGTCAAATGAATTTACACAAAAGAACCATAAATTTGTATCATCCAAGAAAATAACCTATTTTTCATTCATAAAGAATATATTATAGTTTTAATTAGAATGAAAATTGTCCATGTAGTTAGATTCTAAACAAAATAGAGTAATATCCATTGTTTAACATCTCTTAATCACTCAAACTTGAAAAATTACTAAGCACATCAACAAATCCAACCATAAGAAGTACTTACTAGTGGAACCGATGCCAACATAACTCAATCTCATGACCTTGAAAAGATCTAGCTAAAACTTGAAGTGCAAAATCTACTTAATACGAAAAGATAAATTTATGTCTAGGTATAAAGACAAAAATCAGCAATTAAAGACAATAGGAAACTCACAAAACCAATGCAAAGCTCCAAAAATTATTATTTGCATTAATTCGTTGGTGTCATGATATGTTTTACGATGTAATAAAGTGATTTTATAGAGCCATGTGACACCACCTCATGATTTGTATCTATTTTTGGAGACTTCTAATTAAAAGAAACTAAACTAACACTAAGCTATGATTAACTACAACTAATTAAATCTTGAAAAGATAAAAATGAGAACCAACTATCATATTTACAAAATATTTTCCTAATTATATAGGCTTCTTTACTTGAAATTATCCAACTTGAATAATTAGAGTTGGGCGGATCCTTGCATGTGCAAAGGAATAAAAATTGATTCTTCAAAAATAAAAATTGGTGGATTGTGTCTACATGTGACTTTATCTTCTTTACCCATAACATAAATTGATACTTTGAGCTTTCTCAGTACGAGTCTAAAATTGGCCTCTACCACTGCATGTTTATGATCAAAGGTTTACATGGATTTTAACTCTTTTAGACACTTTGTATAAGGTCATGTAACATCCTATCTAAAAATAGATTTATCCCCTTGACCTTTTCCAGTTTCACCATGATAGCTATGATGAAATCACACATTCCAACCTTATTCTTCAAAAGAGGGATTTGTATTTGTTGATCAAATAATGACATAAATTGCAAGAGAAATCCATCAAATTGTTGCACCATAAGAACCTAACAAAACAAATCCAAAATAAACCCACATCTATGAAGAGTGATATAATATTGACATGAAACATATCTAGATGTTTGCAAACAACTTCTAAAATTATTTATATGCCTCTATCAAATATTTTTAGCATTGGTCATCTTGTTCTCAATAGTTATCACCTAATCAATAGAAATTAGAGGAAAATTAGGTAACAAGTTACCCTTAACTATTTCTCTGCAATGAATGCAATTTTGGCCTTCAATCACACTACTCTTGTTTCATGTTGTTTAAATTTGATTTCACCATCTCTTCCTTGTCCTTGACATTAAAAATATCTATAAAGTTAAAAAAAAATCCATCAAGGCATGATATTCATTAGTCCTTAAAGTTGGAGGTAGTGTTATCTATGATCGGGAGGAAATTGTATCATGTTTACATTCCCTCAAGGCTCGTGTTTCCATTTTAATTGAGGCTTCCAACACAATATATGGGTCAATGGTTGGTTCTCCTTTTCTTCCTCTTTTCCTTGAAAGGATCATAATATCCTCCTTTATTCTCAAAAAATATCATATCCTTGTTTTTTATCCTACTCGTTATATTTTAGAGCTTCTTTTCCTTCTTATTGTAGACAAGGGATACCTTAGGAGGCTTATAAGTAAGGATTTTAGACTTAGTGAATAACTTATTATTTTTCCACTTTGGTTATTTGCTAATTCAATTTTCTCTTTTTTGTTTTCTCCATATCAATGACGATTGAGGATTTCATAATTGAAGAGGTGAAGGGTGTAGATATTACAAAGATTGGAGGAGTTGGTGAAATATTAACAACAAAGCTCTAGGAAGACTCTCTCTATGGGATGAACCATAGAAGGATCACTATGGACTAGATTCCTTTTTATACCAATAGGATGACCACTTGGTATTTCATAGGAATTTGTGGCACTTGCAGTCTTGGAGGTGAAAATCTAGGTATTGTCGGTATTGACATTACAAAATAAGGTCAAAACTAATTAGTTGGATCTAGGTCAAGAGATAAAAAATGGTGGTAGTGACATGGAAAAATTTATACCTTCATATGTTATCATATCTATGAGGGAGCTGAGTTATGATGTGGCTTATATTGGTATTGCCATGGGTGTTGACATTATGACTGGTGGTGGTGATAATATAGTAGAAGTAGGGGAAGTGGAAACAACTTGGGGAGAAGAAGAAGAAATGTGAGATTTAATGATAGTGGGAAGGAGTGATGGTGAAGTTAACATAGTGGAAGGAATGGTAGAAATGATAGGAGAAGAAGAGACCACCATATATGATAAAAACCTATAAATCACATTTAAAATTTCACATTCAATAGTAAAAGGAACAATAACACTCACCATTGTCATAGTTGTTGGCATGGTTGACACAATTGGATATGCTTTAGAGGAGGGAGTGATCCCACCAAACCTTGAACTATCGATGATATGTTCACTTGTGTAGGATTTACTTTCCCTTCATATGCAATAACCTTCCTTTCCCAGTGACTTGCCCATGCTCAAAAGAATATGACTTGATGACAATGATGCTATCTATGGTCTAAGACTAGTTGACCTTATCCGAATATAGGCGTGAGCTTATCTTGTTTCCTGAGTTGGTTTTTATACCTTTGGGGAAGGGGAAATTTTTTTTAGAATAATTTTCTATAGACCCCTATTTGTTTCATCTGGAGAACCTATGTCAATTAGAATTGGTGAGATTAAATTTTTGCTTTAAGATTAATCATAACTTCATCCACAAACCTAGAATTCATGTGGTATTTATCTATTTCTATCCCTAGATGATTGTATGGTTGAGGGTAATTATTTATCATTTTATTTATATGATATCTAACATGCCATGAGGATCCCACATCATACTAATATCAAGATAAAGATTGGCATATGGCCAATATTGTATTGCAAAAGTTTGAAGAGATGGATATGTGCTAAAATCATAGTCACCAATACTTGAAATGGATACATGACCATGGATTTTGGTTAAACCATTTGCACCAACCAACTATCCCATGCTTAAAATGATGGGATACCTCTATAGATACTATTATTTCAGGCACATGTTTAGGTAAATGGTAGGGAGGTATCAAATCAACTTTAATTATTATCACAATATAGTTTTGGTAGTGCTAATAAGATACCACCTTATTAATATACTATATTAGTTCTAGAAGGATTATAGGCCTTTCCATTCCATGAATGACATAGTATAAAGTAGGGTAAAAGATTTCATAGATGTCCATAATGGATTGGCCATGATTATGGCTATATAATTTAGCAAAATAACAAGAATGGTGTTGTAAATATTTTCTTGTTTGTTTCAATTCAATGAGTTAGCTACTATAGAAAGTACACAAATCAGAAATGATGGAGGATTTATGGTACCTCTAATGTGATGTGATGGAGATGAGCACAAAGTAGAAGATGGATCCCACTTTTTACCATTTGATAACTTGTAAATAAGAACGACTAACACAAAATGGATTAGATGGTTTATGCGGGGGCTTCTCGACAAAGCAGCTCCAAGAAGCACTAACTTCCTTAGTGGATGTCAACCCCTCGTGTGATAAGAAAAAGTGATATAAATGATTGATGAGTAGATAATATGCAGAAACTGAAAGAGGTACAAAATCTGAAAGTGAAAAAACTGATCTAAATGCTAATATGATTGAAATAAATGTAAACTAAATGTTACTTGAGTCCGGTCGATAGTGAATGCTTTGCAGGATCATTGTACATGATGATTGGAGGGATTAAATAAGGTTGAATAAGCCTTGAAAGGAATGTAAATATGTACTAGGAGTTAGTTTAGTCCTCCCTCCAAATTCTAAGTTTGAATTTATGTGAGTTATAATGGGTTTTAACATGATGTAAGTATGAAAACGTGAGTTGTTAGTTGTTTGGGTGATTATGAGTTATCTTAGCTACTTAGAAGGGAGAAGTGAAATGGTCTAAGATATTGTGTTAATAATATCTAGTTTTTAAAGATCATAGTTGACCAATGAACTCCACAAATTATGCATGTGTAGTTGAGAATCTTACCCAAATTTGGAGTTTTAGATCTTGATAAGGAGCATCATAGTTAATTCAAGCTATTCAAGGGTGCATGAGGTTGAATGGGAGTTGTAAGAAGATTGGGAGGTGGAATTCTAGAATCAAGAAGTAGAGATGAGTGGAAATATGAAGAAATATGATCTTTTAGTCATGAATAAAGACATATGTGAGTTCATGAATGCATGATGATGTCTAGAATTTATATATTGCTTGCATGAATGATTTATGATCTTGAATAATGAATGCATATAAATTTGATGATTTAAACACTAGATTGTGTGTGTTGTTGGTTGTGCATTATGGTTCTTGAGAAGGCATCGAGCTAAAAACCCTTAATGTCATTCAAACGTTATAAAAATCTTATTTGTTAATCTATGATGATTACACAAGTTATAAGGAGCACGTGAATATTTTTATAATTCTTGATGGTACATATTTTGAGTTTTGTGCTTAAAACCATGCTCTAGCCCTGATTTAGGGCATCGTGTATGTTTTTATTCCTCTAGTGAAAATCTTCAACACTTGGAGAAAAGTTATGTCCTAGGACAAGCAAGATGTTCCCCAAATTTTATAGTGAATGGGTTATTATATCAAAATTTATGAATGATTGTGATTTAACTATGTAGAAAGGTCTGACAGAGTATAGATAAGAAAGGTAAAAGACATAGTTTTCACAAGTTCTTCATGATCATGACTTTAGTCCTGGTATGAAGTTGAAATAAGGTGTATACAAAGTGTTGGAATGAAATTTGGGAGGATTCCATGAAGAAAATTCTATTGTCCTTGAACAAGGATGACGATACATGAAATGAGACCTAGTTAGGTCACTGAAAAACTACAAAAAAATTGAGCTAGGAAAAATGTATTAGTAACTTGTGCATGAAAGTTTGAGAAAACTAATTTATTGCTAAAGGACATATGAAAACCATCATTTCATGCCTTCACAAGTATCTCTGTTTGAACTTTAGTATTTGGTTTGGTATGGAGAAGGGCTACAAAGGAGCCTAAGATAGTGTATGAAGGAATACAATGAAGACTAATGTATGATCACAACAATGTGGTTCCATTTCTTTTAAATGATTCTACCATCATGTTGAAATAGGTAAGGATGATCCAATAGACTCCTATATAGATGAGACTTCTCATGAGAATAATTTTATGAGAACAAATGTATAGATTGCATGTTTTATGGTTCCAAGTAATGCTTCTAAGTATATGCATGGCAATTTAGAGGTAATAAGGGGGATATTGATTTATTTGTCATTAAATGGTTGATATCAAGAAGAACTCCATCTTGTTTCCTTTGAGATACAACTAATACCACCATGGAATGTGATAGAGCATGATAGATGAAATATATGAGTTAGATAATCTCCATGCTAGCATGACATCATCCTTAAGGTGATAGAGATATTAACTTGAAGACAATGGGAACCCAAATAAGTAATCTTCACCTATGAAATGATCGGGAGTATATCCTCTTAGAGAAAAGTAAGTCCATGAGGTATTTTTATCAATGTAATTGATAACAAATGTTACATGGAAGCTAAATCAAGTATAGAGTTCAAAGGTAAGTCATCTTGACTATATAGTCATTGGGATCACTCTTGCAAATGTGATATGAAAGTATGGAGGAAAAAGTACCTATGGTTTTCATGATCTAATGCATATGACTTATCATTTGGAATACATCTGAACAAATTTTGTCTATGATCTAGTAAGGTGGGTACTTCTTAAAGGTGGAGTCAAGATTGAACACTAAATTCCCTCACCCTATGGTATAAATTCATGAAGTTGACCTTAAGTTGATATGCATGGAACTAAAGCTTAGTTTTATGTTTAAGAAGAATCATATTGAGATTGAAGTCTTGACCATATATCATAAAGGAGTGTGGGTTTATTGGAAGGATTATCCGATTAGGATCATCAAATGAGCTAAGATTGACCAACGACCCGGATGCGAGGTAGGTTGACAACGACACGGGTGAGTGGATCCGAACAAAATAGTAAGTATGAAGACCTCACATGATCCGGATGCCAACCAAAAGTAAAAAAGTTTGTGGATGCTGAAAAATAACTGCGAGAAGGAAATCAAAGGCCAAAGAAACCAAAAATGGCGAATAAATAGAGATGAGGATGGATTAATGGATAAAGAGGACCACAGGTCGATGGTGAATGGGATGCGAGATAGGCTAGTTTAGATACAATAGAGGGATTGGATGGTGGTTTTAGCAAAGATGGAGCAGATACTGAGAACACATGTAGAGGCCGGGAAGGCTTTGAAAGTAGAAAACCTAGTATCAGAGGGCCAAGTCAAGGATGACTTGGGTTGGGCGATGATGACTATAACAGAGTGAAGCAACGCTGAAGGTAGAAGGACTGAAAAGGAAACATGAAAGTATAAAAATTGGAAGAACAACCTAATAACATAGTCCCAACCACTCATAAACCTACAAGGTTTTCGATTGGACAAGATAATAATAGAAATAATATAGATAACATAAAGATCAATACAAAACCTCCCGTAGTTATGTAAATGACCTAAAATGAGCTTCCAAGGGTTGCAAGAGGATTTCTGAGATGCTCTGGTTCAAAGGTTGATTTCACGAGTGCAGAAAATTAGAGATGAGTCGCGCTTGTATGTTTTACGTGTTGTTAGGGCATTAAAGGTGATAGGATAATTAAGTGGGCATTTTAAATTAAATAAAAGGGGGATGAATTAAATTAAGGGGGCTAGGTAAAGACCAAGGTGAAATACATGCACACGGGGGAACAAGGGTATAGATACTGAATTTAGGTGTCTACATTTGCCCCTTTTTGTTGAGTGGTTTGTGCTAGCAATCCATGAGACAAAAACTATGAGAGATTAAGGGTAAATGAGGATTGATGAAAGGTAGATGATGATCTCCCCCTCAAATGGGGATCGATGACGTTAAGGGAAATCAATGACATGTTTGAAAAAGGTAGATGATAAAGGGTGGGTGGGTGAAGAAAATGGGTAAAATGATTACCAAGGAAATATGCCCCAAGTAAAAAGGATTGCAATAATAATAAAAAAACTATGGTGGTGACTCTAATATCACATCGGTAGAGGACAATTGCGGTCTCAACGGAGATGGGATGACAATGTTCTACGAGGCTAGTGAGTGGGTGAAGATCACTATAGTATGGATGCAAACCACGATGACCAATGGGTCATAGGAAAACATCAAAGTATGTAAAATAAATGCAAAAGGTATGTGAAATCCTTCATACACAAGGAATCAAGTGAATAGGTATGCATCCTTAAGGGATGAGGATGAAAGTATGGTGCCCCAACACAAGACACACATGAAAAATGGCCAAGAAGGCAAAATGAAAAAGTGGGTGATGAAATAATATACCCCAAGGGGAGTAAGTATGACCAAAAGGAAAATGAGGAAGCGAATGATGAAGAAAAAAATGCCCCAAAGGAGAGGAGGAATAAGGTATGGCCACAAAGTGGACTTTGTGGGTATTAGAAATAAAATTCCCAAAGGAGGAGTAAATATGGCCATAAAAGAGTAAAAGGAATGGAATGATTGAAAGAGTAAATATGGAATGGACTTTGAGATGAAAAATTGGACTTTGAGAGTAAATATGGCCAAAATGTGGACTTCAGATGACAGGATTGTAAAATATTAAAATTCCTTTAAGAGGGAAAATTAAATATGGCCAAAAAAAATGGAAAAAAGGGGAAGGAAAGGAATGATTAAGGAATGATAAAAAATGCCCCAAGGGGGAATAAATATGGCCACAAGGTGGACTTGAATGTTAGAGAGATTGAATAAGGTCAGATGAGGTGTAGGATAAGATGTGACTTAACAATGGTGACTATGGGTATGAATGACACTATGTCATATCAAGGAACATGTGAGGAAAATATGCCTCCAACTACATTGGAGGTAAACAAGAAGGGGATCTAGGTAACACAAGGCACATGCGACCAAAAAAATGTTAGTATGCAACCAACGACAGTTGGTCATACCAAAGATCATAAGGAACATGGATGAAATGAACTTATAAACCTAATGTCAATACATGAAAAGGGGTTTGAGATGTAACTTGTACATGGGAAGAGGGTTCTCCAAAAGTGGTGTTCCCTAAAACTATGCCCCAACTTTGGGAAGGGGAAAGAGAAAACTGATCAATGTGGGAAGTTTGCTAGAAGAAAGTTGATCAATGCAGGAAGCTTTCTTAGGATGTTAGTAAAATGGAAGGTTGATCAATGTGGGAAGCCTTCAAATGCCATGAGAGAGCCATCCTTCGAGGGTATGGTCTACTTTATACATAATATAGATGGAAAGAATAATATATATGATAGCCATCCTTCGAGGGATCGGTCTATTTATTTGATTTTGATTTTGATTTTGATTTTGCTTTTTTTTTTTTTTTTTTTTGCATGAACAATTTCCTTCGAGGGATCAATCTATTTTTTTTTATAACTTTGATTTTTAACAAGAGCATCCATGAATTTTTATTTTTACATGGGGAGAGAGTTGGGACTAGCTAAGTAGACCACTTAAGAGGGGATAATGAATGTACAAGAGACACCCTTGGACCCTTTGCATGGTTCCAATAGGTGAATAAGAGGGTGATGGATGTAATGATCATGGAGTTCTCACCAAGAAGGGAGAACCTATCCATAAGGAAAATGCTATGGGAAGAGCCATGGTGCCCATATTTAAGGTCACATCTAGGAAGTGATGGTAGACCACATAATTCCAAATCATCACAATGAGAGATGGAAAAGGCTAAGATGGAGGAATGATCTAAAGATATGACTAAGAGCACTAGGTAGACATGTGATAATAATAGAATGGTCACAAGTGTAATGCATTAAGAGGTTCCACTTCTAGTTTACCATCAAGGGAGGCCAATCATAGGCTCCCAACCCATACTTATGCATGATAATGTATGGTCCAATCCAGTTAGGGGAAAAATTTCCACGTTGGATCCTTTCTAGAGTAGTGATGTTATGATTTTCTTTGAGGATGAGTCACCGACATTAAATTCATGTTCTTTAAGGTGCTTATTGTAAGCATGTTTAATGCACTCTTGATAAACATGATGGTGTTTAAGAGTGAGAAGGTGACATTCATCTAACAACTTGAGTTGTGCTAGACGTGCTTGGTGATAGTCTTCATCAGAGATGAAGTCACGAAGGGACACACAAAGATGGAATTTGAAATTCAAGGGGAAGGATGGCTTCAAAACCATAAACAAGAGAAAAAGGTGTAGCCCCGTGGAGGTATGAATACTAGTGTGATAGGCCCAAAGGGAAAAAGGAAGTGGAGATGCCAATTACGACTGCTTGATCAATAGTTTTGGCAAGAATGTTTTGAAGGGTTTTATTGGTAGCTTCGGCTTGGCTATTAGCTTGAGGATAATATGGAGAAGAAAAGATGAGTTGGATGTTGAATGCATTGCATATTTTCTTAAGATATTTATTTTTAAAGGACTTTCCATTGTCCATGACAAGTTTTGGGGAACACCAAAAGTGGAAAATGATGTGTTGGTAGATAAAATTAATGATTGGACTAGATTTAGTTGAGGTGAGTGGGATTTCTTCCACCCATTTAGTGAAATATTTGTTGCAGTGATGATAGAGTGATGTTGTTGTGAAGAATGAGGATTAATAAGACCAATGAGATCAAGACCCCATTGTGAAAAAGGCCAAAGGTCCTTGAGCCATGCAAAAGCTTGGCTAGGAATGTGAATAAGATTGGAATGTTGCTGACATTTTCACATTTCTTAACGTACTCACAATAGTCATGATTAAGGGAAGGCCAATAATAGCCAAGATGAAGGATGCACTTAGCAAAAAACTAAGCCACTAAAGTGTCCACCAAAAATACCATCATGGACTTCTTGGATGGCCCGAGAGGCTTCATGGGATTTAAGGCATCGAAAAGAACACCATCAAATCCATGCATTTATAAAGAATGCCACCAAGGATCACATAGCGGTTAATGGTGTTTTGAAAGGAAATACCTCTTAGTGTTCTTGGATAGATCGGGGGAATAATGGATTGGGATAGATAATCAAATATTTGGGAATACCAAAGGTCTTGATGAATTAGATTCAACAAGATTAACTTGGGTAATTCATGAAATGGTCGATCACTACGATGAACGATGACAAAAAGCTTGGATTCTTCCATTGTCCATGGAATAAGAGATGAAAGAGGATGCCATCGTATCAGTGAAATGATTGGTCGATCGGGAACAACTTGGATGGTGTAGGAATCAAAGGCTTCAAGGAGAAGATGAAAAATGTCATGATATTTTTGAAGGGTATCATTTTTGCATTGATACTCACCTATGACTTGTTTGATTATAAGTTTAGAATCCCCATAGATGTCAAGAATTTGAACACCTAAAAAGGAAGCGGTTTCAAGACCTAAGATAAGGGCCTCATACTCTGCCATATTGTTTGTACACTCAAAATTGAGTTTTTTTGAGGGGAATAGGAGTTTCCCAAGGAGGAATGAGAATGATGCCAATGCCTCCCCTTGCTGACACTTAGAGCCATCGAAGAAGAGAGTGAATTTAAGAGTGCCATATTCATGATGAAATTGATTAATGGATTCATCCAGAATTTCTCATGAGGAAGATGTGAACTAGGAAGGGGGCTTCTACTAATTGGTCTACAATAGCTTGGCCCTTAATATATTTTTGAGAGATGAACTCGAGGTCAAACTCAAACATGAGCATGAGCCACCGAGTGATACGATCATTATGATATGGCTTAGAATGCATCATCTTAAGGAGATGGAAGCTAGTAACGACATACATCTTATGATTAAGGAGATAGTGTCAAAGCTTTGAAGTAGTAAAAAGAAGAGAGCACAAAACATAGCTTTTTTAGCTTTAGTGTAGTGGGTTTCATAGTCATGAAGGGTGTGAATGATGTAATAAACAACCTTCTCATGACCTTGGTCATCACGATGTGCTAACATAGCTCCTAAGGCATGATTAGTAGCAGAGATGTATAGATAAAAAGGGATCCCCCTCACGTGGAGGTGTAAGCACTAGTGGAGATAGAGATATTGTTTAAGATCATCAAAATCCTTCTAGAAATTATGGTCCCAATCAAATTCTATGTCCTTCCAAGGAGGTGATGAAAGGGTTGAAAATGATCTAAAAGTTGTGAGATGAAATGACAAGATGGATTGGAGGTGGCCTTGAAGGATGTGAAGCTTCTTAAGATTGGAAGGAGGAGGCATTTTGATGATTTCCTTAATTTTTGTAGGGGTCAAATTCAATGCCCCTAATAGAAATGATAAAGCCAAGGAGTTTTCTAGTTAAGACTCCAAATACACACTTGGATGGATTGAGATGAAGAAAAAAATGAATAAGGTGCTCAAAAGGACTTTGAGAATGGAGAGATGGTCATGTCGATGTTTAGATTTA
Organism: Taxus wallichiana var. yunnanensis; assembly: GCA_018340775.1. NCBI lineage: Eukaryota > Viridiplantae > Streptophyta > Pinopsida > Cupressales > Taxaceae > Taxus > Taxus wallichiana. The sequence goes on along the minus strand of CM031238.1, from coordinate 229,248,251 downwards.
CCTAAAAGATATCATCACATAATATTCTATGGTTTTGTGGATGAGATCATGAAAGATATAAGTCATGGCCCATTGATAGGTAGCATCGACATTCTTTAGACCAAAGGGCATGACCCGATAACAAAAATTCCCCCAAGGGGTGATAAAGGAAGTCTTGTGTTGGTCTTCTAGTGTGATGAGAATTGATTATAACCAGAGAAACCATCCATGAGAGAAATCATCTCATGACTGTGGTAAGATCCACAAGTTTGATCGATGTTTGGAAGAGGAAAGTCATCTTTAGGGAAAGTGAGATTGAGATCTCAAAATCGGTGCAAAATACAAAAGTTTTCCAGATGCTTTAGCTGACCGAAAAATGTTGAAACCCATTGGGGATAATCAATGGGGATAATGAAATTAGTAAAAAGAAGGTGTTGCAAACTCTTCTTTGACAAGGAGGGAAATGTGAGGATGCATGCAAAAAGCTTCTTTTTACTTTTTAGCATTGGGAAAGGTGATGATATTGTGGATGATGATAGAAGGGTCAAGACCTGACATATCTAAATAAGACCATGCAAATGCCTGCTATGATGATGAGAGAGGAATGTAATGAAAGATTCAAGCTCATGTGGATCAAGAGATTGGCCCACTTTGAGAATGCAAGGCTCTTGAGGAGTCCCGATATTGACATCAATGGTGGCTTCATTGAGAAGAGTAGGTGTGTCAGATGGTAAGGTCTTATGAAGATAATAATCTTCTTCCCCCATGTGGGAAAGAATGGCATCATCATCAACACACAAAGGACATCGATGGTAGAAGAATCTTCTTCTATCATTTCCGGATGGCGAAGGGGAAGGGACCTAGTCTGATTTTCACACTGATAAGTGACCGGTCCCAAAGTGATGGTGGAGACTAAAAAAATTAGAAGAAATGGAGATGGTGTCATCTATTTCATGGATTGTTCCATGGATTCATGGGATGGAGAAGATGGGATAGGTGGAGAAGGCATGTCCATGCATATCTCAGATGGTGGGATGGGGTCAGGGGATTTCTCTTGGTAGCCTAACCCAAAAATTTCATGAGGTTTGTGACATTGATCAATAAATAAGGCCATGTGGCCCATGTTCATAATGTCCCATGTTGAAATCCTTTCCATGTGATGATGGAGATAGGTGTGTGCAAAATGGTTTTGTTAAGGAATCCAAAACCACTAGTATAAGGTTTGGCATGTGGAATATCATCGATGTGGGAAGAGGGGGTATCAAAACCACCATAAATAAGATTGGTGTGAAGATGTGGTGGACCAAAAGGAACAACATCCCCAATTTTGGTTGGTACATAGGTGCCTTATCGGGTCTACCAATATGGTGAGGAGTGGGAAGAGTGTTGAGTGTGAGAGACGATACTCCCCCATGTGAGTTTATCCATCACTTTATCTAGGAGTCATCATTAGGAAGTTTGGAAGAAGGAATGGATGAGCTGGTGGATGGTGCGATGGATCGTTCTTGGGAATGAGTACATCATTTGGTCTATAGGTCATGTTGCACATTTTAAGGGAGAGGATCCCCTAGGAAGTGTCAAAATATTCCCTCATGCTCATATTTAAGGGAATGATGAAGTGTAGAGGGGACACAATGCATGGCACGGATCCATGGTCATCCAAGGAGAACATTGTACTAAAATTATCCTCAATGATGTAAAATACCTCATGGAGAAGATTCTCACCAATGTGGATGGGAAGAATGACCATTCCCAAGGTGGGAGTGATGACATCATTGAAAGTGTGAAGAAATGTGGGTGTTTGAGTGATAGATGCCTTTGGGATCTTAAGTTGGTCAAAAGTATGTGATGGAAGGATATTAATGCTTTCCCCACTGTCGATCATGGATCATCAAATGAATGTATCATTGATCCTACCATGATAAAGAGGGGAAGGTCATGTTCTTCCAGGGGATGTCTGAAATTTCAGCATCATCAAATGAGATGGCCATAGTAAGTAAGTAAGTGCTCCTACAAGAGATGTGAAGGGTTGAGCCTCATCATTGGATGTCGAATACTTTAAGGCTTCAATAAGAGAGCCTGTCTATGATCTGGAGAGATTTGGATAAGCTCATAAAGTGACATCTTGACAGGGCTTGATGAATTTGTTTGACTATACTCTATTCAATGGGCCTAGGGGTCTTAAGAAATGAAACCTTAGGTTTTGATGATGTGGTTAACTCCTTAGGAGGAGGAATGGTGATGAAGGTCTTGGATTTTGGTTTGGAGGTTGATTTTGGATCACATGGGCTAGATCGAGTGGTTACCCAAACAACATTAATGAAAAAAGGGGACCATCCTTGGAAGATTCATCTCCCAAAGTGAGATGGTAGATATTGGACTGGATGTGGAAGGAAGGGACTGGATCGGTCCAAGAAGAAGTCTTTCCTCTTCAATGAGGTTATGGATAATGGCTTGGAGTGCTCTACAATGCTCAATATCATGCCCAGGGGTATGATGATAGGCACACATAAGGTTGGAATTGAACCATGAAGGCTTTTTCTTTCCATTTGGGTCAAAGGCCTTGATAGGTGGAAGCGTGATTGCAGAGGTTTGTAGTAAGTGTTGGAAGATTTCCATATATGATCCAACTAAAGTGCTAGAAGATGCCTTGTGAGATATCTTGGATGTTTGGGGTAAATTCTGAGTATGTTGATGTTTTGGTGACTTGAATTCAGTTTTGATGTTGGTTGGTGCTTTAGTGTTGAATGGTTTTGGATTGGTGGGCTGAAATGTTTGTGGTCCTAAAATGAATGATGTTGCATTGGATTGTCTAACTCTAGGAGTGATTATAGATTTCATATGTGGAGATGCACCCTTGGGAGGAGTGACAAAATTTCAACTAGAGGGTCGGATGGTGATGTCATGGTTGGTACGGGTGTAGAAGAAAACATTTGTTTGATGTAATCTAAGGAAGGTGGAGAGATTGGTTGGATTGTGTTGATGACATGGAAGGAACATTTGAGGTCATTACAAGATGAAGTGATTTTAAGAATTCCTCAAATGATGAAATTGGTGTGAAGGAAGAAGGTAGCATGGATGTGGTTACAATAATTGATGTGGGTAAAAAATAATGGGAGGAGGAACCAACCTAGGTTCTAAGGATGGTATGATGGGAAAAGGTGGAATGGATATAGGTGAGGTGGTCAATTCTAATGAAGTAGATGTAAAAGGTATGGGAGTTGATGGAGGACCAATGTCGAGATGTGGAAATAGGTTGGAATGGTTTTTCATGAATGTCTCTAGGGGCATGAATGATATATTTGCAAATGGGGTTCTAGTAGTTGTAGATGTGGGAGTGGATGTCAGATAAATGTAGGTATGATAGATGTAGGAACAATATCAAAGGGGGTAGATGTGATCGATGATGAAGGAGAGGAAGTTGTGGATGGGATTGGTTCCTGATTAGTGGTGTGAAGAGTGTTTATAGTGTGAGCATTGGGTGGTTGGGTTGTAGTAGAAGTGGTAGCTTGGCTTGTTGGTGCATGATTTGGGAAAGGTTGTTTGAAGATGTCAAGTGGTTGATTGGGTGAGGCATTTGGATTGTCCACTTGAAGATCACCCTGATCAATGAGTCTTTGGACCAAATCCTTGAAAGTTTGACATCTCTCTATGTCATGTCCTCGACTTGGTGGTACTTGCAATAATGGTCTTCATGATACCACATGGGTTTTGGTCTTGACTCATCAAAGGGTCGGATAGGAGGAAGTGTGATAAGGTTTACTACCATCAACTTGTCAAATATTGTACTATATGACTCCCTAGGGAGTGTAGTTGGGCATTGGTCAAGGGCTCATTGTTGAGTCCACATGTGTAGATGTAGGTGTGGAAGATGATTTAATGACCACAACATTGGCCACCCCTTTGATTTTTCATTTTGCATGGGAGGACTTGGTAAATTCATGTTTAGGTTTGTTTGATTTTAATTTTAAATGACCTTGCTCAAGGGCACATGTTTTCAAGTTTGTGAGCCATGGTGAAGGCTTCATCAAGGTTCAAAATGATTGGATTTGTAAAGTAGAAGATATATGCTTTGCACACAAACATGAGAAGAGATCGATGAGATCAATTTGTGAAGAGGAAGGATAACTAGTTTATAATGCCATGCCATCATGTGATGAAGTTTGCGATGGACTCATCCTCAAACTTTTGGATGGCATATAGATCATTGATAGTTATTTTGCATGCAATGTTAATCAAAAGTGTTCTAAAAATAGTTGTGCAAGTTGGGAGAAGGAGAATATAGAATATTGAGGAATACTATTGTACCAGTCTAGTGTGGGACCATAGCAAGGACATGGGGAAAGTGTGAAGCATTAAGTCTTGATCATGTGCAATAAGGTAACATGCATGTCTAAATGCACAAAGGTGTTGTTGTGGATCCTCTTTGTTGTTAAACTTGGTGAATTTTGGTAATTCCCAATGTGGAGGATATGGTTTAATTGGTATGGATGGGTGAATAGGCTCATTACATATTTTTCATATGATAATGAAACTTTGGATCCTAAAGTAGTGGCTTTGAGGTTGGCTAACCTATTCACAAGAGCATGCATGGGGTCATTCAAAAGAGTCTTGTTGGGGATGAGAGGTGGTGGTTGCATGTAAGAAGTGGCCGATGAGTTTGTTGGTGAATTTTTGGATGTGTGGGTGTTTGAGGAATTTGATGGGGGTGAGTGTAAATCATGGGTTGTGATTGAAGGGGTGGTTGTTGAAAGAATTTTTGTTGGGAGATGGGAACATGATATGATTGTTGGGATTGGGTAGGTTGTTGGGGAAAGTGTTGAGTGGGGATGTGGGTATGAATGGGTTGAAAATTATTGATGGAATGGATTAGATGTTGAATAATGCAAGAGCACCCATGAAAGGGGGTTGGGAAGTATTGATATGCATGCTAGATGTGAGAAGGTCATGTTGTTTGAATAGGGGATGTGATGTTTGGGTATGTTGGTTAGGGACACTAGTAAAGATAGTGAACCAAAGAGGTGATAGGGAGGGTAGTGTTGATTGTCATGTTGATTGGAGGGATTTGAGAGGAATAGGCATGACTATCTGGGTAGTTTGGTGAGATGAGGGATTGGTGGAAGAGGAAGCAAGATGGGTTGTAGAAAGTTCATTTACTAAAAATTGGGTGGTTTGGGATTGGTCTTGATAAGGATAAAGTTGTTGAAGTGGTGGACCATCTAGGGGAAGATGAGTTGATCTCCTAAGGAGATAGTCTTGGAGTGCCACTAGATTGGCATCCAGAAGCTCTTGAACATGGTATCACCAGAGGGACTTTAGGAGGTCCAAAAGGTTCTGATCTAATGGATGGTGGGGTAGCTGGCCTAGATGGGATAGATTGATGATGTAAGAATGGATTGGTCTCTTCTAAGGTTGTAGTGTGAACAAGGGGTCCTTGGTGAGAGACATTAATGAGAGGTTGAGTGTCATGAAAGAAGTAATCAAGGGCACATGATGAGGTAACTATTGTGGTAAATATTTTTTGAGATGAGGAACTATTTGAAGAAAAAATTTTGTTCCATTTTCTTGGTTGTGGAATGAGTAATTACGGGCATGAAATAAAAAAGTTTTATGTTAACTAAACCAAGAAAGTCAAGAAAACAATTATTTTTATGTTTTTTATTATTAAAAAGTGTGAAAAAAAAAAGGGGATGGATAATAAGGTACCTAGGAGAAGGCAATCTATGTTTGGTTTCGGTTTTTGTTATGGCTAGGAAGTCTTAGGTGGCTTCCTATTGGGTGATGAAATCCCAATCAATCAACCAGTAGGATGATGTTTTTTGATGTGTGATTTGATTTGTGAGGTTTTGGTTGTGTGTGATAGAATGTGAGATGTAACAAGTTAACCCTACTTAAACTTAAACTATGTGAGCAAGAAGGATGCAAAAAAAAAAAAGGTTCTTTTTAAACCAAATCAAAATGTGATTTTTGATGAGGACACACAAAAGAAAGGGAAATACGATGCAAAAGGATAAAATAGGGGAAAAAAAAGAATAGGAATACCTGGATAAATATTTTCCTTTTTATCTAAAATTTAGGTGAAGAGCGATCCAAGTGTCCAAACCCAACATGAGCAAGAAAAAAATGAAGCCTTGTGTTGTGCAGTGTTAGTAGAAGACAAAAAAAACAAAAAATATAAAAGAAATGAAAGGGATCACCTAAAGGGTGGTCCCACTAGGGGCATGTCCAATGTTGTGTTGTAGGTATTTTCATTCATTTTCAAATTAATGAGTTAGCTACTAAAGAAAGTACATAACTCAAAAATGATGGAGGGTTTATGGTACCTCAATGCGATGTGTGATGGATGATGAGATGGGCAAAAGTGATGATGGATCCCACTGCTACCACAATGATAACCTACAAATAAGAAATACTAACATGAAAATGGATTAGATGGTTTATGTGGGGTTTCCCGAAAAAAAGTGGATTTAAAGAAGTGTTAACTTCCTTGGTGGATGTCAACCCTCGTGTGTGATAAGAAAAAGTGATATAAATGACTGATGAGCAGATAGTATGCAAAAATTAAAAGAGGTACAAAATTGAAAGTGATAAAAATTATCTAAATGCTAATTTGATTGAAATAAATGTAAACTAAATGTTACCTGATAAGGTCAATGGATGACCCAAACTTGTGCAGAGACAGTTGATGGACTTGGGTGAGAGTGGATCTAAACAACAAGTAAGTATGCAGACCTCACAAGATCTGGATGCCAACCAGAAGTAAAAAGTCTGTGGATGTTGGAAATAACTTGCAGAAGGAAATATGAGGCCAAGGAAACTAGAAAATGGCCAGAAACAGAGATGAGGATGGATTAATGGAAAACATGACCTGGTCGACAGTGACCAAGGGGTAGGTGATGATGATTGGGATGCATGGTAGGCTAGTTTGGATACAATAGAGGGATTGATGGTGGTTTTAGCAGTGGAGAGTAGATACATAAACACATGCGAGAGGCTGGGGAGAAGGCTGGAAGTAGAAAACACAATTACAGAGGGGCTGAGTCGATGAGACTTGGGTCTGGTGATGATGACTATAGCAGAGTGAAGCAATGCCGAAGGTAGAAGGACTGAAAAGGAAACCTGCAAGTATAGAAACTGGAAGAACAACCTGATAACAGAGTCATGACCACTAGTAAACTGCAAGGTGTTAGATTAACAAGATAACAATAGAAATGATATATATAGCATAAAATCAATGCAAAACCTCCCGTAGTTATGTAAATGATCAAAATGAGCTTCCAAGGGTTGTAAGAGGATTGCTTTGAGATGCTCTAGTTCAAGGTTGATTTCATAGAGTGAAATAAAATCAGAGATGAGTCACACTTTTTTTTTGTTTTTTGTGTGTTGTGTTTTTTGGAAAGGATTGAGATAGTCTTATAGGGTTGATGGCGACTGATGGGGTCACCACCGACTACGGGGGAAAGTTTTCCCCAATGGGGCTGCTTTTGTGATTTTGGTCGAGATTTTGGGCATTTAAGAGTTGGAAGGGTGCTTTAAAGCATGTAGGTGGGAAGAGGATGTGTCATGGGTAGTTAGGGGATAAAAATAGGTAGGAAAAAATCTTATAAAAGCAAGGGGATGTAGGTTAGGATAAAGTGTCCAAAATAGAAGGTTTGTTAGGGCATAAATTAATGGGAATTGGATGGGTATTAAAGGTGATAGGATAATTAAGTGGACATTTTAAATTAGATAAAAGGGGGATGAATTAAATTAAGGGGGCATAGCTAGGACCAAGGTGAAATACATGCACACGGGTAGACAAGGCTATAGATACCAAATTTAGTTGTCTACAAATGGAGACATCAATGATGGGTAACCAATTTGAAAATGATCGATTAAAGGTTAAAGAAGCACAAAATAGGTCCACCAAATAGGATAACTATACAACGGAAAAGTGACATGCGAGCATGGGAATCTACAAGTGACTCTTCCTCGCACCCGACCTCCCGAGGTCGTGCTGAGACAGCCGGTGGGTATGGAATATGTATGGGATGCAGACAAACTAATTAGGCAATCTAATGTCTTCAATACGCACTAGTGGAATTTGTGAATCTAAGGCAAAGAAGGCCCTCCTAACTTGAATTGGTGTGATAGATCGGTCAACAAGGATGACTGCTCGAAGGCTCCAATCAATATCGAGCTCTGGCGTGATTCGATCTATAGGTTGTGGAATACGTGGAAAATGACCCGGATAGTTTCGTGTATTTCTCCGGACAGGGTCATATGGTGGATGGTAAATATAGCCAATTCTATGGATGATTCTCTGGCCTAGTCCAGAATTCCCTAGCTCTGTTAGCTACTGTGTCTAGCAAGGATAATTGTTTGATGATGATAGGTGGAAGTGGAGTAGACCGGAATACTAGTGTGCGTAGGCCAGTGTCTATGTCTAATTCTCCTATGGATTCGTTGGGCTGTGGGATTTGTGGATCACAACCGTAGACTCTTAGTTGTTGTGGACCTGTTATGGTCATGCGTGGAATCAAGTCCTAATCCCTAGTATCCAGTAATCGTATGCTTTCTCAGCTTCTATATTTAGGATCAATAACTGTGTGATTTTCTCAGAATATCTTACAGTGTTCTTGCAACCTGGATTCTTAGGCTGGTATCTATATCTGTAAGAGTGTCTCCTTCGCCTGGCTGTGGGACCAAAGGATCACAACCAAAGGTTTGTTCTCTTTCGAACCCTTCTACAGTCATATGAATGTTGTCTAGTGTAATCTGTAGTTCGGTTGATTTGACCAAAACATGTGTGTGCTTGGTCGTCTTCTACGTTTAACCCACTCAATTGGGAATTGATTTCTTGCAAGCTTACCGTTGTTCGGAAGACTTGAATCCTGAGATTTTGATCTATATCAGTTATTGCTGTGATGAGATTGGGTTGAGGCATGATTGGCTCGAATACGTATTCTCTGGGCTCTCTAGGTCCCGTGATTGTCATACAAAACAACAAAGTAAAACGAACTACAATAAAATGAAACTTAACTATGTCGAATATACCTATATATGATTTCTCTATTTTTTTGTGTTTTCTGATGAACTTTACGAATTTAAGAAAGCAACTATTTAAAATATCTAGAAATGACAACTAAAATAATCAATTTAAAACAAACAAAATAACCGAGTGTAGCTATTTGTCTGTGCAATTTGTAGATCTATTCTAAACAATAAAATAGCTTATCTAATCTATTTGCAAGATTCTCGATCCTACCTCAGAAGTGAGGAGTGAATCATAGTTTCTCAGAAACTATCAATCCCCACAGCTTCCCTGGCAACATCGAGAATAGAATTTACTGAAATAAAACAATTAACTACTCTATTTGATATGATTCTAACTAGAACTTTGAAAGCTAGAACCTGGATTCTGCAGAACAGTGTCGAATCCGATGGTGTGTGTGATCTTGTCCCCTCAGTGTGATCTCCTCATTCCTTCGTGTTCACGTGGATCCAAAAAAGCGTGTAATGCTAGCATCAACAGAAGTAGATATTGGGACAAAGGCAGCTCGAATACGTGATCAATATAATGCGAGTAGGAGAGGGATAGCGCAAGAGTACAGGGCTTGGCTTATGCAATTCCTAGCGGGATCTATTGCGAGTCATGCAACATGAAGCATCCAGAACCTGAAACTATCCTATTTGAGGAGCAAAACCTGCAACTTTAATGGCTTCCTAAGCTATTCTACTCCAATGGATTGGATGAAATAACAACACTGCCTGCACAAGATGGATTTGTGGCTTACCAACAGTAAAACAATGCTAACAAAGCATGCAATGAACTAAACTATGAATCCTAAGCAAAATAAAAGACTGAATTACTGAAATGAGAAGATGAGAAGTGAATGAGGGGCCATTTGCTTGAGCACAAGCCAACTATTTATAGCATTTGCATTTACCCAAGGTAAAAGCCAAATAGAACTCTTAAACTATAAACAATGGCAAAACACTATTCCAGGGAACCAGAATCATAAATGCAAGCTTATGGCGGTGAAAGAAAGCTGGTAAAATGTTGAATTTACGTGAGTCATGTTAAAAGAGCTTTCTGGAAAACACGTAAAGGACCGCCCCCGAGGCGGCGGGAGCCGCCGCCATTGTTTAGGCGGTCCACCGCCTAGGTAGGGCGGCGGTTTCATCACTGAAGAGAAAAAGGCTAAGAAAAGAGGGAAAAGGGAAAAACAAAGCACGCAGGGGCTAAGCGGGGCATGCGGGATGTTAACGCACACTTGGAGAGCTTTTCTAGATCCCGAACACCTTGCGAGGAGACCTGTATCATCATTGGGGCACGTGTCACGTTGTTCTGCAGTACAGTACCTTACAATTTTGGGTACGTACATATTGCCCCCTCGGAGAAGCGTTTTAGCCATGAAGAGGCGTAAAACGGTGGGTCCGAGTATGGCGGTCCCGAAATGGGAAGTTAGAAGTTATACCTGATACATCCGTGTGTGTTGAAATGACGCCATCCAAAATTCCCGTTACTGCAAAAACGAAAAGAGAACTCAAGTGCAGATAGACACAATAGTTTGAAAAATAAACGCTAAAATAACAAGGAATGAGAACGTACCATTTGTGCGGGGATAGGAACTTACCTCCGTCGTCAAAGCTCCAAACCTGTGAAAAGTCATTTTAAAACAAATCAGAGCGCTATATATATGAAAGTGGGCCCATTTTCCTATTCATTTGCGTGAGTCGATTTGATTGATTTTGAGCTCTGGGACCCACGGTGATGGTTTCTTGCGTGAGTAGAGTCAAAACATCCATGACGAGATAGCGATCATGCCTCCACATGTGGGCACATCGACCCGTGAGATCACATGTTAGTTTTCTTCAGTTTATCCTTTTTACCACCTTAAATTTGAAATGCTAAATACTTTGTCATGGGGGGGTAATTTTTGAAAATGTTAGTGTTGAAAGGTCCACCTAGGGGGGGCGCCTACTGGGTAGGCTTTGTTTTTAGGTAAAATGGTCATTTTTTACGTTTTTTAGGCTTTTTAAATTTAAAAACCCGCGTGGGTTTTGGACCACGACCGCCGCCCTGCCCAGGGCGGTGGTTACATGACCGCCGCCCTGTTCAGGGTGGCGGTTACATGACCACCACCCTTAAGGCGGTGGTTACAAAACCGCCCCCCTGCTCAGGGCGGCGGTTTTGCACAGAATGCAAAAGGAACCTCTTTTTGAGATTGTGTTTGTATTTTTAGCATTTCTACGTGCTTTCATGATTTTTCCAGTATTACTTGGATGCTAACTTGCTTTGTTTTGTGTGTTTTTGGGTGTATGCAGGCGAGAGAGGAGTATATCCGGTGGAGTAGAGAGAGGGAGTGTGATTGGCTCCTAGGGGTTCTAGATGCCCTCTCACAGGATGAGGAGGACACTCTTCAGCTGGGCTGGGATACTACGCATTTCACGCGTGCCCCACGTTACACCATCTAGTCACATCCTTTGTGACTTGTTCTCATACTGGGATGCAGATCGGAACACCTTCCGATTGCCAGGGGTCCGCGGTGAGTGGACTATTACACTGGAGGACGTCTATCGTATTCTGGGGTCCCGATCATCGGGAGATGACTCACCCTAGAGACGGCAGCTCACGGGCACAGATTGCATAGTGGGCCACATATATGGGAGATGCAGTCATCTCCACGGGGTCGAAGAAGGGGGTGAGAGTTCGATCTATTCCTTCTTTGCCCATCCCCCTACTTCGCCAGGCCATCATGGGGATCCTTGCCTCGAGACTGATCGGGGACAAGGGAGGAGATACATTATTATACTGCTGGTCCCCCATTATTGCACAGATAGAGGGGCATGGTCGATATATGCCTGGGAGTAGATATTCTTGGGACCACCTACCACGACTTATACAGGGTGGTCCATTTACAGGGGCAGTCCTTGAGCCATCCGACCCTAGTCATGAGTTGGGTCTATGAGCATTTCATCCCTTATGGCAGGGGTGTGGAGGTGGCAGATCCTGGAGCTGTGAGGGCAGCCAGATGGACAGACATGTCGGTGCTTAGAGCACCTCATCAACGCCTGCCTCCCCGACTACTACCGACATGGAGGCCACACCATACCATACTATGGCAGGCATATGGGGCGAGGAGGCTCTTACCTTGATCTCCTGCTCCACGACAAGGCAGCTTATTGATAGAGTGGGGTGAGTGGAGATGCACCCCTTTGGCCGTGTTCCTCAACAGTTTGGCTTACCATACATGGGTATGCTTCCCCTAGTGGCGCCAGTATACAGATCAGTCCGAGAGGCCAGAGGGGGGCCTAGAGGCCGGGTTGGATAGTGGTTACTCCTGGCATTCCTATTGCAGCCAGGAGGATAGTTCGTGCCAGAGGGAGAGCCGGTGCGCCTCAGGCACCTTTGCTTCAGATTGCCGCGGGTCCTGCCCATAGCAGCGATGACCCCATTGAGGTAGACTCCGAGTCTGAGGAGTTTACGGGGGGACAGAGGAGGAGACCGAGGACAGTGATCCTGAGTGGCATGATACCCAGGATATCATGCGCAGTGGAGAGGGCCGAGCAGAGTGCAGAGAGGGTGACTCTGGTTTCAGAGGAGCCACTCTCCCAGGGCCATGGGGAGGATGAGTCTGTTGCGGGGCGTTACGTTGCTCCAGCCACAGGAGCAGCCCCTCAGTCGGTAGCGGCATCCGTGGCGGGCGCTGATCCCATAGATCCATCTTGGAGGCCTGGTGATCCGAGTAAGTTACCCTCTCTCCCTTCTAGTGTTTGTTTCTTTGTTAGGATCTCCTTAGTTGCTATCTTGTATCTTTTAATTTCTTGTTTGGTTTCTAATTTGTTTTCTCCTTTGTTTGCAGAGACCGCCGATGAGTGGCGGGACTTGATTCGCAGGGTATGCACTGATACCCTGATGATCCCCATGGAGAGGACCCGCGCAGAGCTGTCCGTGGATGCTGGGGAGCCCTCAGCAGCTGGTAGACATACCGACGTCTTCGCTCCAGTCTGGCATGTGGCCAGGATGGTATCGACCCTTCGCACAGAGTTAGCGGGGTACAGGATGGCTGAGAGCGCTTGATGAGGAGCCATTCTCGTGGTGAGACTGCGGCTGCCCCTCGGGATCCTGAGCCCTCCGTGCATTCAGAGCGCCGGCGTAGCCGAGTCCTAGGCGTGGGCGTGCACCTTCAGAGGGGTCTCGTAGGGATTGAGAAGCCACTTGGCTCTCGTAGATTTTGTACTATATATTCTTTTGTATATCCCGGGCTCTTTGAGCATTTTGACCATGCTTAGTGCATGATGGCATTGTATATAAACATTGATTATTTATATATATGCATTCGTTCTGGATCAAAATCTTGGCATTCATGGCTTTCTTTCTATTTCCAGTTTCCTCATGTATGCTATGATGTATGTTTATATGTTTCTTTTAGAATATATGCAATGGTGAACAAATGATGCAAGTGTTTTACTTTCCTTTTGTGTTTCATGATGCTGATATATGATGATGTAGATATAATGTGATTTTGAATCTTAGTTTCTATAAGCAATTTTGGATACTTTATGTTTGTTTTGGCAAAGTGATGAGAATAAACCGGTATGATGAACAGATAAACCTGCCCCTACCCCCAACTCCACGCAACTAGTAAGATGCGAGGGCTTATCACCAAGAGTTGGGAAGGGCGCAAGTTATGAGGTGTAGTGAAATGATAGTGATGAAAGATAGACAAAGCTTTGGCGGAACCAAATTAGGACACCACAAGTCTACTCCACTCGAGTGACTTCATAGTTTTGGATGCAACTTGCTTTGCGGTTTATCCAGACTTAGACCCGTAGATGGCCACATAGTAGACAAAATCTGGGTTTTTAGGATTTTAACTCTCTTGGGATTTTGAACATCTGATTCATTTGTTTTTGACTCAAAGTTTCAAAGTTTGAATTGTTTGTGTATGACCTTTTACATTTATTTGTCGAGAGGACCCCCTACACTTTGCCCCATGCTACTAGTAAGAAGCGTGGGTTTATCACCGTGGGCAAAGCATAGGCGAGTAAGGGCATTTCCATCCTTCCCCAACCCTACGTCACTAGTAAGAGATGCAAGCTCATCACCAAAGGTTGGTGGGGCAAGGAAATGTGTAAAATTAAAATTTTCTGTTTGATCAATGTTTGACTTGTTTATTTGAGTAAAATGTCAGTATGTTTTTATTTCCAAAGAGATATACATATGGGATAGATGTGACACCATGAAGCTTCTAGAACAGACCATAGGCAAGACACCTACCCTAAGAAGAAACCAACAAAGTGAGAATAAACTTGCAGATCTTGGTATGGTTACCGTTAAGACTTCGTCATGTCTAGCTTTATTTGATAAAATGATTCCGAGATAATTTGATGATATCATGAAAATGGAGAAGTATGATTAGAGAGTTTATGCCAACAACATCATGAGTTTGTAATGAATTGCTTTGAGAATAGATTCCTTGATCACAATTTGTGTACAAAACAAGTGGACAATATGATCCTAATCTATATGAAAATGCAATGTAGATAGATATATAAGTAGTGCTAGTTGCTTACGCGTAGAAATGCTTGAGGTGTAGGGAATTGACTGTTTCACCAAATTCCTCACCTTCTAGCGTACATAAGAGGTATGCACCATTTCCATAGTCCTTCATGACTCGGTATGGGCCCAACCATTTAGGCCGGAACTTCCTTCCTTCACCGGTCTTCTTGTCGATCCGGCTATCTAGCCTTAGAACTAGATCACCTTCATATATGTCGCGTTCATAGACTTTCTTGTTATATTGCCGCACATCCGGTCAGCATAGACTCTGTGACACTTGTTCAACATCTAACCTAGCTTCATCTAGGCTTTCTAATTGGGAGAGACGTGCTTCTCTGTAAGCGTCTTCATCCAGAATCCCTTGTAATGAAATGCGGAGACTGGGTATTTCAACCTCGAGTGGGAGAACTGCCTCTGCCCCGAATACTAGCGAGAAAGGAGTTGCTCCCATTGGTGTTCTTATTGAGGTTCGGTGGGCCCATAAGGCCGGATATAACTTTAAGTGCCAATCTCATTTGTTTTCTTTCACCATTTTAAGGAGAATAGATTTTAGTGTTTTATTCGTCGCTTCAGCCTGTCCGTTGGCTTGAGGGTAATACAAGGAAGCCGTATGATGGCTTATCTTAAATTTATTGCATAGTTCACAAACCTCTTCATTCTTAAAAGAAGTTCCATTATCAGAGATAATGATTTGCGGGATACCGTACCTGCAAATGATTTGGTTCAAAATGAACTTGGCGATTACAGAACCAGGTACAGTAGTAAGAGGCATAGCCTCTACCCATTTGGTAAAATATTCGGTGGCCGTGATTATAAAATTATGGCCGTCTGTGGATGAGGGAGAGAATTTCCCTATTAAATCTAGGCCCCATGTAGAAAAGGGCCATGGAGTAGCGATTGGTTGCAGAGCTTGTGCCGGCATATGGATCTCATGGGAGAATTCTTGGCACTTATGACACCTGCGTATGAACTCTACTACGTCGTGTTCTAGAGTAGGCCAGAAATAGCCCATTCGATGTATTTTATGAGTGGTGGCATGACCACCAAAGTGGCCTCCACACATTCCACTATGGGATTCATGGAGAATCTTCTTGGATTCTTCCGTGTCGACACATCTTAGGAGCATTCCATCGAACACTTTCCGATAGAGCACTTGCTCTATAATGATGTATTTAGCTACGATAATACGTAACCGCCTTCTTTGTTGTGGTGTAGCTCCTTCTGATACGTATGGTCCATGATATAATTAATGATATCAGTGTACTAGGGACACTCAGAGATAGAGGGTCGGGTTTCGATGTAGTATACGCACTCATCTAGAAAATCTAAATCTACTAAATCACCTCCATCTAATGGGTTATCAGCTAACCAATCATGATGATTTGTCCTTTAACCGACTTCTGATTTACAAATGTTAATTTGAATTCCCCCATTAAGGTTATAAAACGTCCAACCTTTTTAGACAAGGACCCTTGTGTGAGGAAAGTTCGTAAATGGTCCGTTTTTACCATGACCCTTGTTTCTTGATTTAGCATATAATGTCTTAGGCATTTGGTTGCAAAAACTATGGTGAGGCATTCTCGTTCTGCTTGGGTATAACGTGTTTCATAGTCGAGCAACGTTCGGCTAATGAAATAAATCACGCGTTCTCTCTTGTCATCGTCTTCTTGAGCTAGCATGCAGGCTAGCGAGACATTGGTAGCTCGTGAGTATAAAATTAACGGGTGATCTAACTTAGGTGGCATTAGCGTAGGTGGTGACAACAAGAAATGCTTAACTGCATCGAAAGCTTTATTGCAATCTTCAGTCCAATCGATGCTATAGTCTTTCTTGAGTAAATTGTTGATTGGATGTATGGCGAAACTTAAGTCCGGGATGAATCTTCGGATTGCACCCAGCTTTCCGAGAAATGACTTGATTCCAGATTCATCCGAAGGTGGAACCATTTCGAGGACAGCCCAAATTTTGGTTGGGTCAACATCTATCCCTCGTGACGATATGATGTAACCTAGGAGCTTCCCTCTTGTTACACCAAAGACACATTTTTCTGATTTAGCGTGACTCCGTACTCTATCAGATGTGAGAGAATGACGCGGAGTATTTCCGGATGGTCACAACGCTTCTTGGCCTTAGCCAACAAGTCATCTACGTAGGATTCCATGATTTTATGAATTAAATCATGAAATATATATGTCATAGCTCGCTGGTATGTAGCACCAACATTCTTGAGACCAAATGGCATGACAACATAGCAATAAGTTCCCCAGGGAGTTATAAACGTGGTTTTAGCTTGATCTTGTTCAGATATTTTAATTTGATTGTATCCCGAGAATCCATCCATGAGAGACAAAAGTTCAAACCCAGCTGTTGCATCAACAATGACATCAATGGATGGCAACGGGAAGTCGTCTTTAGGACACGCTTTGTTGATGTCTCGAAATCTATGCAGATGCGTATCTTTCCATTCTTCTTGATAACGGGAACGATGTTAGATACCCATTGGGAGTAATCGACTGGCTTGATGAATCCTACTTGGAGGAGTTTTATTACCTCCTCTTTTACCATGAGAGCTACCTTGGGTTTCATGGGTCTCGATTTTTGTTTAACTGGCTTTGCATCAGATTTAGTGATGAGGTTGTGCACCGCGATGTGGGGTGCAACTCCTGTCATTTCCTTATAATTAAATGCAAATGCCTTCTGATGTTCTTTGAGGATCCGAGTGTGTATTTCTACCTCCTCTAGGGTTAAAGAGGACCCTAGTTTCAATATCTTTGGTTCGTCTTCCGTTCCGATGTTAATATCAATTGTTTCTTCGATCAAAGAGGTGTTACCCTCTTCAAACTCAAGTGGCGCTGGAGGTAAATCCAAATCATCCCCATTTTCTACTGTGCATATGCTAGGTTCCATTTGTGAGGGAAGATCCATCATGGGATTTCCAAGTAGGAAGACGAATGTGGGATTAAGGACAAATCTATCATATGATAGGAGAGATGTAGTGCCGCATAGGTGTTTAAGTAATCCAAAGTGGCCATATCACTATCAACATGGTCTAGGATAGTAGATTCATTTCCGTTTAAAAGAGAATTTGTCATTGTCTTTATCAATGGTTCATCACGAAGGGATACCATGAAACGGGTATCCTCTAACTCATTGCTTGGAGTAAAACGTGATGCTGAAGTTGCTATTGAATCGGTGAGAAGATTTTTCTCTCGCGGGATTGCTTCAATTGATATGAAGTCAAACTCCTTGCTTAAATCTAATACAACTTTTTTGTAAAGTTGTAAGTGCTCGGCTTTGGTTTCATATGCCTCAGAGACTTGGTTTGCTACTAATTGCGAGTCTCCTAAGACTCTGATGTTATCAACACCAATTCTTTTAGCTAAGATGAGGCCAAGGAGGAGGGCTTCGTACTCAGCGCCATTGTTTGTGCACTTGAAATTTAGTTTAAAGGCAAAAGGTAAGACTTTTCCTTCAGGGGAAGTGAAGATTACACCTGCCCCCACTCCATAACGGCATCTAGCTCCATCAAAATGGAGTGTCCAATATTTGACTGGGAATATGGATGCTGGGATATCTGTTGTGTTTGCATATTCTACTTCCACCATACAGAGATCCTCTGCTGGAAGAGAGCCAATGCCTAGGGAATATCCTATGCCTACTGAATCGAATGGTAAGAATATTGGTAGATCATTTTCTAGCAGTTCAATGATCTTTGCAGTAGTTCCTAATGATACTGCTTCTACAGTTTTAGCCTCATCTTTGGGGGTTGGGGTTGCTTTGGCTAGGCTCATAGTTTCAAGATCTGTTGTAGGTACCAACTTTTCTTTTGTTTTTGCGTCGGTAGGCTTATTAAGTTGGTTTGTTGGGAGTTCAAACTCCGAGTGTACGCCTGGTCTTTTCTTTAAGTCAGCTAGGTGTACATCAAATGGTTTTGGATCACCTTTGGCTACGAATACCTTTCCTAAATGTAAAAACCTTACTTCTTGAAATAGTGTAGAAGGGATTGCCTTCATGCGGTGTATCCAAGGTCAGCCGAGGATCATATTATAGTTAGTTTCCCGATCTATGATATAAAACTCAGTCAAGATGGTTTTGGGTCCTAAGGTGACCGGTAATATTATAGTTCCAACCGAAGTGGCTTTAAGACTATCATAGCCCCTTAGTGTATTTCGAGTTGTGGAGCAATTGGTTTCTCCATACCCTAGCTTTTGGAGGAAAGAGAAGGGGACTATGTTAACTACCGCCCCATCATCAACCATTGCACGCTTTACATAGTTGTTATAAACCCATACTTGCAAATGTAAGGCTGGATCACCTCGGCGTGCGATCTCAGCATCTGTCGGCATTTTGTTTATCTCGAATATGAATTCGACATCCCTATCTGCCTACCCTGGAGGATGAACATCAAAGTCCACATGATTTACCTGTGTTTCAGGTGGTGGAGTGATGTTAATTAGATGACCTAAACCTAATGCTTCTAAAAGAGCAGCCCTGTGGGCAGGAGAGTTCTTTAGTAAGTCTAAGAATGAAATGTGCGAGAAGGTTTTTGTTAGGTCGTTAATCAAATCATAGGCTCCCACAGGTTTTACTACGATTTGTTGGATGTCATCTCGCCTCTGGCAGGTGGCTTGGACTTGGCTGAGAGAAATACTCTCGCGTCCTTGTTATAGCTTCGATGGGCAGCTCGGCGTCTAACTCCACTAAACCGACTACCTTAGGTCGTGGTTGACTTCCTAGTTGCGGCAACTAATGGATTTAGCGAGGTCGAGGCTTCATAATCATTGTTTCCTGTCATTACACCCTTGTTCGTCCCAGTTAGATTTAGCCTGTTGTTATCGTGATTTGGGAGTGGATCATTAAAGATCTTCAGGGGTGCGTTTTGAGGGGAAACTGCCCCTGAAAAGGTACTTGACGTTGGTGACGTAGGATCTGCTAAGAACATATCCATGAAAAGTTGTTTTTGTTCATCTGGTAAGCGTTGCATGAATTTGTTGTAGTCACGGCACATTCTAGTGTCATGGCCCTAAATTTTGTGGAAACCACAATACGAATTAGGATTGTAATTCCTAGTTTGTTGGTTTGGTGTGTATTGTGGCCCAAAATTTTGATCAAACCGTTGTCTATTAAAATTTTGCGTTTGTGGTCTTTGGTTTGAATTCTGGTTTTGGTACCTAGTTGAATTTTGGCTTGGACCCTGTATGGGATTTCACCGTTGTTGTTGTTGTTGTTGTTGTGTGGATGATTAAAATCCACTGCATTGATTGTCGGGGTAAAGTTGTTATTTCGTTGGTTGTTTATTTGTGATGGAGTATTGACAACATTTACCTTCTTAGGCTGGTCGGTTACTCCATCTGTTGTTACACCCCAATTTTTGTTAAGGATTTTAGGTCCTTGATTGACGTTCGTGGTAGTGGGATAAGTTGTAGTGTTCTGGTTGGGGGCGATTAACCTCCCATTTGCTCCATATGTTTTGCGACCACTATCAATTGCTGCTTGATCTATTCGAAGAGCACTCTCCAGTACTTCATCGTAAGTTCTTAATGGGAACTTCTGGACTTCTTCCTTCACTTCTCTGTTAAGCGAATGAAGGAATAAATCACATAGTTCCATTTGATCCATATTTGGAGCACTTGCCGAAGAATAAAGAACTGTATGCCACCTTTGGATGAAATGGGCGACAGATTCGTTGTGTTCTTGTTTGATGTGTAAGAACTCTCTGATTCCTGTTCTTAATAATTTGTTCATGTCGAAGGCCTTGATGAACTCTGACACAAGTTGTTTGAATGAATGTATGGAAGCCTCAGGTATTCTATAATACCAATCGAGAGCGATGCCTTCCAAGGTTTTTGGGAATATTTTAGCAACAACCCCATCCCATGGGAGTAGTTCTCGAATGGCTGTAGCGTAAGCTTTGATATGCGCATTTGGATCTCCCTCTCCTTTGTATTTGGGAAAATCGGGAAGAGGTCTTGGAAGCATGACGCTTCGTATGGTGAAATCCAAGGGCTCTTTCAAATATTCTGAGTACGTCCCTATCGCATATGTTTCGACCATTGATGGTGCTTGTTGAGGGAGCGGTGGTGGTGGGATGGTTTGTTGGTATGGCGCAGCGTATGATGCGTTGGCAGGGGCATAAGGAAGCCCCTGTGTTTGAGCAAACATGCCGAGAGAGGAGAACATATCCCCTTGTGGTGATTTGGAATATATGTTTAAGTATGACGGGGTACTCCATCCAGAATGGATTGTTCTGTACTAGACCGGGAGGAACAGTGCTAGAGATGGTGGGTCTAGTTGGCATTTGTTGTGAATACTGAGGAGTCATGCCTAACGTGCCTACTCCTGTAAGGAGATCTACTTGGCTAGGATGGTGTGGAGGATTGGAACTTCCTGTTTGCATGAATTGTGAATTTTGACTTGCTTGGGCAAGTTCTAATCCTCTAACCTTTTCTACTAACGTTGAAATGATTTCATTTGGTGAAGTCACGTGTTTTTCCATAGTGGCATTTGTTGTATACCATGGTTTTGTATAGGCACGTGATACCCCGCTATGAATTGATCACTATCTTGCCAAGTTTCTCCGAGGGTATTTCCTATATGCAGTGGCATAGAGGTATTTTCTTGAAAAGAGACCTCGGGTTGTTTTTGTAAACCTCCTACAGGTGGATACATACTTCGAGAACGTTGGTCGTTCCTGGCATAACGTACCAAATATTCATCGTCTAAACCTCGGTATGAGTCTGATTGTCTACTAATTTGTGGTCTAAGTAGCATCTGAGGAGATGAACCAGATTCTCCGGTGAACGTCATATTGTTCGAGCCTGAAGGCTCTGTTTGTTGCGTTTGAGCGAGCTGATCTAACTCCTCAGTTTGAAATGATGAGTTATATCTGATTCTCGAGTTTGTGTTGACAACTGATTAGTTGAATAGTTGTCACCCCACACTGAGAGCGAGGGTGATGATTGTCTATTCTGTTGGGCGTAGTATGCCTCAAGACCCAAGAGGGGTCTGCCATATGTATCGAATCCCGACATATTCGGGGGGTATATGAATACCCGCAGAATAATGGGAAGGAGCGAAAGTGATGGTTAATGAATGACTAATGAGATGAAGAAGGTGAAAAAGTTGTTTGTTTCACGTCGGGTTCACCAATTTTGTTGGTGAAGCTGATGTGAAGGATAATGAGGTCTGAAGGTGAAACAATTGTAAGTTTCACATCGGTTCACCAATTTTGTACGACGGAAAAAAGTGACATGCGAGCATGGGAATCTACAAGTGACTCTTCCTCACACCCGACCTCCCGAGGTCATGCCGAGACAGCCGGTGGGTATGGAATATGTATGGGATGCAGACAAACTAGTTAGGCAATCTAATGTCTTCAATACGCACTAGTGGAATTTGTGAATCTAAGGCAAAGAAGGCCCTCCTAACTTGAACTGGTGTGATAGATCGGTCAGCAAGGATGACTGCTCGAAGGCTCCAATCAATATCGAGCTCTGGCGTGATTCGATCTATAGGTTGTGGAATACGTGGAAAATGACCCGGGATAGTTTCGTGTATTTCTCCGAGACAGGTCATATGGTGGATGGTAAATATAGCCAATTCTATGGATGATTCTCTGGCCTAGTCCAGAATTCCCTAGCTCTATTAGCTGCTGTGTCTAGCAAGGATAATTGTTCGATGATGATAGGTGGAAGTGGAGTAGACCGAATACTAGTGTGCGTAGGCCAGTGTCTATGTCTAATTCTCCTATGGATTCGTTGGGCTGTGGGATTTGTGGATCACAACCGTAGACTCTTAGTTGTTGTGGACCTGTTATGGTCATGTGTGGAATCAAGTCCTAATCCCTAGTATCCAGTAATCATATGCTTTCTCAGCTTCTATATTTAGGATCAATAACTGTGTGATTTTCTCAGAATATCTTACAGGTGTTCTTGCAACCTGGATTCTTAGGCTGGTATCTATATCTGTAAGAGTGTCTCCTTCGCTCCGTGGGACCAAAGGATCACAACCAAAGGTTTGTTCTCTTTCAAACCCTTCTACAGTCATATGAATGTTGTCTAGTGTAATCTGTAGTTCGGTTGATTTGACCAAAACGTGTGTGCTTGGTCATCTTCTACGTTTAACCCACTCAATTGGGAATTGATTTCTTGCAAGCTTACCGTTGTTCGGAAGACTTGAATCCTAGATTTTGATCTATATCAGTTATTGCTATGATGAGATTGGGTTGAGGCACGATTGGCTCGAATACGTATTCTCTGGGCTCTCTAGGTCCCGTGATTGTCATACAAAACAACAAAGTAAAACGAACTACAGTAAAATGAAACTTAACTATGTCGAATATACCTATATATGATTTCTCTATTTTTTGTGTTTTCTGATGAACTTTACGAATTTAAGAAAGCAACTATTTAAAATATCTAGAAATGACAACTAAAATAATCAATTTAAAACAAACAAAATAACCGAGTGTAGCTATTTGTCTGTGCAATTTGTAGATCTATTCTAAACAATAAAATAGCTTATCTAATCTATTTGCAAGATTCTCGATCCTACCTCAGAAGTGAGGAGTGAATCATAGTTTCTTAGAAACTATCAATCCCCACAACTTCCCTGGCAACATCGAGAATAGAATTTACTGAAATAAAACAATTAACTACTCTATTTGATATGATTCTAACTAGAACTTTGAAAGCTAGAACCTGGATTCTGCAGAACAGTGTCGAATCCGATGGTGTGTGTGATCTTGTCCCCTCAGTGTGATCTCCTCATTCCTTCATGTTCACGTGGATCCAGAAAAGCATGTAATGCTAGCATCAATAGAAGTAGATATTGGGACAAAGGTAGCTCAAAATACAGACTGAATACAATGCGAGTAGGAGAGGGATAGCGCAAGAGTACAGGGCTTGGCTTATGCAATTCCTAGCGGGATCTATTGCGAGTCATGCAACATGAAGCGTCCAGAACCTGAAACTATCCTGTTTGAGGAGAAAAACCTATAACTTTAATGGCTTCCTAAGCTATTCTACTCCAATGGATTGGATGAAATAACAACACTGCCTGCACAAGATGGATTTGTGGCTTACCAACAGTAAAACAATGCTAACAAAGCATGCAATGAACTAAACTATGAATCCTAAGCAAAATAAAAGACTGAATTACTGAAATGAGAAGATGAGAAGTGAATGAGGGGCCATTTGCTTGAGCACAAGCCAACTATTTATAGCATTTGCATTTACCCAAGGTAAAAGCCAAATGGAACTCTTAAACTATAAACAATGGCAAAACACTATTCCAGGGAACCAGAATCATAAATGCAAGCTTATGGCGGTGAAAGAAAGTGGTAAAATGTTGAATTTACGTGAGTCATGTTAAAAGAGCTTTTGAAAACACGTAAAGGACCGCCGCCCTATTTAGGTGGCGGTCTGACCGCCGCCTGGTAGGGCGGCGGTTTCATCATCAAGAGAAAAAGGCTAAGAAAAGAGGGAAAAGGGAAAAACAAAGCACGCGGGGGCTAAGCGAGGCATTGGGATGTTAACGCATAATAACGAAATATTATCACAACTCGTTGGTCGTCAAATAGGACTTTACGAAGAGCAATAATCGTGGACAAGAAGTCCCTCCTCTTTAATGGGAGAGGTTCCCTTATTCGAAACGAACCTATTTACAAACATACAAAATATGATTTTCTCGTTGAACTTGGATATTATGAAAGTGTTTTCAATAAAGATCATCAATTACAAAAGGACTAAGGAATGAAAATACGAGAATGAGCAGAAAGGCAACACTCATAATTATAGATAACAGAGTAATTCTTTATGTATGTGAAGTTACAGTGAATTGAAACAAGATCATTTGTATCATATAAATAAGATGGGATTTAAAGACACAAAGTTCTCAGAATAACATCTCCGTAACACAAAGTTTCTTGACATAACACAGACAAATGATCTTCACAAAATTAAATGAAAAGCTTGGGGATAAAAGAGATCAGATAGACAAAGAATGAAAAGCCCTTCTGTATTGATTTCTTTATGATCTATTTACACTTTCAAAAAATAAGCCAAGTTCTTCCTCCTTCAAAATGGCATGGAGAGGCCATTATATAGCTTACAAATCAGTTACTCTTGGTAACCACTTCTTTTAACTAAAGATTAGTTAAGGATTGCCAATTGCAATACCTCAACTTATTACAATGAATCCGAGAAAAAGAATTAGAAGAGAAGAGAAGAATAAGGAGAAGAAGACAGGTGGTTATGACTGGGAGGGACCCACTGACTTCAAAATCTGCTACCTGAATCTCTTCAATGCCTCGGCTATGTCTCTCCACGGGGACCGATGTGAGATGGGAAAGTGCAAACCAAGAATCTTCTTGTCTCTCGTAGGTTATGTGTAATTTTTCTAACTACCCGCATACTTCTATCAAAGCCATCTTATCACTGCAGAAAATGGGAAGCCTCAGAGGGGTGCTCTCATACCAAGCAAGCTTGATATAGGAGAATTTTCTGAATTGGATAAAATAGGCACCGTAGTGCGATATCAGGTTCATGGCTTCATCAGAAAACCTTCTAGCAGTGTCACCTTCAAGAAGCCTGACCACGTACATGGTGAAAGCATCATTTACCCTTCGAAAATTACGATTGCTGGTCTCTAGGGTGAATCATGGCGTGAGGCATATACAGGATCATCCTTGTGGGCATCAATGTAAGAAAAACCAAACCATTGCCTTGATGCCGCCAGAGTATACATCAGGTACGAAGTCATGTAGAATTTCTTCGTTTGCTGTACATTGGACAGCTGCTCCGCTAAGTTCATGCTGATGATTTCTACCCAGTTGATATTTTGAGTTCCCTCGCACACCATGTTGATGAGCGGGCACATCCAGAAATGGAATTCGTTAGTAGAGGGTAAGCCCATAACCCGAGCCAGTAGGATTATAAAATCTGACAATTCTTCATTGAAATCTACTCGGAAAAGAGTCTTGGATAGACGAGATGCTCCCTTCTTAGGGTTCTTTAGCTAGACTTCACCACCCGTGCCTTGTAGTTGTCACTGTCTTGATTGAACAGGGCCTGTGCTTGATTCTGGGAAACAACTATGGCATTATCCATTTCTGGAATCCTCAGTGCAGTGCTAATGGCGGCAGCGTCCAGTTTGGCGATGAGTTCCCCATGTATATTGGTCAATTCACTCGAATCAGGGTCGAAGTGAGCTCCGCATGAAAGCACTGTATCAGCACATTGCACCGAGATTGGGAAACCTCCAGTGAAAGCCAAACCACTGTCATGAATCATCTGTGCCATTGGTGTAGGGTTTGCATCTGCCATCCTTGACCAAAAATCACCAAAGTCAAGATGGCGAGCTTCACTGTCCCCGATATTGGGAACGACAGACTCTAGTGGTGAGATTTGTTCCTGTCCCTGAAATTTGATCTTCATGTTGGCAGTAATTCGGAGGGCAGAGCCACAAGCTAGACTCGGGAAGGAATTACAGAGGGAAAGGATACGCGCGCAGGAATTTAGATTGCAAGGGTTCGAGCAAAGGATAGCATGGAAGCAGTGTGAAAAATGCATAGGGGGTTCGCTCGTTATATAGCCGTTTAGGAGAGAGAAAGGCAATGAATGCACATTTAATACATACCTACCAATTTGAATAAGCAAGACATTCAGGTAGAGTAGGAAAAATTAGCACGAATGACACTTGGTTCATTTGGGACATGTGGGATGCGAAGCGCCGAAGCACGCGGCTCGGGTGATTCAGGCGAAGCGGGAAAAGACGCACAAATGCTTTTTGGGACATGCGGGACAGAAGTGCGTGAAGTACGTGACTCGGCTGGATCGGACGAAAAGGTGACAATGGGTCCTGGGTGAACTTGGGACATTTGGGATGCGAAAGCGTGAGGTACGTGGTTCGGGTGATTCGGCCGAAAATGGAACAACTTGTCCGGGTGAACTTGGGACATTTGGGACAAAAAGTTCCGACGGGCCCGAAAAAGACAAACTTCAGGGAAACCGGCCGATCGGGGAACAGAGGGCCCAATTGAACTTGGGACACGCGGGACAAAAATGTCCGACAGGCCCGAAAAACACACAAAATGACCCAAAAACGCAGATTTTCTCAATTTCTCGACTTTTAACATTATCGACAACAGAGAAGACAAACTCAAAATTTTAAATTTTCACTTTCTTAAGAGCAGGGGAATTTTGAGTGGACAACAGCTGGCTCCTTCTGGGGATGACTTGGCATAAATTCAAGGAATGAGACAAGGTAAGAACTTAGAAAACTCGTGAAGTAGACCAAGACCTTATCCATTGGGCCACGAGTCAAAAAGCAAACCAATACAGAGGACAACACACCAAAACAAAAAGGAAAGAAAACAAAACGCTATACGAGATATACAAAGGGACTCCTAATCACCTATGACTTGAACAATTTGAATCGCCCACTATAAGGAAGTGGGAGAGGAGAACCATCCATGTAATCAAGATAAAAAGAATTCTTACCAAAGAAAGTGTCCGATCTTGAAACGTCCGAGCTAAAGGGAATCAAACTTGCCATGGCTGCCACGAGGTTCATGCCTTTTATCCCATAAGAAAAAATGTCTCCAACTTGGAAATCTCTGAACCTGGCTTTCTTATCAAACAGGACCTTTACCTTCTGCTGGTGAACAGATATCCTATCAGCAACCTCCAATCTGTTCTCATTCAATTTGTGAAGGTACATAATTCTCTTATCCAAAGCATCACTGAAACTGGTATCTTCAATGGCCTTCATTAGATGCAAGGCTGGCAGCTCCACTGTTACTGGCAATTGAGCTTCTACTCCATATACCACTTGAAAAGGAGACATTCCAATAGCTCTCTTTGGTGTGATCCTGTCTTCCCAAAGAGCATCATAGAGCTTCTTGTGCCAGTTTCGTTGAGACTCATTGACTAATTTCCTTATAATAGTCACCAAATTTTTATTAGTGGATTCTGCTTGCCCATTTCCCTGAGGATAGTAATCTGAGGAGTGAGCCAAAGAGATGCCATACCCATAGCAAAAATCCATTATCTCGGTTGAAGAAAAATTTGAAGCATTATCTGTCACAATCTTGTTAGGTACACCATACCTTACCAAGATGTTCTCTTTGATGAAGCTGCACACCACTTCAGAAGTAGTACTTTTACCTGGAATGGCTTCTACCCATTTGGTGAAATAATCCGTGGCAGTTAATACATGAGTATGACCAGCACTAGAAGAGGGATTAAGTGTTCCAATGAAGTCCAAACCCCACTGTTGAAAAGGTTCCTCAATTACAACTGGCTTAAGAGGCAAAGAGGCCAATTTGGGTCTTCCCACGAAGGTCTGACAAGCCTCACATTTATCAACCCACTTGGATGCATCTCTGAACAAGGAAGGCTAGTAATATCCTCCACGAAGTATCTTATGAGCAGTGACCGTTGATGAATAGTGCCCTCCACATGCCTGATCATGAAAAGCTGAGAGCAACTTTTTCTGTTGTTCCTTGTCCACACATTTCAAAAACCTTCCATCTAACCCACGTTTGAACAAGGCGTTTTCCCACAACACATATTGCACTGACCTTAGTTTAACAGTCCTCTTTTCTTTGGCAGTTAAATGAGAGGGGCATTCTCCATAGGTGAGAAAATGAGTGATATCAACATACCATTCATCAACTGAGCTAAGAAACAGAATGATAGGAAGGCCAACTTTATCCTCCAGTAACTCATGTCTAGGTCCTTCAGCAATAAGCTCACAAAGGCCTTTTCCACGAACGAGCTTGGTCGGTTTGATGTCAATATCATATTCTTGGACCTTAGCAACCCAGTTCCCTCTCTTGGATCCAAATTCCTGTTGTGTGAGAATTGACTTAACAGTTGTATCTGGAACCAACACCATGGAGTGAGAGTTGAGGATGTAAAACGAAACTGCTTAACAACTTTGACCACTGCAAAAGCATGTTTTTCCATCATGGTGTATTTTAACTCATGATCTTTCAGAATATAGCTCATGAATGCAATTGGGAGTTCGTGCTCATTAGAATCTTCTTGAGTCAAAACAACAGCCAAGGTATTATCTGTGGCGTAGCAATAGATAATAAAATCTTTGCTGAAATCAGGACATGCTAAAACAGGAGTTTTAGCAATAGCTCTTTTAATACCTTCAAAGGATTCTTTTCCTTCAGGAGACCAACCAAACGTTTGTTTTCCTTTCATCATTTGAGAAATATTCAAAGTTAACTCTACAAAATCAGGGATGAACCTTCTTAAAAAATTGATCTTACCAAAGAAAGAGTGCACGCCCTTTTTGTTGGTTGGGAGAGGAATTTGCTGGATAGCTTGAACTCACTCAGGATCAATCTTAATACCATCTTTGGAGATGATGTGCCCTAATAATTTCCCTTCTGTGACACAAAAGATAGATTTTTTAGGATTCAAAGAGATCCCATGTTCTCTACATCTTAGCAGAACTGTCTCTAGGTGGTCAAAATGATCCGCCCTTGTTTTAGAAAACACAGTCAAGTCATCAAGGTATATGACAATACACTTCCCTTTCAAACTTCCAAAGGCCGATCCATAGCTCTCGAAAAGTGGCACCAAAGCATTAATGAGCCCAAAAGGCATTCTTTTGGTAAGCAAAGGTACCCCAAGGGGTAGTGAAATTGTTTTATGCTGATCTGCAGTATTAACTTCTACCTGGTTATATCCTGAGAATCCATCAAGCATAGACAACATTTCAGATCCTTCTATCGCTTGTAAGACTTGATCCATCATAGGAAAATGATACTTATCTTTCAAGAAATCTTGATTCGATTCTGAAGTCAACACAAATGTAGATCTCACCATTTTTCTTCCTAACAGCACAATATTGGCAATCCATGTTGAATGGTGAATAGGAAAAATGATTTTGGCCTTCAACAGCTTCTGTATTTCTTGAAAAATGGTGTCAGCTATTTTGGGGTTGTATTGCCTCTGTTTCTGCTTAAAAGGCTTAATTCCAGGTTTGAGAGGAATAAAATGCTGCATATCTTTTGGTTTGAAAGCTTTTAAATCTTCATAAGAGTAAGCAAGAACATCCTTATACCTCTTTAAAAGATCAATTGCTTTCTTCCTCTCATCTGCTGTGCAACATTTTCCAATGTTCACGAGCTTAGGATCAGTAGAACTCCCAATATTAATTTTGTCATACTCAGCTGATTGTTGAGGTCCAAGAGAAGCTCTAGACTTTACATACCTGTCATGTTTATCAAATAGTTCCTCTAAACTCACCAATCCTTTAGGAATCTTGTTTCCTTTGAGTTTGATGCATCCATCCTGATCCGTTTCTTCTCCTTGGGTGACTGCTTTGTCAAAGGGCACATTTTCACGAGGCAGGTTGTCGCTTCCTTCAAAATACAACTGTTCAAAATTATCCTTGAGTTCTAAGAAAGAAAGCAAGTGTTGATCATCATTGAAAACTTGCCAGTTATTTGTATTATCAGGTACACTAGGTCGATGGATCATCTCAATGGTGAACTTATCTTGAGAGAAGTCAGGATGAGGAATCAGTAGTGACCCTGAGACTGCTAGTGAATCAGCCCTGACTGTTCTTCTCCCTAGGTATTGCTTCGATGGAGAAAGCATCAAGAAATTCAATGGAATCCCAAACTTGATTCCGGTAATGTTTCAACCTTCCATTTTTTACCTGGAAAAGGTTTCTAACTTGCTTTACAATCAATTCCGCATCACCACGAGCCAGAAGATTCTTTACACCTTGTTCTTTGGCCACTTGCAGTCCAAGAATGAGAGCCTCATACTCTGCTGTATTATTAGTATTTTCGAACTGCAACTTGAATGAAAAAGGATGAAGGCTTCCTTCAGGTGACACTAGCAGACACCAGCTCCAGAACCAGCTGAGGAACAACTTCCATCAAACTCTAAAATCCAAACACCATTAGGATCTTTAGGTGACACTTTGGGGAGTTGGATTTCATCAGGGGACATAATCATGTAGTTACCATGCCCCATATCCTCATAGAGTATTTGTGCTTTAGGATCATCCGTTTTTTGTACAATATACTCAGACTGCTTCTCAGGCAGCAACTTCTTCATTTTCCCATTAACAGGTATGAGTGCATGTGACCAATCCATTTGAATTTCCCCACCCACATCCTTACAGAAGTTTCTACTTAGCAACATCCCGTATGAAGGAGGAATATCTACTACTAAGATGGTAGCCAAAACTTTCTTCTCAGGTAAAGTAGCAAAAGCCACTTGTGCATCTTTAATTCTTCCGACCAGGGGCACTTCCTTACTCTCCATAGAGTAACAAGATCCATAAGTGCGTGTGAGGGTCAAGCCTAAGGCATGAGCTACTTTAGCAGGCATCACATTGTCTGAGGCTCCTGAGTCTATGACACACCATCGAGCCTATGGCCGGTATAAAAAGTGTTACATAAAATGGTTTGATTTTGTCATTGGGTGAGGTGACAAAGTGGCTACCAGACTAGGTCAGGTGCGAAGGAGTGAGTGGGTAAAAGGCCTTTAGAGGTGGTTTTAGAATGGGAATTGACAAAGTGAATCATTTTAGCAAAAGCTTTGGGATGGGTTTGATAATACTCAGCCTCTGAGATTTGAACCTTAGTCTTTTTCAGGTGATCAATAATATCAAAAGACCCAGAAGTGGAAGGGCCATCATCACTTGAGATCCTAGGTTTATCAACTTTAGGGGAAAAAGAAGTAACTTTAATAAATAGCGAGGTTGACAGGACTCACCTTTGGTGTAGATGAAACGGGAATAGGAGATCCTCTTTTTGTAATTACGGGGATAGTTGTCGGCTGCTCCTTAGATTTCTTGGGGGGCTGCGTCACTTTCTCCCTCTGATTTGTCTGCTCTCGAGTCATGATAGCGTATGATTCGCTATTCATGTCTCAACTACTACTCATCATAATCATCTCCATCATCAATGCCCTCAGTGGTGAAGAAATTAACTCGAGATCCCTCAAGTTCATCTGCTTCATCATCAACTTCTTCCACAAATTCCTCGCAAGCTTCATTATCCTCATCATCATCTGGTTCCTCAACTTCATAGGTTGCATTGACAGGAACTTTAACAGGAGGTCCTTCAAGCGCTAATCTTGTTTGAGAAGCAGAAAACGATTTCAGGCTGAAAATTCCTCCTTGGAACGTCTGCATAGGGAGCATGCTGAGCCAATTGTTTCTTTATGGCAATGAGATCATTCGCAAGTTTTTGAACCAATGGATCAGTATTAGGTCCAGGAGTGGAAGAGGAGGAAGAAGCAGACTTAGATTTGGAAGGGTCTCTCCTCAACTTCCCTAACATGATTAAATCATCCTCGACACTAACAGCAAGAGTTTGATCTTCAGCCAATGTTGCGAGATTAGCCCTTCTTAGTGCATAACTAACTTCAAGTGATTGGGCATTTAGGAAGAAACATTTTTGGATTTGATCAACAGGTCGAGTATTTGGTGGAATTTTATTAATCAACCTGTTGAATCGGGCCACAAATTCTCTCATGGGCTCTTGTGAATCTTTCTTTATCTAAGAGATTTGGGCTAGCAAGGCATGCACATCTTCTACTGGTTTGAAATGGTTTTCAAACCTAGTTCTCATGGTGTCCCAGCTAGTGATAGCACCAGTCGGAAGGTGATAGAACCAATCAGCAGCATTATCTTGTAAAGTCTCAACGAACAGTCTCACGGAGACGTCTTCATGTTCAACTCCTAGAACTCCACATGCAACTATGAAGGCTGCGATGTGTTCATCAGGATGCACTTTACCATCGCCTTTGAATTTAGGGAAGTTCTTCCGGTTACCTCTGGGTAACTCATGCAAAGGCTGAGGAAGGGCAAGGGGCCCAACACGATGACCCCAGGGCAATGGTACCGCCATTCTTGGAAAAATGGCTTGGAGAGGAACTGCAACACCAGCAAGAATCAAAGCTCGAAGATTAGGACTAGCTGGCTCTGAAGGAATACCACCCGTAGGAATTCTATCTTGAACAGGTGGAGTGCTTGTCGAATGAGTCTTTCTATTTCTTGTTGAAGGGAAAGGAAAACCCTGCTGCTCCAAAAGTTGAAACTGAGAATCTTCAATACCAAGGGCCCTTCTCCCTCAAGTAAAACGTGGAGTCACCAGATCAAAGGATGATCAAAAATTATAGAACTGGAATATGATTTTCCCCAGTGGAGTCACCAAAAACTGTTGGTCATCAAATAGGACTTTACGAAGAGCAACAGTCAGGGGACAAGAAGTCCCTCCTCTTTAATGGGAGAGGTTCCCTTATTCAGAAACGAACCTATTTACAAATATACAAAACATGATTTTCTGGTTGAACTTGGATATTATGAAAGTGTTTTCTATAAAGATCATCAATTACAAAAGGACTGAGGAATGAGAATACGAGAATGAGTAGAAAGGCAACACTCAGAATTATAGATAACAGAGTAATTCTTTATGTATGCGAAGTTACAGTGAATTGAAACAAGATCATTTGTATCATATAAATAAGATGGAATTTAAAGACACAAAGTTCTGTAAATAACATCTGCAAGAACACAAAGTTTCTTGACATAACACAGACAAATGATCTTCACAAAATTAAATGAAAAGCTTGGGGATAAAAGAGATCAGATAGACAAAGAATGAAAAGCCCTTCTGTATTGATTTCTTTATGATCTATTTACACTTTCAGAAAATAAGCCAAGTTCTTCCTCCTTCAAAATGGCGTGGAAAGGCCATTATATAGCTTACAAATCAGTTACTCTTGGTAACCACTTCTTTTAACTAAAGATTAGTTAAGGATTGCCAATCGCAATACCTCAACTTATTACAATGAATCCGAGAAAAAGAATTAGAAGAGAAGAGAAGAATAAGGAGAAGAAGACAGGTGGTTATGACTGGGAGGGACCCACTGACTTCAAAATCCGCTGCCTGAATCTCTTCAATGCCTCGGCTATGTCTCTGCCATGGGGACTGATGTGTTGGCTGTAGATTGGGTCCAAAATCTGAGGCACTTCCCCATTTCCTTATCAAACTCGACATGAGTATGATAGTCTTTATTTGCTTCTTCAATGGCAGATTGAAGAGAGTAGATCTCCTTCATTTTCTCTTTGGAAATGGAGCTTTCCTTGAATAGATTATCTTTGACAAAAGCTCTGAATTGAGCTTTGATTTCTTGCAAGGAAAAAGGAACACGGAAGTTTCATCTTGAAGATGACAATGTATATCTTTGAAAGCGATACAACCAGTGTCTTGAAAGCCTCACCCTTCGGCCAGCTATTCTTTAGTTCTCCCAAAGCCTCCTCTAAGACTTTGATCTTCCACTCCACGCTATAAACCCAGGACTTTGATAGATTATCCTTTGCATCATCAAAAACCTTATTTGCCAATAAAATGTTCTCATCTCTGTCTATCTCGTGAGACGGAGGTCTACTATGCAACTCTCCAGAGTTTGAGCTCTTTATTTATGATCCCGATAGTGGCGGAGAGCTTACATGCAAGTTGTTCACCTTCCCGTGGAGTTTGAAAGCTTCATCGATGAAGTTCAATCCTAGCAACAAGCATATCTTCCACCATGGCCTCCATAGCTCTGCCATAGACGGAATACTTGTGCATGTCTTTGATACTCTGTACTTCATCTTGGCTCAAAATTACAGGTGGCGGAAGGGTAGTCAATGGGGTAGGGTCCAAAACTTTGTCCTTAGACAAAAGAGATTTGATAAAACCTGTGAGAATCTGGGCTTGTTCCTCCAACTGTTCAATAGTTTGCTGCCCTTTCTCTACCCTCCCAATGACTCTTGTGACCGTTTCCTGGAGGTTGTGGATCTCACCTTCAGGGGTAGACTCTCCCATAGGAATCCTTGAGAATTCTAGGTCAGATGCCTGTAAGTCCTGCTCTGATTTATCTACTGTAGGCTTAGCAATCTCCAGGAATTGCTGACCCTGAGCATCAGACACTATCCTGGAGGTGATTCTGACTTTTTGGCATGAGAAGGAGTAGTGCCTAACAAGGCTGCCACAGCATCAAAATTTGGCCCTGAGCTCCGAGAGGAAGATTTCCTCTTTCTACTGTCGACAAAAGGTTGCACCCATGCAAAAGAGGAAGAGGAAGCAGCAGGAGGGGCAAGAGGACCAAGAGACAGAGAGCTCATGACACTCAAGGTTTACACAGCTGTTGTCTCAAGTTGAGACATGAGTGGGGTGCTTGAGACAATTGCTGCAGAGGAATCAATAGCACTTGGAAGTTCAGTGCTCTGGACTTCCTTATCTTTATCCGTTGGAGCTTCAGGAGCACTTAGAGGAGCTGGCACTTCACTCTCTTCACTTTCACTGAGAACAATAATGTTCTCTGATCCCAAAGGTAATTCTACCTGCTTTCTCTGAGGATCTTTTTCCACAGGCTCCTTCTTAACCTCTTTGAATTTCTTCTGGTATACTTGGGTGGATGAAGAAGGAGTAGAAGCTGCAGGTCCTTGCGTTGATGAGGCAGGAGGGGTTTGCACAGGTGTGTCTGATATTGGAGTCGATGCTTCCCTCCTTGGTGTTGAAACATCCTTAGAGGAGGATTCTCCTGAGTGCCTCCTAAGCTCTCGAACTTTCTTATCAAACCATATCTTAGTCCTGACTAAGACTGGAGCCAGGATCTCGGCCAGATCATCTTTCTCTTTCTTGAACCAATCCAAGTCCTCCAAGGGAGTGTGCTTAACCACATTGTCATACTCATATGAGTATAGATCAGAGTTGTCATCCTGGAGTCCTTCAGGAACTTGGTACAAGCCGAGTTCTTGGATCAATTGCAGAGAGAACCTGCCATAATGCCTCCTTCTAGCCTCAAAATCATCGGCACAGTCAGCCCAATAGTCTTCTGTATCTGCCCTATGATGATAGATTATCTTGATGTTCTACTCAATGAACTTCTTCGAGTCGAAGCAAGTTCTTGGCTTGAAGAAATGGACAAAGTGATTGAGTCGGGATCTTTCTATATTCTCGTGTGTCTAGGGTCATGTCTTTACAAGTGTAATTTCCCAAAGAGATGGGAAAGTGCAAACCAGTAATCTTCTTGTCTCTGCAGGTTCTGTGCAATTTGTCTAACTACCTACATACTTCTATCAAAGCCATCTTATCACTGCAGAACATGGGAAGCCTCAGAGGGGTGCTCTCATAGCCAGCAAGCCTGATATAGGAGAATTTTCTGAATTGGATAAAATAGGCACCGTAGTGCGATATCAGGTTCATGGCTTCATCAGAAAACCTTCTAGCAGTGTCACCTTCAAGAAGCCTGACCACGTACATGGTGAAAGCATCATTTACCCTTCGGAAATTGTGATTGCTGGTCTCTAGGGTGAACTGTGGGCAGTAGGCATATACAGGATCATCCTTGTGGGCATCAATGTAAGAAAAACCAAACCATTGCCTTGATGCCGCCAGAGTATACATCAGGTACGAAGTCATGTAGAATTTCTTCGTTTGTTGTACATTGGACAGCTGCTCCGCTAAGTTCATGCTGATGATTTCTACCCAGTTGATATTTTGAGTTCCCTCGCACACCATGTTGATGAGCGGGCACATCCAGAAATGGAATTCGTTAGTAGAGGGTAAGCCCATAACCCAAGCCAGTAGGATTGTAAAATCGACAACTCTTCATTGAAATCTACCCGAAAAGAGTCTTGGATAGACGAGATGCTCCCTTCTTAGGGTTCTTTAGCCAGAATTCACCACCCGTGCCTTGTAGTTATCGCTGTCTTGATTGAACAGGGCTTGTGCTTGATTCTCGGGAAACAACTATGGCATTATCCATTTCTGAATCCTCGGTCAGGTGCTAATGGCAGCAAAGGTCCTTTGGCGATGAGTTCCCGTGTATATTGGTCAATTCGCTCGAATCGTGGTCGGTGAGCTCCGCATGAAAGCACCAGATCAGCACATTGCACACCGAGATTAGGAAACCTCCAAAAAAGCCAAACCCAAACCGGGCTGTCATGAATCATCTGTGCCATTGGTGTAGGGTTTGCATCTGCCATCCTCGACCAAAAATCGCCAAAGTCAAGATGGCGAGCTTCACTGTCCCCGATATTGGGAACGGTAGACTCTAGTGGTGAGATTTGTTCCTGTCCCTGAAATTTGATCTTCATGTTGATAGTAATTCGGAGGGCAGAGCCGCAAGCTAGACTCGGGAAGGAATTACAGAGGGAAAGGATACGCGCGCAGAATTTAGATTGCAAGGGTTTGAGCAAAGGATAGCATGGAAGCAGTGTGAAAAATGCATAGGGGGTTCGCTCGTTATATAGCCGTTTAGGAGAGAGAAAGGTAATGAATGCACATTTAATACATACCTACCACCTGAACAAGCAAGACATTCGAGTAGATTAGGAAAATTAGCAGGAATGACACTTGGTTCATTTGGGACATGTGGGATGCGAAAGCGCGAAGCACGCGGCTCGGGCGATTCGGGTGAAGCGGGGAAAAGACGCACAAATGCTTTTTGGGACATGCGGGACAGAAGTGCGTGAAGTACGTGACTCGGCTAGGATAAGACGAAAAGGTGACAACGGTCCTGGCAAACTTGAGACATTTGGGACGCGAAAAAGCGCGAGGTACGCGGTTCGAGCGATTCGGGCCGAAAATGGAACAACTTGTCCAGGTTGTCATCACCAATCCGACACTATGATAATTCTTCACCGAACTCCTCGTATGATTATTTACTAATGCACAGCCTTTAGTTTGGTGGTTGTAATCTGAAACAAAACAACAACATAACACAAGAATACCATCGACTATGATAAGACAAATGATGACAAATCTGAAATATCAAAATAAATTATAATATTAACATGAAATCTATTACAATCTCACCCATGAGGTACTTCAAGTGTTATTGACTTCACTTGCCTTTCACCAAGACTATGGGAGAAACTTTACAATTACACCTCTTAATGGCTTCTTCAACACACCTTTAAACCGATGGCTTCCTTCGCACACTTCCTACAATATTTCTCACTACTTCCTTCTATGCTAAATGAGGGGGTGGCCTCTATTTATAGAACTTCCAGTGCTTATCCATCTTATCTCTAAGATAGGATAAGAAATCCATTCTGACGAATCATATTCCATACCTTAACTCTTATCTGTACATGTAAGCGTATCTCGTTAATATAAGATAAACCTTATCATTTTACATGGGTTCCACATTTTTAGACTTTTTACAAATAAAATACACAAAATATTTATGACCTCACTCCTTGTCTTTATTACCAATATAATATTTCTAATTCCTAATCATGTAGACCCTACTTCTCTAATTACCCAAACTTTGACATTTTAACATTACCGGACCACTTACGACAAATATTTACTTTTTACAACATTCCTATTGTACTTTGACTGTTACCGTACTCCACATTATTGGTGGCACCGTACTGACGGCGCCATTATCTTCTATCAGACGCTACTACTAATTATACTTAACAACATCCTATTCCTAATACATACATTAATGAAATAGAAATTATGGAGGAAAATTTTAGTGTCGACATCTTCCCCCTTCCTAGCTTCTACTCCGTCCTCGGAGTAGACTATTCTGGTGCTTGGAAAATCTTCAACTTGTCGTGGTTGACCCATTTCATAATGGGAGTGCCATCCAATTCCTCCAGTTGGTATGTACCATTTTCATGCACAGCTACTATTTTGTAGGGCCCCATCCATTTTGGAAGAAATTTTCTCTGTCTTCTTTTTTTGTATCTGGAATCATATACTAGAACCAAGTCATTCACATGAAATGGAGACCACCAGATCTTTTGATCAAAGTATTCCTTCTGCTTCATTTTCTTCTTATGGCTTGTATCCTTTGCTATTTCTCTCATTTCCTCCAGCAAATGAAGATGTACCAACCTTTCTTTTACTGAATCACTTTCATCCATCCTTTCATTTTTCATAACTCTCACAGTGGGAATATCAAACTCAATAGGAAGAACTGGATCAATGCCATAGGCCAACTGAAATGGGGAGTATCCTGTTGCTAACTTTGATGTTGCCCTATATGCCCACAATGCTGCATGAATCCTTTTATCCCATTTATGTACCATAAGCTGCATCTTTTGCTAGAATTTGACACAACACAAAATTTGTTCGTTCCACCTGTCCATTTGTGCTTGGCTTGTATGTTGTTGCCTTCCTGTGCTTAATAGAAAACTTATTGACTAGGGCTTCTACCACCTCATTAATGAAGTGGCTTCCTTGATCTCATTACAATTTCTAATGGGCAACCAAATCCGGTGACAATGTGTTCATACATGAACCTTGCCACTTCATCCATGGAAGTCATTAATGGCCTAGCTTCAACCCACTTGGTTAAATAATATGTGGCAACTACAATATACTTATTTTGGCATGATGTAGTTGGAATTGGACCTACAATGTCTATTCCCCACTTTTCAAAGGGACCAAGGGGAAGAATAGGACATAAGGGAGCCGATGAAGTCTTACGGTTACCATGTGTTTGACACATATCACATGTCTTACAATAATTATAACAATCTTTTAAAAGAGTGGGCCAGTGATAACCTGCATCCAAGATCCTTCTTGTTGTAAGTTGTCTAGAGAAGTGCCCTCCACATGTACCATTGTGGAATTCTTCTAGCAGTTCCTTCCTTGATCATGTCCAACTACCCTCAGATCTTTGTCCATCGTGTCCTATTCGAAATAATACTCCATGCAGAATAGAATATGGACGACTGGCTTGAGTAATCTTTCTCTTAGTCTTTGCATTGGCACCATCAGGAAACTTGAATTCATTCAGATAATTCCAAATATCTATGTATTCACTAGGGATTGTGTCAAGGGATAACAATGCTGCATTGGGAAATCATCATCATCACAAGATGATCCTAAACCATCATAGGCTCGAGAGAGTGCATCTGCATTGACATGCTTCTTTCCTGGCCTATCTATAATATCAAATTCAAATTCTTGTAGCAAAATTATCCATCTTGCTATCCTCCCTGATGGGTTAGGCTTATTTACAATATATTTTAGAGCCTGATGATCTGTTACAACTAGAAATTTTTGCCCTAGCAAGTAATTTCTAAACTTTTTTACAAAAAAAATGATAGCCAGAGCCTCTTTTTTAGTTACAGTATAATTTACCTCAGCACTGCTCATTTGTTTGCTCCCAAAGTAAATTGGATGTTCATTCCCATTTTCATCCTTTTGGCTCAAAGTACTTCCTAGTGCTGCATCTGAGGCATCAGTGTACACAATGAATGGCTTGCTCTAATCTGGATTCTTCAAAACAGTGAAGACACCGTGGCTTCCTTCAATTTTCCAAAAGCTTCATGCGCCTTATTTCCCGGTTCATAAGTAACATCCTTCTTCAAGAATCGGGTTAGTGGTCAGTGCAATCTTTGAGCAATTCTTGATGAACCTTCTATAGTAACCCACATGGCCTAAAAATGATCTCAACTTACTTCTATTAAGAGGAAATGGTAAATCTTTGATTTTGAAACTTTATCGTGATTAGTACCAATACCATCTCTCGGATACAACATGCCCTAACAAAACGCCTTTAGAACATCCAAAGACACAAATTTGTAGGGTTTAGTGAGGCTTGTGCTTCATCTAACCTTTGAAATGCCGTCTCCATCTGGTGCAGGTGGTCCAACTTACTCCCATAGATGCAAAAATCATCCAGAAATACTCTGATGAAGGTCCCAATGTAGGGTTCAAACACCCTATTCATCAAACGCTGGAATGTTGTTGGAGCATTACACAACCCAAAAGGCATAACTCTATAAGCAAAATTTCCCCAAGGAGTGGTGAACGTGGTCTTCAACTGATCTTTCTTTGCTATATGAACTTGGTTGTAGCCACTATATCCATCAGCAAAACTATAACACTCCTGACCAGCTACTTCGTCCAAGATCTGATCTGAAAATGGAAGAGGGTAATGATCCTTCTTTGTTGCCTTATTGAGCTTCCTATAATCAACACAAATGCGTAGCTTCCCATTCTTTTTATTGAGATCACAATGGGAGAAACCCATTCTTGAATTCTCCACAACAAATATGAATCTTGCATCAAGCAACTTATCTATTTCTTCTTTTACAGTCTTGGAAAAATTAGGATTCATTCTATATGGCATTTGTTTTATGGGCTTAGCACCATCTACCAGCTCAATACAATGTTCTACCGAACTTACTTGACGGAGTTCCTTGTAATCAAAAGTGAATAGTTGTATGTACCTTCGAAAGAGTTAGAGGTAGGATTCCTTCTCACTCTCCATCACAACATCACCAATCTTTATTTGTTGGAGACGATCATCAACTTCTTCTTCAGATAATTTTATGGGGTCATGATTTGGTGTGACTGAAGGATATCCATGACTGAAACATCCACCTCGCTTTCTTCATCTTCAGTGTCCACTTCACTTTGGTACTAGAGTAATCGAGAGGATGTCCAATCATCGCTTCATCACTTGAATCCACGTGTTCTACCTTATGATGTCGAGGATCACATTTATCTTCACCCTCTCTCTACCACGTCCAAGTGTCATGAAACCTTCATTCCAGTAGTTTCTTGCATGAACTCTCCTTAGCCATGGTCTTCCTAGCAGCATTGGGTACGCAACAGTACCATTTTTCATCACCTAAAAGTCTACCACACATACCACACCCATAACAGATATTGCCACATTTGAAACTACACCTTCTGGTTTAGTTTTTCCTTTATTTAATGACCTTAACATAAGTGTTGAAGGGCGATCAATTTTTAAACCCAACATATTCATTACAGACTCGGTCATTACATTAACTGCAGCACCTCCATCAACTAAGACATCATGAATTGAAATACCATTACATAATACCTCAGCTTGTGGAGCATAGGGATCTTCCTCTCTGCCTCCAAAACAGGGGACCTCAACCTCCTTCCTTCTTCAAGCATTGAGTCCACCTCGCAACTCCCGCCTCTTCTCAGAAGACATAGCCAAGAGTTGACCATATGTAATATTTGTAGGCCTTTTGGATAGATCTTCCAAGATGGAGTATGGTCCTTGCCCCTGTGAAATCAAAAAATCCTGCACACCCAACTTTCTTCTCCTATGTTTCTTACTAGTTTCTTCTTTCTTCTTCTTAGGATCATTTCCATCTTGATTATCTTTTTCTTTCTTTCTTTTTGTTACAAACACATCTACTTCATTATTTCTGGTCTTATCTACTACATCAAAAGAATTCACAGGTGCTTTTCCTTTATCATTATCTCCTTTACCAGATGTAGAAGCTCTATCTAGACAATTATACTTATAATGACCCTTTTTATAACAACCATAACAAACAACTTCAGAAATATTTCTTTTGACCTCTATCTCCTCCCCGAGAACTAAATTCCTTTCCTTGAAGAAGATTAATAGTTAACTGACCCATCTTTTTGAGCAGATCTTCATACTCAAGAGATGTACTAGGAGAAATATTTGTGCTCACCGGGAGTGGTTGTGGATTCTGACCAAAGGCGCTGGTGTAGGCTCTACTTTAGCCACAATTTCTTTGGGCTCCTCTTCCATGCTTTCTTCTTACCTTCTTGCAATCTCCTTTGCTTGTTCAATGGTAGCTAGGCGGTCATACTTCACTCGTTGTCTGATCTTTGGCTTCATCCCAAGAATGAAGTGCTTACAGAGGAGATTATCCATGCCATTCATCAACCCATCCGCTAATCCTTCCTTCCGGATCTGGGCATCGAGCTTCCTCCTTAGCTCTAGAACACGAGCATGATAATCCCTTATCTTCTCCTTCTCTACTTGGGATAACTTTGTGATCTCGATCATGAGATCTGCATATTTTTGTTGTTCACCAAATTCTTCAAGAAAACTTTCAGTTAATAAATCCCATGAATTTTTCACATTATCACCTAGTGTTTCAAACCACCTAAGTGCTGAACCATCCAAAAAGGTAGGAAAAATTCAGTCCATTGTTCCCTTCTTATAAGGCCATTACAAATACAAGATCGCTTAAACTCTTGAATGAAAGAAGAAGCATCTTCATTAGATTGAGCTGAAAAAACAGGAATCTTTCCCATTTTCAAAAGTAACCACCGTGAAATACCAACTCACAAGTACAATCAACAAGACTTATGTGTACAAATAATTGGAATCACTATACTA
Source organism: Taxus wallichiana var. yunnanensis (assembly GCA_018340775.1). Classification (NCBI taxonomy): domain Eukaryota; kingdom Viridiplantae; phylum Streptophyta; class Pinopsida; order Cupressales; family Taxaceae; genus Taxus; species Taxus wallichiana. The sequence goes on along the minus strand of CM031238.1, from coordinate 229,205,576 downwards.
GAAAGTGACTTTACACCTTCTACAAAGAAAATAGAAATGACCACGGTAAACTATGGTAAAACTTGACTTACTGCGGTAAAAACTGACTTTACTGTGGTAAACACTATTCACGGTAAAAAGTGAAGTTACTGCGGTAAATACTATTCATGGTAAAAAGTGACTTTACTGTGGTAAATACTATTCCAGCAAAAATGACTTTACCATGGTAACTACTATTCATGGCAAAAATGACTTTACCATGGTAACTACTATGCACAGTAAAAACAAGGTTACCCTCTAATTGATTTTTGACTAAGTGGGAATATCTCTCTAGAAAATCCACCAACGAGGAATGGTCCCAGCAACGGAACCAAAATGTCATCACCAATCCGGCACTATGATAATTCTTCACCGGAACTCCTCGTGCTATGATTATTTACTAATGCATAGCCTTTAGTTTGGTGGATGTAATCTGGAAACAAAACAACAACATAACACAAGAATACCATCGACTATGATAAGACAAAATGATGACAAATCTGAAATATCAAAATAAATTATAATATTAACATGAAACTGTTACAATCTCACCCATGAGGTACTTCAAGTGTTATTGACTTCACTTTCCTTTCACCAAGACTATGGGAGAAACTTTACAATTACACCTCTTAATGGCTTCTTCAACACACCTTTAAACTGATGGCTTCCTTCGCACACTTCCTACAATATTTCTCACTACTTCCTTCTATGCTAAATGAGGGGGTGGCCTCTCTATTTATAGAACTTCCAGGCTTATCCATCTTATCTCTAAGATAGGATAAGAAATCCATTCTGACGAATCATATTCCATACCTTAACTCTTATCTGTACATGTAAGCTTATCTGTTAAGATAAGATAAACCTTATCATTTTACATGGGTTCCACATTTTTATACTTTTTACAAATAAAATACACAAAATATTTATGACCTCACTCCTTGTCTTTATTACCAATATAATATTTCTAATTCCTAATCATGTAGACCCTACTTCTCTAATTACCCAAACTTTGACATTTTAACATTACCGGACCACTTACGACAAATATTTACTTTTTACAACATTCCTATTGTACTTTGACTGTTACCGTACTCCACATTATTGGCGGCACTGTACTGACGGTGCCGTTATCTTCTATCAGACGCTACTACTAATTATACTTAACAACATCCTATTCCTAATACATACATTAATGAAATAGAAATTACGGAGGAAAATTTTAGTGTCGATGGAGGCGAACTTGGGACATTTGGGACAAAAGTTTCGATGGGCCCAAAAGACAAACTTCGGAAACCGTCCAATCTGGGAACAGAGGGCCCAATTGAACTTGGGACACGCAGGACAAAAATGTTCGACAGTTCGAAAAAACACACAAATGACCCAAAACGTAGATTTTCGTAATTTCTCAACTTTTAACATTATCAAGTACAACAGAGAAGACAAACTCAAAATTTTAAATTTTCACTTTCTTAAGAGGAGGGGAATTTTGAGTGGACAACAAACTCGAAGTTAAATTCCAAAATTTCACCAAAGTCAAGTTTCTTGCCTCTAATAATCATTCTCATCAAGGGAACCCATGCCTAATTCACATGGTCACATTTGTTAAAGTCTATTTAACAATACCATACCAACCTTAATTCCCCTCTGAATAGGGAAATAGGTAGATTTAACTTGGATTTATGTTTTACCTTGGATTCATTAGTTGCCCATGATCTTAATTCATCATTATATCTTCTCCTCCTATGCATTCCCTTACTATATCTTGATTATGTGATGTGTCCGATATATGAATTATATATGCTATTTAAAACACTACCAAGCTAGGTAATAATATGTTTAGTTATGGCATTGGGAGACACTTTTTCCATTTTAAGGATGCGGGCTATGAAGATATCTTTAAACAAGTCATCATAGGGGTAAAAATCAGGCTTAGTTGTTATATCATATGGAGGCCATAGGCTCTAATATCTTCTAGATCATCATAGTATTCCTCATATGTCTAGTTGAGGTCCCTACCTTTGAATTGTGCATCATAATTTCTTACTTCACAAAATACTTGACTCCAATTTGTGATGTGAGATAAAATAGCCTTAGTAAAGAGTGTATCTTTAATTCCCTATGCTTGTGAATTAGAAGAATTAGAAGTCGATGCAAGTAGCAAGAAGAAACTAGATGGAAATTACCCGAATACACTTGTTTTGCAAAAATCGCCTCCAAGGTTTATAGCCCTCTAAAACTACAAAAATAATTTTCAATAAAAATAAACCAGAGTTATAAAAATTAAAATATTTTTGGATGCCCTTTTGGACGTTCTTGCTTCACCCAAAATTTCAAGGTTTGAATCTCTATTTAGACCCTCCAAATCACTACTCACTTTTTTGGCAATTAGGCCTCTTTAAGCACCCATATGCTTGTTAATGAACTGTCAAAAACTGTAACAATATGGGACAATTTCAATCAATGAAACCTTGAAAATATATTAATAGGAGGCCCTCAGGATTTTTCTACCAAATTTCAAGTTGCGACACTAAGTTTAAGCCTTCAAAACTCAATCTTAACTTAAACCCTAGGTAGGATTTCTAAGTAACCATAGTAGGTTTAAATTCTTCCCAATGATAAGAAATAAAACTTCAAGCCCTAAAACCTTACCTATAGGTCCGTTTTGAATCCCTTCACTTTCCCGAGTAGTCAATATAGGAGGTAAATACAATTTTTAAAAAAACTTGGATAAACCTTACCAACTATGGCAAGAAAAACAATCTTCTTGGTGCTTTCAAAATCAAGAGAAAAAACAAAGCATTTCCAATTCAATCTCCACATGAAAATATTAAAAACAATACAAAATACTTCTCCATCAAATGTCTACATAGAAAAACTATTGAATCTCCAACAAAAGAAGCATTTTATTATGATTCCAATGAAGAAAACATGCTTCAAGACAACCCTCTTGTAAACATAGAGCAATTTATTGATTTTACAGTCCAAAATCTCTTACACACATTTGATATCTTCTTGAATAGCTGTAATTAACTCCTCCAATCAAACTCTTTCACCCTTTTTCTCATAACACCTTCAAAACTCAATTGTTTTTGATATTTTCCATGATATACAAAACTTAAAAAAAAGGTATATTTTCAAATTTTAAGACCCTTTTTTTTTTTTTTTTCTAACTTCACCCCTAGGAGTCATTTCAGACATGTCAAGATACCTAGTTCATCCAAATTAACCATATAGAACCCTAAAACGCAACCTAACAAACCAAAATTCCCCAAAACCAAGTTCAAATTTCAAATTTTGACTCTGGGTAGGAAAATGAGAAACATAGAAAAATTCAAATTATTGAGCACCTAAACACCTAACAAAACTTACAAAGTCCTAAAACCACATACCTAAGATGATCAAAACCAAAATTTAATATCTTAACTTGCCCAAGTTTATGTTCTTGCATCATTCTCCCAAGGACAAGAAAAACTATCTCATGAACTCTTGTTCTTGAGATCTTCTAGAGTGTTACCAAGTTTGATGATGTCATTCTCTATCATCCAAGTGGCATCCTCTATAGGATGGTGTTTCCACTTCACCAAATATTGATAGTATTCTTTGCCTCTAGTTCTTTTTGTCACCTTCTGATCCAGAATTGACTCTGGTTCCTCCTTAGTTGCTTGTGGTAATTGCTTTGTCCAATCTTGGATTGTTGTTTCTTCTTCTCCAATTATACAATCACCTTCTTCTCCCTCTTTGAAGGGATACAAATCTGTAACATTGAAAATGGGAGAAATTCCAACATTTCCTGGCAATTATAACTCATATGCATTGTTAGAAAACTTCCTGATGATCTTGCAAGGACCAATCTTCTTCATTTTTAGTTTGTTATACTGACCTTTTGGAAATATTTTCTTTCTAATATGAGCTAACACCATGTCTCCCACTTGAAAAATTACCTCTCTTCTTCTCAAATCAACATGTTATTTATATTTACTTACATTCTTCTCTAGATGTCTTTTCACTTGTTCATGGATCTCCGTATAGCAATGACAAACTCTTCTCCATCAACACTTCTCTTTTCCATCCTTCCTAAGTCTCTCAACTCAAAATCCCTCTTGGATGCATTCCATACACTACTTGAAATGGACTCATACATGTGCTTCTATCAAGTGAATTTTTATATGTAAACTCTTCCTATGAAAGAACCAATCCCATTGTTATGATAGGTCCTTAGTTAATCATCTCAAAAAGTTACCTAAAATCCTATTCACCACCTTAGTTTTTCCATCTATTTGAGGATGATAGGTTGAACTAAAGTTTAGATTTGTCCCTAGATTCTTCCACAATGTTCTCCAAAAGTGTCCTATGAACTTTGTATCCTTGTCTAAACAATACTTTTGGAATTCCATGGAGTCTAACCACTTCTTAAAAAAATAAATTAGCCACATGAGTAGCATCATTGGTTGTCTTGCATGGAATGAAATGAGCCATCTTAGAAAATTTGTCCACTACTACAAAAATTGAATCATACCCACCTTGTGTTCTTGGAAATCCTAATAAAAATCCATACTAATTGAATCCCACAAATGCACATTGTTGAAGGCCTTCGTTAAAGGCTGATAAAAACCTACATTAGTGCTCTTTCCTAGAAAAATGACACATCTTACACCTTTCAACAATATTCTTTACATCTCGCCCGCATTCTTGGCCAAAAATAGTGAGTATTCAATTGTGTTAATTATTTGTCAAGGCTAAAATGACTCGCTAAAATACCATAATGCTTTTATTTGATCATATTTTCTCTCATGGAACACATAGTTGCACTCCCTTAAACAAAAAGTCATCTTGTATCATATAATCTAACCATGATTCTTTGTTTTGAAGAGTAGGATACTTACAATATTTGTAGGATTCCTTGAAGTTTGATCATCCTCATAAATATCTTTGAGGTATTCTATTAATCTACTTTCTAACTGAATTTATCTTATTAACAACACTCTTCTACTCATTGCATCTTCTACCTTGTTAGTTTTCCCTTTATTGTGCTTGATAACAAATGTGAAATTTTATAAATACTACACCCATTTCATGTGCCTCTGATTGCATTTATGATGGATGATTATGTACTGTAGTGATTGATTATATATGCATATAACAAACCCTTAGGCATTACATAGTGTCTCCACTTTCTTAAGGCTTAAACCATAACATAAAACTCCAAATCATAGGTTGAATACTTCTTCTTAGCTTCATTTAACTTCTCACTAATGTATGTTACAGGTTTTCTCTCTCTGATTAGAAAAAATCCTATGAAAACTCCACTTGCATCACATTCTACTTGAAATACCTTATTGAAGTCTGGAAGAGATAACACTGGTTGCTCTATAATTTTCTTCTTTAGAAACTAAAAACTCTTATCAGCTTTATCAGTCCATTCAAACTTCTTCTTGTCTCCCCTAATTGTATCAATGATAGGAGCACAAATACCACTAAAATTTCTAATAAATTTCCTATAAAACTAGCCAAACCATGGAAACTTCTTACCTCATACGTTGTTTTGGGAGTTGGCCATTCAACAATAGATTTTACCTTGTCTTGATCCATCTTCAACACACCTTGTGAGACCACAAAACCCAAGTAAACCAACTCTTTCTTGAAAAACACACTCTTCTTAAGATTAATCACCAAATTATCCTCTTGTATTTTCTCTAATACCTTCCTAAGATGATGGAAATATTCTTCTTTGCTTGCACTTTGTAAATCAAAATATCATCCAAATAAACTATGACAAAATTACCAATGAATGGTTTCAAAATTTCATTCATAAGCCTCATGAATGTACTAAGACCATTTTAAAATCAAATGGCATGACAAGCCACTCATTGGTCTTGAATGTTGTTCTCCATTCATATCCATCTCTTATTCTTATATGATAATAACCACTCTTAAGATCAATCTTAGAAAAATAAATAGCACCCTCAAATAATCAATCAATTATTCAATTCTTGGCAAAGGAAATATGTACCTTATAGTAATTTTAATGATTGATATGGAGTCTGTGCACATTCTCCAATCTCCCTCCTTCCTAGTACTAGAACAACATGTACTTGCACATGGACTAAGACTCTTTGACTAGCCCCTTGTCTAAATTTATTGGATTTGCTTCTTGATTTGAGAGTGTCATCTTATAGGTAGCTTTGTTTAGCAAGTTTTCTCCTGAAATGAAGTCAATGTAATGACCGATCCTTCTTATAGGTGGAAATTCATTGGGTAGCTTATGCACTACAATATAAAAAAATCTTTCAACATATCCCTGACATCTTGAGATAGCTTTTGTAATTTTATGGCTGTTATAACAATCATAGGCCTGATTACTATTTCAAAAACAAGATATTCTTATTTCATATTAGCCAATAAATCCTTTTCATTCACCACCATGACAGTAGACTCCAATCCTTTCTCATGTTCTTCTTCTTTTAAGTCCAACAATGTATGACTTACACCATCTTTTTGTAAAGTATATACACTCTTCCTACCACCATGAGTAGTGTTCCTTTCATATTTCCAATGTATTCCTAGAAGTACATGAAAAACATCCATACACATTATGTCACACAACACTTTGTCCTTATAACCTCTAATATGAAAATCTACCCAACTTTGTTCACTCACAAGAACTTGTTGCCCTTTTTGAAGCCAAGAAACTTTGTAGGGGGTAGGATTATTAGTGTAGGATTTATTTTCCTCTTTTTATTTGTATTATCCTAATCAGGGATATTCCACCTCACTTGGAGTTTCCCTACACTTATGGGATATTATTTCTTAGGTGTACACTTGACCACACTATTTTAGTTAGTGGTATTTACTATCCTTGACAAGTTGTCTATTGACTGGCTATTGTGGGTATGAAGGTTACCACTATTCTAGGTGTATGTTGTCATGACTCCGTGGAGGAGGTTACACATTCACCTCCTATATGTACATCTCTTGCATTATTCTATTGTAATATATTGAGTTGGAGCTATTTCTATGTTATTGCAATTATCTCTCTTGTATTTTCATAATTTGTAGTCTTGTATGCGTGCTTTGTTTTATCTTGGAATAATTCACGTCTCACATCATTCACCTATGCATTCTTAAAACTAGAAGATCCGTGATGCTTCTCCATTAAGGATGTGGTACTCTCCTCAAACTAATCTTTTCTAACATTTCAAAAGAGACCAAATTATCAAGACTACTTGAATCAATCACCAATTTACAACACTTACCTTTTGATTTGTAGATTGTATTGAGTAGTGTCTTCCTTTGTGAAATTTCCTTCTCCTTGGGTAGCTTTATCAATACTATATTTATCATCAAAGATTCACCAACCTCTAGATTTTATACATGAGATCGAGATCCCACAATTTCTTCCTCTACTTGAACTAACTAGTTTCTATTTTCAGTTCTTGAGTACTTTGCTTGAGGTTCTTCTGTGCATTCCCAAGACATATGACCTGAAAATTTATCCCATTTGAGGCATTTACCAGTGAATCCTGTAGTTCCTCTTCCCCTATGCATATATCCTCCTTTATAAGAAAAGCTTCTTCCTCAAAAGCCACCTCTTAAAGTAGAAGCTTGTTCCTATGAATTACTAGGTTCTCCACTTGTCCTTTGTGATGATCTTCTTCCTCCTTGCTATCCTCTTCCTCTACAACTCCTTCCTATGACTCTACTTTTCTGGTTTTTCCTTCTAATCAACTTATTCTCTGCTTTCAATGCATATTGGTAACATTCTTCTAAAGTTCTTGGACTCACAAAACTGAGTTCATCATGAATATTATATCTAGTCCATTCAAATACCTGGTTATCTTCTCCACATCTTCTTCCACATGCCTTGATCTAATTGTTAATTTGTAGAACTCTTCTGTGTAGTCCTTAACACTCATTTCTTTTTGTTTCAAATTTTGTAGCTTTCCTATATAGGTTTATTTAGTAATCACTAGATAGAAACTTATCCTTGAGCTTTGCTACCATTATATCCCATGCCTTAATCCTTCTCTTCCATTATTTTCTTCTCTCATCCTTATATGAATTCACCTCATATTGTTGGATGTCATTTCAATTTTCTACAAGAAAAATTCACTTTCTCTTCCTTAGGCACATTTTCATACTCAAATTACTTATCTAAATTAGTTATCCAATCAATAAGTTCTTCTCCATCAAGGTTACCTGCATATGTAGGAATTTCCAACTTTGGTTTTGATCCCTATCCTATAATCACTTTAAGCAACCTGTCAATTTCACTCTCTTCAAGATATTCTATCTCTCTTTATGTGAGAGATACTTATGGCTATTCTTCCATATCATTCACATCAAATGTCATATTTCCTCATCTCTGATTAGCTTTCACCGCTATTAATCTTACATAAAAACTAACCCTCATGTTTCTCAACTCTTCTAGGATGGCATCTCCAACTTGAATGCCTCCTCTACCACCTCCTCTCACTATTCTTCTGGGTGGCATTATCACTTTTCTCCTTTATCTCACTTCTTGTTCTTATTTCTTGGTATCAACCTACTCTTATACCACAAATGATGTAAGTAGAAAGAAGAAACTAGAAGGATATTACCTCAATACCCATGTTTTGCAAAACTACCTCCAAGGCTTATAACCCTCCAAAATTACAAAGCTTATTCTTCAGGAAAAATGGAGTAGATTCACAAAAATATAAAACTAATTTTGGATACCCTTTTAGACGTTCTTGTTCACCCAAAATTTTAAGGTTTGTATATCTATTTCGACCCTCCAAATAACTACTCCATTTTTGTCAATTAGGCCTATTTAAGCACCTATAAGACTCATTAATGAACTAAAAATAAATGGAATAGTTTGGGACAATTTCAATCAATGAAACCTTGAAAATATGTTAATAGGATTCCCTTGAGAGATCTATACCAAAGTTCAAGTTGTGACACTATGTTTTACTCCTTCAAAACTCAATCTTAGCTTAAACCCCGGGTAGGGTTTCTAAGTAACTGAGTAGGTTTAAATGCTTCTCAATGAGAAGAAATAAAACTTCAAGCCCTAAAAACTTACCTTTAGGTCTATTTTGAATCCCTTCACCTTCTTGAGTAGTCAATATAGGATGAAAATATTAAAAAATATTCAAAACCCTAGATAAACCTTACCAACTATGGAAAGAAAAATAATCTTCGTGGTGATTAAGCTAAATATGGAATATATAATACCTAATATGAATGCAAGATTGTTGTAAATAAATGAATACTAAAGTATTGAAACAAATCTAAGAACTTAAGCAATAAATAATAGAAACCCTAATTGCAAAGAGAGGGTAGAGAGCCTTAGTTGATTCATAACATTTTGGAAAGTGCACAGAGTTGGAAAACTGGAAAATGCAAAGCACTGACACCATCGCACTAGAGCATAGAAAAATGTAGATTTGAGGAGATAGGAACGAGATGCTCAAGAGGGACATGGGTGCCCGTGGGTTCCTAGGCTTATTTCTAGGCACTGGGTTTCATGGAAATGCTAAGAAACCCAAATTCTCAAGGTTGTAAGATGTTTGCTGATGTTTTCCTTTGTCTCTATGAATTCACACAATGATCTCCAAGGTTGCTGTAAACCTGCAATAAAGAATGAACTTACAAAACCCTCAAATAGACATCAAATCCTAAAAAAGAAAGATGCAAAATGAGGGGTCGATGTCCTCAGTTGCCACAATGATGGAATTACTACTGAGTGTTTCACTAAATCTCAAACCCAATGTAGTTCTGTGTGTGTGTGGAATTATGCCCTAGGTTGCTCTTGTGCGTGTCACACTTAGAATAGCAAGTAAGTAGCTAGATGTATAATGTAGTAAATGTGTACATGGAATAGAATGAACTTCCCTCCTATGAAGTGTGATGTAGAAAACAAGCCCTTGTGTCCATTGTGATGGAGCTAGATGGATCTAATGGAGATCTTAGATGCCTTGATGGATGCAACCTTAGGTGGTGATAGATAGTGCTTAGTTCTTGGTCCCTTATTATGATCACATAACTTTATATTTATATGATTCCTTTGCTTGAATTTCATAATTAACCCCGAAAAGGCCGACTACCAAAAAGATAAGATGCTCAAACAAATAGAAAGGACCCAAAAAGTGAGAGTAATGTATAAAGGGGACAAGAGCTCCCGAGGGGACGAGGGTGCTAGTGTCCAAGATGAAAAATGCCAAGAGTAAAAAGGAAACTGTGCAAGTAAGAGTGCAAGACTGAAAGAAACAATAGAAAGTAAAGCAAGGTGGCCAAATACATGGGTTAATTATTACTTTTCCTACTTAGGAATCATATTAATAGTAGTATGTAATCATGACTAGATAATTACTCAAAGTGTGTGATTGTGTGTCTAAATTTTCCCCCACTTTATGTTGGTGAGTGAAAAGCTTGATAACATAAAGTAGATAGAGATGCATACCTAATAACCATGTAGATTGTGGAAAAAGTGTGCCGAAGGACTAGAAAAAGTGTGTAATGATAAAAATGTGAAGCGTGGATGCTAAAAAGGAGAAAGTGTAAAAAGTGATGATGAAAATTAACCTAGGGCGGAAGCGTATGTGTAGATGTCGCAATGTACCTATTTTCGATGTCGATGTGTGTGGTGTTATTATTGTTGGTGTTATTGAATACCACTTCACATACAAACATTCCTATAAAAGAGAAGCTGAAAAGTAGTCACATACACATGTACATTTAAAAAGTGTGTAAATAAAGTATGTAAAAATGGTGAAAATGAAAAAGGAAGATGTGAACCTGATCCATGATGAGAAAAAGAGTGTAGAAAGAATCCTCAGAATGATATGACATGTGAGTTTTTGGGTGATCTCATGCCGAGAGTAATGGAAGAAGTGTAGGAGAACTATCCGGTGTCATCCACCAACATTTAACTATTGTTGGTAAAAACACCACTGCAGATGGTGTGCATGTGCTAAGGATTGTCTCTATAAAGACGTTGGATGGAGTTATGTAGACTGTGTTTGAACTACTAATCGCTATATAACTACCCCTTGGTTTTAGTTAATCCAAAAAATGTGACCCAAGTATGATTTTTTGAACCCTATATGAAACTAAAAACGCTAGTATGTGTACCATGTATGATTTGCCGTGTATAACCCTCCACATCTCCAACCCCGCCACCTCATCTCGCCACCTCACCGTGACCTAGCCCTAACCCTAAACCAACCTAATTAAGACCTATGACTTGGTCTAGACCCACACCCATGACTCATTACCCCTCACCCGCACCAAAACGAGCCTAATAATGACTTGACCAAGCCCACAACTGATCCCTCAGGAGAAAAGGAGGGAAAGATGGCTATTTTACTAAAAATAGCCACTTTGACCTAACCGACATCGGTTCCTACTCGACCGCCGTTGGTTACGTAACCGCCATCGGTTCCCTGTTAATGACCTCCCCCAACCAAAAAGAAAGGATCCAGAATTCATTTGGCAAGAAAAAAGAGAAGTGAAACAAGCAGAAGAGGTTGCAGAGAAGAGGATCGAGCCAAGACTCAGAATCGAGCAACGATCATTCACACTCTCCCCAAGCATTGGAAAAGACTGAGGATAGCTTCATCAGCTCGCTTTCCAATACCGGATCATCCCAACTAAGCCTTACTATCGCCACCACATTCCTTGGACCTGTATCTTCATCAGGAACTAGTAAGTAGTATCTTATAGTTCTTTGTTATCATTTTGCTTTAATTCATATTAAAAGGGGAACTGACCACCTTCGAAAGGAAGTCTAATATTTCCTGGGCCTAAGGCAGTTCCCTCACTTATTGTCTAACTAAGATCTAGTGGTCTTGTATTCTTACTTACAGGTAGTCCTTCCTAGACAAAAAGGAGTTCTTCACAATCGATCTGATCTCTCTACGGTACGCGCACACCTTCCCAACACTCAACAGGTATTCCTCCTAGCCCTAACCCTTATCTGTTTCTCAAGAGAATGAAAGGATAGAAGCAACTCTATTCCGAACCAAATTTTGTGTGAAACATTTTGGCACGCCTGGTGGGACCCTTTTCGGGTTTCTTTCTTTCTTGCTTGCTTTCATATAGGGAGCACACTTGTTGTTTCTTTCTTCTAAATATTCACAAAATATTTTGTCATTTTGGTAAAAGAATTTGTTTTTCTTTCACATCTTTACATTAGTGAAAGTCATCTTCTTTGCTTCATCGAATATCACTTTTCGATTTGGGTTTAAAACACGTGCATCACATTCTTGCTTGCTAGTTTTTAATTCTAGTGAACGAGATTAAGTAATGTGTCATACACGTGGGGTGATATCCACGGTATTGACGAGAAATTAATCTTACTTTCACTTCACAACACATACCAAATCACATCATAATCAACACAACAACAGCTCAAACATCCCCCTTCCCGCGGTATTCTCTCCGCCCGATTGAGGTAGCCTTATGAGCCAAAACAAACTTGACATCTCCCTTAGGTCTCTTGTTTAGGATTGACATCATCTGGATGTCTAAGGCATAAGCCCAAAGTGATTAAAACTAATCCTAGGGTTAGTCTCTTGATTTGCTTGTGCATCTTGCTTGTTTTTTTGTTCTGTTTCTTTCTCTTACACTACTTTCGCTTTCAAGTGATCACCTCAAGATAGTTTGGTAGGTATATTAAGCATTGTTATCCCCAAACCAAGCAGCTTCTTACATCCTCTCTTTGCTTTCACAGTGACCGACACCGGTCCTATACTACCGACATCGGTTAACTGACCGACGCCAGCTACATTCTGACCGACATCGGTTATCTGACCGATATCGGTTATTGTGTTTAACAGTTTTTGACAAACCAACAACCTATCAATTCCAACATTTTGTTGTTGTTTCTTCCCAGATTGATTAAATCCTACTGTGTCCTCTTGTCCATGGTTTTATCACCCGAAAAAGCAGCACCATGGTTTCACATGCCTGCCATGCCTTTTCCCGAGTCACCCCTTCGCATCCTATGGGAATCCTACTGATACCAGAATTTTCCCACGATCCTATAGGAGATAAGGAATTTGCCAAATTTTTGGATGCTAATCCTAGCACTGTACAATATTATTTGTCTCATACCCCGACCGTGCACCCGACGGTCAGCTCCTCTTGGTATGCCTATTAGTATCGCCGCCACTTAGCCCCTTCCCCACCTAATAACTCCACCTCACCGTTCATCCTTAGCCCCGCCTCCCAGCCTCAAGAGCTTCGGTGGTTCATACTGCACACCAATTGGCTTTCCTTTCATTAATCTGGGGCCCCATGTGTCAATACCGTCCACTGACCCTACCTCATCTCTCTCATAGACCATCTCTTTTATAACTTGCTCTCCCACCTATACACACGAGCTTTCCCTCACAAGCTCCGCCCACCTTTTCATTTCCACAAATTCATCCTAGGGGCTCTCACCTCTTATATAGGACACCCTTATTCGGCTGCCCCAACACATTCATCACCATTATCTTATCAACATTCAATCCCACCATTGTTTAGTAGCGGCTCTTGACCAATCCTCCTCTGCTTTACAATGACAACACCATCATCTAACCCAACCAATGATTTAATCAAATGATGATGGACAAGATGCAAAATCTTGAGGCTTCTGCTTTCAGAAGTCGTAACACCGACATACGAGCAAGTTTGTCGAGCCTATTCATCCTTCTCTCCCCCTTCATACATATCCTCCTCAATGGGAATTACCAAATTTACTCGCTTTAATAGTAAGGAGGACCCTCAACAACACTTGTGATCGCTTCAACATGCCTCGCTATCTCGATTGCTCATGACGATGCCTTACTACTCCGTACCTTTCCCATGTCCTTATCAGACTCCTTGAGTGGTACAATGCTTTAACCCAAAGACTCAATCTTCTCCTTTAACCAGCTTAGCCCAATCTTTCTTGGATCACTTCTCCATCAATATTGCCAAGAAAGTATCCATTACCGACCTCTATGCCATCCGACAATTTGAAGACGAGTCTATCGCAGATTTCGTTGGACGATGGCGGGGCCTCATCAACCAACTTACTTACGCCTTACCTCAGCCGAGCTCATCGAACTCTTTACGCGGGCCTGCTAAACACATTTCTCCCACCCTCCAAATTCAAACTTTCCGCACCTTTGATGAGGCCTTTACTATGGCTCAGAAACTAGAGATTCGAGCCTTAGAGGAGGAGAAATTGAGGTTACGCAACAAAAGCTCAAATTTCCAGACCCAAGACTCTACCACCAAACCCAACACCACCAACTCTCACGCATCGGCTGCTTCAAAATCAAAGGGTGCAGACACGCAAAGATGGGTCAAATCTCAAGCACTCGCCTAATACCCACCAAAGCCACCTATAAGTATAAAGCCGAGCCCATCAACTACACTCCTCGGGAGAAACTTATGGTGTGATCTTAGACAAATTGCTTAAAGCAGGAGCTATCACCTTGCCTCCTGTTAAACCTCACTCCGGGTTTGATTCCACCCACGCTATTCCTTCTTGGTATAAAGAAAATGACTTCTCAGAATTCCATCGCATGAAGGGACATAGTCACGAAAACTACAAGATGTTGAAAACATAGTGCAGAAATGGTTGATGCAGGGATATAACTCGATAATCCTAATGCCCCGCTAATCAAAATTTAAAATCTTCAACAAACCATTTCCAAACCATGCATCTAACAAGAACACAAACCAAGACACCTCACCGAGGAGAAGAAGAGTGTGCATGAGATCCATGCGATTTTCAACTCCCAACCCAGGGCTTCCATTGAGGAAATTCTGAATCAAGCTTCTTCACCAACGCAGGGATTCTCGCCCTTCTCCTTCATCAGGACAAGAGGACAATCCCACTATTCCTTTACCCATAAAGGAATTAACCACCCAGAGTTCTCTTCTCACAAATGAACCTTCTTACACCACATCCCTGCAAGATTGTGAGTGGATGTTATCTAACTTATCTATTTCCCAAACATCTCCTTCCACCACTCTTGCTGCAATAGAAGAAGGCTTGCCACTTTTTTTGTCATCCTTAGAGGAGAAACCCCTTGAGCCTACATCACCAAACTCCTTAATCATGACGGATCCCCTCGAGCATGCCCTCCTACCTATTAGTTCTTCATCACCTAAATCTTTCCAACTGACCGGTTGACCTCTTAACACCCATTGATACAACGCCTCATTTACCCCCTGTATCACACCCACAATGGACCGGAATCACAACCCACCTCTCTTCCATACCAAAGTTCCTGTTCACACGTGAAGAGTGTCATCCCTCAGAAGATAGATGAGTCTTATGGGAGCGTTTGAGTACACCATACTCTACTCAAATGCAGGTGACTAATACAGAAACCTCTACTATATACCCGAGGTGTTTACAAAAGCTCAAAATGCCTATGTCCTCACCTTCACCCCCTCATCTCTATCGAATCCCTCAGCCACCTCTATCAACCTAACCAAACCTTCCCTTACGCTTGGAACTTCACCAATTCCCAGCCTGACACACCCACCTAAATGGTTAGATTTATCCAAAAATAATGCCGTCAATCCACCTAGGAGATAGACCCAATCTCCTCGAGTCCAATCTATGCCTCTTCCACAACTAAAACCCTCGCCCCGATCACACCGATACAAGCAGCACGGCTTCAGCCTTCACCATCACACCTACCTTCTATATTAGGGCCTCACCCCTCCACCTTGCCTCAATACACCTTGCCTCCCACATCTTCTTTAACACGACCTATACCTTTTGCACCCCTACAGACACTCACGGGCATCTCAACACCGTCGCCCCAAGTATCTCACCTACCTACCAACCCTAAGCAAACTCGATCATCGAAGGACTTGTTTGCTGTCACTCCTCTCTCCCGTGGTTGTTTCCTACCACCACGTCAGCTGGGGCCTCATCATCTAACCAGCTAAACATAACTTCTACGCAGAAGAAACCACGCCTCGTTAAAACCAATCATCAAAGTCCCTTGCCTAAATCACCACCCATACAAACCACTCATACCCAACCATTACCAAAACAATCAAAAATCTCACCTACTCAATCAACAAATTTCATCTTCATTCATCTCAATTTGACCCGCTCAAAGGATCTTACTCCAAGATCCTTGATATGTTGGTAGGGGATGCGACCATTTCCCTACCCCCGCTCAAACTCTATGATCCATCTAAACCTCGACCTATAGGTTATGATGAATCTAAAATTTGTGCTTACCATCGCACACCAGGACACGATGTAGAAGGATGCAAAGCTTTGAAAGCCATCCTTCGCCAGTCACCTATCTCGATAGACAACCTAAGAAAGATAATTTACGGAGAGAGAAGCCCTTAGCTTCGATCCCTTCTCCTATACCACCTGTCCCCGCCTCGCCAAAATCTATCATCATTGCAACCCCGCCTCTCGAGAGCAATGACTTATCCCCGCCATCTTCCTCCTCTCGTATTCACGAGATCAACATGATTAACATTACTACTCGAGGTCAGAAAAACAATGGAAAAGCTAAAGAAAGCACACCTGCGGCCTCTCTTTCTCCTTCTGCCATCCCGATCACACCACCACCTAAAGTGGTCATTCATGGACCTACCTATCCCATCTCTGATGGAGTTTCCCACCGCACCATGATCAAACAACTTCACCAATCTCCTCAAAAATGACACTCTATGATCTCATTCAAACATCTCGAATCGCATCGACAAGCTTTAATTGAGATCCTTCAAGGGATAGAGGTCCTACCTAATGAAACCTTTCCCCGCCACCTCCATTTTAACACCCAACCACGCCGCTTCTCTCACCAAACAACCTACCTCCACAACCACTTCGTCCCTCGTACAAAGAAGCCATTTCGCCGCTTTTTTCAAGAAGAAATTGTCGCTTTGGTGCGTAAGATCCCGATCCAGCTCTTTTTCATCTCGCCTTACATCCGGACATCCGGTACGTCGTGTTATGATCGATGGGGGTGCTAGCCTAAACATCGCCTCTTCCAAAGCCTTCCAACAGATGAATATCCTCTCCTAGCTGCATGTGTGTGCCAACCCCACCATGTTGCTTCATTCATTCAATGATGCTATTACTTCTACCTTAGGCACCGTGATCCTTAACATTCGTGTAGGGCCACGTACCTTACCCGAACTCTTCTATGTCCTTGAGGGAGAATTCCAATACAACATATTGTTAGGCCGCCCTTGATCCGGGGCTATGGGATGCGTTCCTCCACCTTACATAGATGCATCAAATTCGAGTATGAGGGGAAGTCTTACACCGTCAAAGCTGACGCTTCCCCTTTCAAAACCTGCAATATGTTATATCACCCTAATGATGTGCTTGTACTACCAAGGCACCCATTGATCCAGCCCAACCATCTACTTCAACCACGCCTCAACCATCCACCTTAACCACACTCACACCTTCGACCAATGAATCCACCACCGCGAATACCACTTCCTTCCCCGCGGACAACATCCCAACTTCAGATCCCTTGGTAGATGTTTTTCAACACCTTACGCTAGGGGAATACCACCTATACAATGTTAGCACCTTCCATACCCCACAGGAGTACTGGACAGTTACATGCACATCCTACCTACGACCATGTCGTGTGGGGGAGGTGATCTCCTACGGACCACCTAATTGCCGCACCAACCTAACGTATGGGGGTGTCGACACATCCTCTGTCACCCCTAAACCTCCCCTTGGTGTGGTTCCCTTCCAATCTGATTTTTGATATCTAACCAACCGTCATTTCACCCTCACCTTCCTGACGCGTTGTGCTTGGAAGGGTTTTGGTTTCGGTCTTTATGAACAAGGCCGACATACGATCATTCCCGTAACTACCCGCAAACACACAAAAGATCATCGTGGTCTTGGATTTTTTTAACCACCTACACCGAAGAAACCTCATGTCAATTGTATCCAGAAAACAATGAAGTCACCCCTTCCAAACCATCATCGCCCATTTTTCCATCTTCACCCACAGAATCGATAGACCCGGAATCTATCCCTCCTAACTTTTTTTTTTTGTGAATGCTATCTTCCTGGGTCCTCTCACTTATCAACGCGATAGTGAGGACCCATCTTCTCTCCCCCTTTTGTATCCAGATATGATCAAGAAGATTCACCTTCAATTAATGTTGTGGAGTGCCAGGATGATGACTCCATCCTCACCTACCTCAGTGCGGATGACTCTTATATTCAACGTGCCTTACCATCTGACACCCAAACTATGTTGAATGAATCAACTATAGAAATCAACATCCACACGGAGGACGATCCTCACATTTTAAAGATCGACAATCTCTCGACGCATTAGAACAAGCCGCCTTCACTACCTTCCTCCGTGCCCGTAATCAAGCTTTTGCTTGGTCCTACGCCGACATGCCAGGAATCGATCCTGACATTGCTATCCATAACATCACTCAAACCAGACTTCTAAACCAGTTAAATAAAACTAAGAAAATGCATCCACGCATTGCCTCTTGGTGAAAGAAGAGCTTCAACGCCTCCTTTCTGTTTCTTTCATCTTACCTATCGACTATCCGCAATGGATTTCTAATGTCGCACTGCTACTAAAGCGATGGGGGGACTTTCGATATGATATGCATGGATTTTCGGACCTTAACCTCGCTTGCCCAAAGGATGACTTCCTTTACCTAGCATTGATCAACTTGTTGATCTCACCAGGCCATGAGATGCTTTCTCTCATGGATGGCTTCTCGGATACAATCAAATTTTGGTAGCCCCGGCCGATCAACATAAAACCGCCTTCATTACCCCCTGGGGACCTTCTGCTATCGTGTCATGCCATTCGCCTTAAGAATGCTGGTGTGACCTATCAGCGGGCTATGACTTATATTTTTCATGACATTATGCACACTATCCTCGAGGATTATGTCGATGATCTTCTTGGAAAATCCAAACATCGCAGTGAACATCTCGATGTTTTAACCATTATTTTCGATCACCTGTTATAATACTATGTTCATCTTCAACCAAAGAAATGTGTCTTTGGCGTCCTTTCAGGAAAACTCCTTGGCTTTATCATCTCTTTGCATGGCATTGAGGTCGACCTAGCTAAAGTCAAAGCTATCCTAGAAATGCCCCCACCCACTAACCTCAAACAATTATGTAGTTTGCAAGGAAAACTCCAATCTATCCGGCATTTCATTTCACAACTCTCAGATCGATGTCAACCTTTCCATCATCTCCTTAAAAAGGACATTGTCTTTCAATGGAGCGAGGAGTGCCACCAAGCCTTTGAGGCTCTTAAAGCTTATCTCTTGCAGCCACCCGTGCTTATCCCACCTCAGGACGATCACCCTTTCTACCTTTACCTTTCTGCCACCGACCATGTCAGGAGCCATGCTCGCACATCGTGACTCTGAGCATCGAGAACAAGCAGTTTATTACATAAGCCGTACTCTTGTGGATTACGAGACTAGGTATACACACGTAGAAAAGTTGTGCCTAGCCCTATCATTTGTGGCCACCAAACTCCGACATTACCTCCTGAATCACAAAACTTTTGTCATCACCAACGCTGACCCCATACATTATATGTACGCCAAACCTCATCTAAACCAACGCATCACCCGATGGCTTATGCTCCTCACCGACCTCGACCTTGAGTTTGTACACCAAAAATCAATCAAAGGACAAACTATCGCAGACCAACTCGCGGAAGCCCCTTTACCTGGGGAACAATTTACCAATTTTACTTTCCCTGATGAGCTCATCGCAACTCTTTCACTCAATGATGTGTCATATCCAATGACCCTCTTCTTCGATGGATCTAAATGCCAACACGGTGGAGGGGCAGGTGTTGTTCTCATTCCTCTCGAAGGTGAACCTATGCCTCTTTCATTCAAAGCTCGATTTCCCCGCACTAACAACACAATGGAATACGAGGCCCTTGTTTTGGGTCTCCATGTTGCGTTACACTTAGGTGTGAAGTCTATTAATATTTTTGGTGACTCTCAATTGGTAGTAAATCAAGTTACTGGCATCTACCAATGTAAAAATGAGGAACTTCAAAAGTACAAACATTACGTGGATTCACTTTTGACCTTATTTTCTCATTATTCTATCCAAACCATTCCCCGCTCAACTAATAAATTTACAGATACTATGGCTTGCTTGGCCTCACAAATTCCGGCCTCACCAACTGACTCGGACATATTTGTCTTGGTCCAACAACTCTTTGCCCCATCTTACTTAGTTCCGATGTTTGTATGGTAAATAATGTATCTGCTGATTCGCAGGATACCTGGTATCACCAATTTCACGACTACCTTACAACCTCTGTTCTACCACCTGACCTTACTAGTAATGGAAAACGTGCTTTTCTTAAAAGTGTTTCTCATTATGTCATCATGGGGGGACTCCTCTATAAACGTGGCTTCGATGGTATCCTCCTTCACTGTCTAACCGCGCTGAAGTCACTCATACCACCCAACAAATCCATGACGGACTTTGTGGCGGGCACTTTAGTGGCCTCGCCATGGCCAAGCGGATCCTTCGCCTAGGATATTATTGGCCTACTATCAATAAAGACTACTGTGAATATGTTAAGCGTTGTGTTATGTGTCAACAACATGCCAACCTTCAACATACTCCTAGCCACCCGTTACAGGTCGCACGAGATCTTTGGCCTTTCTCACAATGGGGTTTAGACCTTATTGGCGAGATTCACCCGCCTTCTTCATAAAGATCACCATTGGATCATCACGGAAACCGAATATTACACTAAATGGGTGGAGGCCGTTCCACTCATTTCAACCAAAAAGAAAAAATCGTTGAGTTCATCAATCATCACATTATCTGTCGTTTTGGTGTTCCTCATCGCCTGATAATAGATAATGGAAAATCTTTCAAAAATAAGTTGTTACAAGACCTTTGTGACAACTTTGGTATCAAACTTAGCTTCTCATCACCCTACTATCCACAAGAAAATGGACAAGCCAAATCTTCTAACAAAACCTTAATCAAAATTCTCATGAAAGTCGTTAACAATTCTGGGAAAAACTGGCATGATCACATCCCCTTTGCCCTTTGGGCTTATCGTACCAAAGATTCGTATTTCCACTAATAATGCCACACCATTCTCTCTAGTGTATGGTACCGAGGCTATCTTGCCTCTCGAAATACAAATCCCTTCTCTCAGAATATCTCTTCAGGATATTCTCGCCAATGATGACTTCCGCCAAGAGCGGTTAGCCCAATTAGAGCTTCTTGACGAGCATCGTCTTACAACTCTTGACCACCTTCAAATTTATCAAAAGCGCATTAAGCGTGCTTATGATAAGTGAATTCATGAGCGTACCTTTAAGATTGGTGATCTTGTCCTCAAAGAGAATCAACATGTAACCAAACTAGAAAAGAGCAAACGTGGAAAATTTTCTCCTAATTGGATTGGGCCTTACATTATCACTCACACCTATGGATCAGGTACTTATCGTTTAGCTTCGCTTAATGGTAAACCCGAGCCTGAACCCCTTAATGCCTTGCATCTCCGACCATTCTACTATTGAATTTAGTGTTACATCACTTCTTATCTACCTTGCGCTCATCCCTTGAGCTCATTTACCACCTCATACACCTTGTTTCATGCATCTCAAAATGGAATCAAGCTCACATGGTTTGATCATCACCTCCTCTTAAAGATGCCTTCCCCTTTTTAGTCTGGTCCATGACTTAAAAGTATCAAAATAACAAGTTCTCAATTATATGATTCTGGGATATTCTTGAGTCAAACTTCCTACAAAACTAGATGCTTCATGCCAAATGGACATCTAGACCGCTACGCTCTAAACTAGACTGCTCCCTCAAAGGACAGCTATGTGCAAAGCCGCATCTGCTATTATACACTAGACTACTCCCTCGAAGGACAGCTATGTGCAAAGCCGCATCATGCTACTATAAGTAGACTCGCTCCTCAAGGACAACTATACAAAGTCAGCCTCTATCGTAAGCTTCTCGCATTGATCAGCTTCATGAAGACCTCAAGAAACAACAAAATGCATATCCCATATAGACTTCCCGCATCGATCAGTCTATATCCAGAAAAATAAAAGCAGTATTCAAAAGCACTTTTGAGTCATGGACTCGTCTATTTAGGTTTGGATCTATTTCGTCAGAATAATCACCTTATAACAAGTCCTCTACACCCTAGCTATACCATCCACCTCACCTCACCATTCTTCACAACAACAAAACTCAAGGGACGTGACGTATATCCGATATATTGTGATTATACAACTCTTTTCACCTATCGACTTCTCGCCTATGCAAGGTACCTAGGGATTCAAGCTCATCCTATGATAATACGTGGTTTGTTTAGCTCTTTCCAACTATGGGACATTTTTTCCTCTTTTACCCGAATCTAGGATTATGTGTTGACCTTAATCAGGACACGGTTCCCTAATGCTTGGGTAAGCTAACCCTCGCTTCACCTATACCTTACCAACTCCAACAACCTTACCCTACCAATATCAAAATTTTACCAACCAACAAATTGCCTAACCACAACCAAATTGCCTAAATTCACCTCTCCCTGGTCCTAAGGGAGAACTACATCGTCCCGAGGCCCTCCTTGCTTTGTGTAATGGGCTATGTAGGCAGCACTTAGGAGACATGGGGTCTCCCAAGGTTAGCTCGACCATCCCCTACCATAACCTATCATGTGTGGTGTTTTGCTTAAAAATATAAATGTTTTCACATATTTATATTGATAACACTCACCTTTGTCCTTTACCAATCCAAACATTCAAAACACAAACATTTCTTATTATTATCATAACCTCAAAATCAACATACATATTCAGTTTTATTTAGATGTTAAACAAATACATCTTCTCTATCATCGACGCACAGGTCGGCATCCTTATTTATTCTTCTACCCCTATGAAATTCACGTAGGCCCCCGCGCCTCATCCCGAACTAGGTAGTGATGGTGATCATCGACGCCGCTCACCTGGCCTCTCCATCCTCAAAGGGGCCACTGCTATTGGTTCCTCCCACTGATCCACCAATCTCTCTTGTAACATACGAATACGCCCTCTCGCGTGGAGGAATCTTTCCTCTAGTCTCTCCACTCGTGACTGCAAAACCTCTAACAATCCCGTTGTCTCATTCACCTGTGTTTGAAGCTGGTGAACTAAACCCTGTAGGCGGTCTCTCTCCACTGTAATCACAACTAGGTCGTCAGATGATCGCCCTCTCACGTGCACCTCGCAGCTCGCTACTCCTACCACCATAATCTATAAGACTCTATCACTCCCGCATCCATTACCCCGCGATCGGCCGCTTGTCTCTCTCGGTCCTTCTCGGAAGTGTCGGTCGTGGCGAGAGTGAGAAGGGTGCCTCGGCATCCTCCTCCTGTATGGTCTATGAGCCATGGGTATATCCTGAACAAATCCAAATTGTCACCGCACGCGATCTAGAGGAATCCTCTCGTACTCACTTGCCTGTGTCCCGCGATCCACCTTAATCGCTCTACACCCCTCAAATCCTCGGCTATGTTCACCGTCACCATGTAGTTCCCGTATGGCCTCCAATGGATATCCGCAATCGTCACCATCTCCCACATCTGCCTATAATACTCGGTGTCATCTATCATAGGTTTCGGCTCTTGCCTCTTGCTCTGTCTGGACCCATCATCTGAATCCCAACCTCTGCACTCCTGTCTCTCCTCCTTGGATTGGTCGGCCTATTGGTCGCACACACACAATGTGCTCATAGGCCCAACAATGTAATAAGTATGCACAATCTAGTGTAGTCTTGTGATTTCACCTGCATGCCCATAAACCCCTGTATAGCTCCGCAAGATATGCAGGTGCCCATGCGAAAGTAACGCTACCTTCTATCATCTCATGAATAATACACATCAATGATTTTGGAAATCTTCCCCCGTCCACTCTAGGTAATGCATAATACCCCACCGCTATCATTAATACCACTACCAACCTTGTTGCCTCAGGGTGTGCCGCAAACATTATACCATAAGTGAATGTCAAACCTCACTTGTGTCAAATCTCATGCATGCGGCTGACCAAATACTTGCCATTATCACTTGCCGCGCACCGCATTAGGCCTTTCCTCGATACACTCGGTCTTCCTATAATTGAGTCTCAAAATTTGGAACACATCTTCTAACGCCACCTATCTCCCCTCGCTGGCATATAAAAGGTATTTTTTTCAGGATTCCATCTCTCAATCAGTGCCTGCAACATAGCATGATTGCGTGCGATCCGTGAATAATAGCGGATTCCGCTTAACCCCACATGGTTTATTAATGCCCACTCAGTTGGTGTTACATCCGCTCGACCCGTGACAACAAAGCTAGCACCCTATCATTCATCCTCAACCCTGCCTGTGCTTGCACACATTAAACCAACAAACAACAAATCAACAAATAACTTCCAACATGTTTTTTATCGCAATCCACAAATTTACACAGTAACCGATATCGGTTATAGACAACCGATACCAGTTACCTAACCGATACCGGTTATTCTTAAACGATATCGGTCACTACAATTCCAACCACCCCACTCAAAAACACCACCTATAATAACTTCGCGCTGTTTTTTCCCTCTCTCGTACTCTACGCACATATCTCTCCAACACCCGATTACCTACCTTACAACACTCACCCCATCCCAAACCTCTTTTGCCTATCACCTTTCTTTTTCATCTCTACCCACTTACCTTCCCACATCCTATTCATATGCATGCAAAATTTAACTCCAACCAAAAATCATATATACCTCCTGGGATGCAGCAGTTTGAGGTGGAACCTGTCTTCCCTCTCCTCTCTGCCCGCTGGATGCTTCTCCTTGTTCAGCCATGTTCACCACCCTCTTCACTATTACTTGCCTTTACGCCTTCTTACTCCAAGCTCACGATCACTTTACCTGTCTCTTTCCTCCTTATCACTCAATTCTCCCATGCAACTACCTCAGTATGGATGACAATACCTCGCATCCTCATATTTAACATGTTGCATGGCTCTAAAAATAAGAATCTAAAATTGCCTCCCCAGCTTTTCTATTTTTAGAAAAGCTTGTTTTAACATAACCGATGTCGGTTATGTAACCGGTATCGGTCAATAGTGACCGACATCGGTTATCTAACCGATATCGGTCAATCTATACCTATTTTGATTATATCTAGGCCTTCTCTTTGTTTTTTGCAAAATTTTGGGCGCCCGCCTCTTTTCCCTGCATAATGACATCACTATCAACATCCATCATCATACTAAACATCAATATTTCAAAACATATGCATATCATTAAAACATCATCAACATCATTTATATATACATCACAAACATTCCAATACCATCAACACAAAAACATAAAGCATTATAATATATGCACCAAATCCACAATTACACACACCATATGGATCAACCTCATCATCTATATATATCATCAAAACAATGTTACAATATACAAATTGCCCTGCATGGGGCCTCTATCATACAAACAAAAATACAAAGTCGGCACGCAGGCCACTGTCTCTATCAAAATCTCGACTCGGCTCGCAGGCCGGCCTCTCATGTCAAAAATATACTTGGCTCGCAGGCTGGTATCAACTATACAACATGTACTCGGCTCACAGCCGATATATAACAAACATGAATACATAAATCCTATGAGGGCACGCAGGCCTCTATATACACACTCGGTTCGCAGACCGGTGTCTCTATAAAAAAACCCATCTCTACTCCTGGGGTGACTCAGCTCTCTCCCCCTCCCTCGGCTCGTTCTCACCTGCCCCCGTGTCCGGATCTCGCCTCCTACTCGTCACGACCCACCCACCAGTGTGGCTGCGCGCCCTGTGACCTGTGACTTTGGGACGTCTTGGCTCACATGAGCTGCATATGGCCGATAGTCGACCCCACTACTATCTAAGACATCCCCGAATAATATCGGCCTCTCTCTCTCACCTCCATATATCGCTCGTGCCACCATGGCTGGTGGGGCTGGTCCCCGGCTCCTAATAAAGTGGACCCTAACTCGCTGTATGCCCCCGTGCCTTGTGCACACCTGCCTGCCTGGTGGCTGGCTATGCCTCGCACATGTGCTCGAGGTTGTGCTCTGCAAGTGCCTATGGCTGTGCTCGTGCTCGGTAGGCATGTACTCACTGCTCGTGCTCTATGCTCGTGCACTCGTGCTTGGGCCAACTACCCCTGTAGCGCCCCAATCTATGCCTATGCAGTGCAGCAGTAAGTTGCCCCTGTAATAACTGCACCTGGCCCAAGAGATGGTCCCTCTCCGCTATAACAGCTACCAAATCTGGCTGTGCGGGCTGTGCTCTCATGGCTGCCCTCTGCCCTGCCCACCAAACCAAAAATGCACCTGTAACACCGGCATCATCCACCGTATCATCAACCGGTCTCTCCGCGACCCAGACTGGGTCCAATGGCTATGGAAGAGGTAGTGGTGCCTCTACATCCTCCCTCTGATACTGTGGGAAGGGAGGTGGCTCATCCTGTCATAGGCCCAACTGTCGGCGTACCCTCTCTAGGGGAATCCGCTCATGCTCCCCGGGTCTCCGTCCAGCTATCCAGAAGATATACTGGATCCATCGTAGCTGTGCTCGGGCTCCTCCACGGGGCTGATGGCCTCTGTATGGCCTCCATATAATATCTAGTGCGGTCAGGCCCTCTAACATATGCCTGTAGTACGTGACATCTCACCCTGCGATAACCGCTCGTGGCTGGCCCATGACCCCCAACCACCTCTGAAACCCATACCTATACACTGCCTGCGGCCCTGGCTGCTGGGGCAACCCTACAGGTCGTAAACACACAATGTGCTCATAGGCCCAACAGTGTAGCAAGAATGTCGAGCATATCTCGAATCACCTCATACGGCGATAGCCCTGAGCTCTCTCAGATAGCTACACCAAATACACCGGTGCCCATGCATAACAGTGTGCTCCTCCACCATCTCATGTAATACTCCCATCAGAGCCTGTGGGAAGCGACCTCCCTCGAGTCTGGGAGGGCGAAGTAGGTGATACCAATCATCATCAGCACGGCAAGCCGTGTCTCCTGTCGATGTGCGCGATACATATCATCAGCATAGCAGATGCTTGCACTATGGTATGTAATCAATGGGGCTGCATCCCCAAATACCTGCAGGATGCTATCCATCGTTGTCTCAGCATCCACCTGGAACACCACCTCCCCTATGATCGGCAGTCTCAGGATGCGATACACATCCTCTAGTGTGACTGTCATCTCTCCAGTCGGGAGATGGAAGACATTGGTTACCGGATCCCATCTCTCGATGAGGGCAACCATCAGGCTGTGGTCCCTATCCACAGCCCTATATCTCTGGACTCCACCGAGTCCAACCTCCCACATGACTGCCCACTGCGCTGCAGTCACATGTGGCCGCATCCGCCCCAGTAGAGGCGGCATCCGATCCCGCATCGTCAGCTGCTGGCGTGCCTGTAAAAACAACCCACTCCATCAGGCCTACCCTTTCCAAAACAACTACCCAATAACCCCAATATCACTAACCCCACCCAACAAAACACCTACAATATCCCCTTTACCTATCCCACAACCTACCACCTACCCCACTCATACACCACCCGATTACCCCCACCCCAATAACCTTTCCTACCAACTCTACCTTTTCCCCTTTCACCCCACAAATCTATCCTACCCGCCTACAACAAACCAACACAACAAATTTCACACCCTTTCCTCCTACCCATGGTGACCGGTACAGTGGTCACCCTCGACCACCATCGGTCCCCCACCCTTGTCTATACCCTACTTTTATGCACCGACGTCGGTCGACACATGACCGACGCCGGTCTCTGAACCCACAAATCTAAATAGCTTGCATGGTGACCGATGTCGGTCACTTAGTGACCGACATCGGTCACTGTGGGATTTCGGGGCTGAATCGAAAATGGCCCCCAAATCCCCTTTCTTCCTATTTCTACCCATCTACCCAGCCCAATTGCCTAAAAACTCACCCACCCTACCATTTTGACTCACCTAACATATCTACCCACTCCATTTTACGATTTACCTTCATTTATTCATTATTTTCTCAAATTTTAGATTCCTACCCCAAAACCCACATCCTAGCTAAATTCATCAACTTCACACAAAGAGAGATTTAGAGCCTACCGGTACGACTACACGTCGTCATGGTGGGATAGGTGGTGGTGGTCCAGCTCCTCCAGCACCTCCTGCTCCTCCAGGCTGTGCCATAGCTCCAAATCTCCTCAGCAGGGTCCTCAACCAATCAAACTCTACCTCCTGATCTCTGGGGCCTACCAATAACTCACTCCCCCACTCAACTAGTGCCAACTCAGCCCAAATACCCAACCCAATCAATTCAAAACTCAGACAAGAAACAGGTTGGCACTCAAATTCACAATGTGAAAATGACACGCCGTATTTTTTCTTTTTATAGGTTTTGACCTCTAACCGATATCGGTTATGGCGCACCCTAGGAAACCGGTATCGGTCTTCTAACCGATACCGGTCAATACTAACCGATATCGGTTACCTACCTAGTTTACCCTAACTCCTGCTCTTCTCCACCGAACTCTATTTTTCACCACATCACCTACCCCTGGCCTTTTCTCAATAGCCTTATTTTGAATTCATTGGCCCGACCCGAGACCACCCACCAACCAATCGGCCCGAACCAAGGCCACAACCAACCAATCGGCCTGACCCAAAGCCGCAACAACCCAATTCGCCCGACCCAAGGCCACACCTAACCAATCGCCCGCCCGCCCAAGGCCGCACCAACCAATCGGCCGACCCAAGGCGCACCTAACCAATCGGCCTAACCTGACCTAAGGCCACACCTAACTAATCGGCCCCGACCCAAGGCCGCAACCAACCAATCGGTGGCCCCAAGGCCTCACCCAACCAATCGGGCCCGACCCAAGGCCGCAACCACGACCACTCGGCTCACCCAAGGCCGCAACAAACCAACTGCCCAACCTAAGGCCGGAACCAACCAATCGGCCCGACCCACGGCCGCACCATTTAAGTACCTCGACCAAAGCCCACAAATTATGATTCCATCCACCCATAATGTCATTGTTTGTTCAATCGAGCTCACCTGTTCATGTTTTAGCATGACTAGGATACTTGAATTGATCTACCACCTAGCTTTGCTTAGACCGAGACCGTGACGTTTATCTCAACCAAACCAACCATTTGGTACTGCTTGCAAACATGCCTAAATGTTCCGGTACCTTCCCATTATATTCCCTGAGCTACTTCCTATGCCTTGGATACCGGATTATATCAAATTGTTTGGATAAACTATCGACCTTTGCTATGAATTGCTTGTTGGCTCTTCAAACCATGTACCTTGTTTGCACTACTACTGCATTTTAACGTGCGTCGGCTTCCTTGTACTTACCCCACCATCTTACCAGCATCTCACCATCATTTACCCTTTATCAACCCTATCCCTGATTTCATGTCGCCTCCATCTGTGATAGACTTGAGGGGGATTACCTATACCCTTAACTGGGGCAACCACTTTTTATTATTGTCAGTGCAGCTTTAAAATACAAGCCACATGACAACAAGGGGCAAATGTAGACACCAAATTTGGGTCTTACGACACCCTGTACCCCGTATCTCATCCCGCAACCTAACCCTACCTCACCACCTAAACCTTACACACCTAATGATTTATTAATTACCTTATAATTAATAAATCCACATCTCCAACCCCACCACCTCATCTCGCCACCTCACCATGACCTAGCCCTAACCCTAAACCAACCTAATTAATACCTATGACTTGGTCCAGACCCACACCCATGACTCATTACCCCTCACCCGCACCAAAACGAGCCTAATAATGACTTGACCAAGCCCACAACTGATCCCTCGGGAGAAAAGGAGGGAAATATGGCTATTTTACTAAAAATATCCACTTTTATCTAACCGACATCGGTTCCTACTCGACCACCATCGGTTACGTAACTACCATCGGTTCCCTATTAATGACCTCCCCCAACCAAAAAGAAAGGATCCGAAATTCATTTGGCAAGAAAAAGAGAAGTGAAACAAGTAGAAGAGGTTGCAGAGAAGAGGATTGAGCCCAAGACTGTAACTGAGTAACTGGATTGCTGTCACACTCATCCCAGCATTGGAAAATATTGAGGATAGCCTCATCAACTCGCTTTCCAATACCGGATCATCCCAACTAAGCCTTACTGTCGCCACCATATTCCTTGGACCTGTATCTTCATCAGGAACTAGTAAGTAGTATCTTGTAGTTCCTTATCATCATTTGCTTTAATTTTTATTAAAAGGGGAACTGACCACCTTCGAAAGGAAGTCTAATATTTCTTGGGCCTAAGGCAGTTCCCTCACTTATTGTCTAACTAAGATCTGGTGGTCTTGTATTCTTACTTACAGGTAGTCCTTCCTAGACAAAAAGGAGTTCTTCACAATCGATCTGATCTCTCTACGGTACGTGCACACCTTCCCAACACTCAATAGGTATTCCTCCTAGCCCTAACCCTTATTTGTTTCTCAAGAGAATGAAAGGATAGAAGCAACTCTATTCCGGAACCAAATTTTGTGTGAAACATACGGATTCACCCAAATGATGCCCCTCTCATTTGGGGTGCATGCAACATTCTTTGAAGGGTATGTGGCCCAAAGAGGGCTAACCTCTATAGTGCCTTGTGCCCTACGGGGAAGGGAGTGTGTTTGGTAGAAACCAAGGCACAAGCAAACAAATGGCTAGGAAAACAAGTATTAGTACAAGCAAAGAAAAACACTCATGTAAAATACGGAATGTAAAGTAAGCATATAATGCAAGAAGAAGACAATGTAGACCACGAAAAGCGGGTTACAAATATGGGACATCACTCACGATGTCACAATAAAATCAAGGCCGTAGTGGCCCAAAAAATTTGAGAACAAGCAAGACATAGGGTGAAGCCCATAAACAATGACAAGAAAAATAAAACAATGTATCAGATAATGGAAGCAACTAGTCATGCAAAAAAAATGTTGCACATGAAGCACCCATTAGCATGTTAGAAAAATAAAAGTATGTCAAGGCATGTATAATCGATAAAGTAAAGTGCTAAGTATAAAATGAAACAATAGCACCCATAGTTTACAAAATTGGATGGCCCCAGGAGCCACTTGGGGATTGGTAATAGTCTTGCACCAAACATCCATGATGTGTGCAATGGATCTATAAAATCTATGATCATAACTAGAAAGGCAAGTGAACATGCATGTGTGTATGCTAAAGATAATGACATACAAGATATCTATCTAACATGTGTAATAAAGTGAACATGTAATAAGTAAATGTAAGTAAGATTAAATGCAACCAAGATATGCAGTATGTTGTGGATGAGATGGAATGGAATGCAATGTGAATGATAGGAGCATCATGCTCCCCGAGTGGATGTGTATGTATGCAATGATGTTACTTTTTTATGCCCATGCAACAATAGTAAATAATGAATCGTAAATGAGAGTGCGTCATCAAGAAATGGTTTGAGTGATGTGTTGTATGTAGAAAGAGGTGATGAATGAAGTGATGATATTAAATACGACATAGGGATGATGTTATGGAATGTGTGATGATTTAGCCTAAAATGTATATCACTAGATGGGTGAATAAGATGCTAGCAAGCGTGATGATGTAGCATAAGGTGTATATCATGAAATGGATGAATATGATGATGGTAGAAAACATGATGATGTAGCACAACATGTATATCACAAAATGTATGGATAGGATGATATCTAGCATGATGATTTAGCACAAAGCGTATATCACGAAAATGTATGAATAAGGTGATGGCTAAAAATGTTGCATAGTATGATAAAAATATTGATTGATTTATTGTGAAGGTTAAAGTGTAGAATGATGTAGGTGTGATGAGGTGAGGTTCAATTTTTATTTAGACCCTCAGCAATCGAGTATGAACCATTGGACTAGAGTGCATTGTCGGGTAATGAGTGCAACACATATAATTAGATGAGTAAAATGTGTAGTAGATGTGGTGATGAGAAAAATGTCATAGGTCTGCTATGTGTTGAGCATATAATGTGTAGTGTCTAAGTGTAGTGTGTGAGGTTCATGTGTATAATATGCCCTCAATAGTCAAGTGTGAACCAAAGCACGAGAGTGTGTCATAGGGTAATGATGATGCTAGTGTATGAATATGTATATGTTAGTTTAAGAAAGTGAATGTAAGATGCATGTCAATGTTAGGGGGAGAAATAAGCATAAAGCCCCCAAGAATGTAATGATAAGGAAGCTCATTTGTCATTGTTTAGAAGATCATCATTGTCCTGATCAAAGCCAACTAGGGTGGCGTTGGAGACTTGATAGGCAATAGTATGAGGAGGATCATATAGAGATCCATTGTGACGCAAAGTGTATATGGTCATTACATATTCTTCATCGAGTGAAAGGTGTTGGTGGACACCCATGTGTGTACCAATGAGTAATATTTTGGGAATGTCTAGGAGAGGAATCACTACGAGATAGAAATATTACCAAATGGCATGGGAAAAGTGAGAGAAGTGTGACTAGAGTCTAAAGTGCCTCCAATATAGTCAAGCCAAGATTTGTTGAGTGTCAATGGAGAAGTGTGGGAACTACGTGCAATAAAGACTACTAAATGAAAAACATGAAGACCATAGGCAGTTATAATGTGAAAATAACATGATAAAGACGAGGCGAGTGAGGAGGTGGTAAAATATCATTAAGTGTCAATCCAAGCCTAGATAAGCTATCATACGTGTAAATAGTATCATAAAAAGTATGATCTACCAAAATATGATGCCAATAAGATTTATTGATTAAGAGTGTGCATGTGAAAGGAGGTGGTGTAGATGTCGACTTCTTAGGAGAGGGTGAAACAACATCTAAAGTATGAACATACCCCTGGTAGAGTACCATAGTATTATTATAGGGAGGGTATTGAATTTGTATTCACTAGGGCCATCGGCCACAAAATTGTCATTGAAATAGGAGTCATCGACATCAATAGGAGTGAAGTTGAGTTTTCCTAATGCTTCATCAATAAGTTCAACATGATCAACTTTGTCGTCAAAATTGTCTATGTTTGCATCATCATGTTATATTGTAGTATCAAGTATGTTGGTAAGCGAGTGTACTAGATGTAATAGGAGAATCAACGAGCTTATTAGTAGCTTGTGTAGGAGCAGAACACTTGTAGGTGAAATGATGGTAGTATTATGAGTAGAAATAACTAGATTTCTTAGAGTGGTAGAAGAATATTGTGAAGCACTAGACTGGCAACGTTGTTTGTATTAATAGTACTATATGGAATAAGTTGTGTAGGAGGGATGGGAATAACAATAAAAAAGTCTATACGGAAAAATTTGAAGGGTTCAGGATCTGCAGCAATAATATGTTCATATCCATCATGCAATAATTTGACACATTGGTGTACAATAGATGGGATTTTTGCATTATATGAATCCAAGGTCTACCTAGTAATAGGTTGAATTGCAATGAAGCATCTATAACATAGAAGTCGGTGAGGAAAATCTTAGGCCCAAATCTAATATGTAATGAAATAGTTCTAGGCATGTGTGAGTAGTTGAATCATATCCCCGAATAAGAGTAGAGTTCTTAGAAATTAGATTGTTGTTAATGCCCATTTGTTTTAGAAGGGAATAAACACATAGGTTGATAAACAATCCATTATCAATAAGCACATGTTTAATGCAAGTGGTGCTAATAACAATCATGATAAGCAATGATGAACACAAGTTGTCTTTAGCAAATGGGGATATGTCCTCACTAGTGAATGATATAGCGTGCATAATTTTTTTGAGATATTGAATGAGGTATGTGAAGGCCACCATGAAATTATCACTTTTTATATGAATAGAATGGAGGAAGCCTCTAATGTTTGATGAAAATCTAGCGCATTGTGCAATAAGTCATAAAGGGAGATTTTGGTTGGCGTATTCTTAAGTTGTTCAATGATATCATAGCCCTTAGAAGCAGTAGGAGGATCCGAAGAAGTGATAGGTGGTGGGATAGAAATGGGTGGAGCCATAGGAGGATGAGTGTGGTGAGTAGTTACCACATTGATAGAAGGATCAGCCCAAGGTATAATAAAGCGGGGAGGATGTTGAGTGTGAACTTGCATGAAATCAACAACAGTAGTAACTATTCCTGAAACCTTAGTGGGTGTGAAAGAAGGATACGATGATTGAGTCATGAATTGATAAGGTGAAGACATACTTAGAAGGGAGGGTTTGATCAATCAGGTTCACTAAAATGATTAAGCTAAATATGGAATATATAATGCCTAATTTGAATGCAAGATTGTAGTAAATAAATGAATAATGAATTACTGAAACAAATATAAGAAATTTAACAATAAATAATGAAAACCATAATTGCAAAGAGAGGGTAGAGAGCCTTATCTGATTCATAGCATTCTGGAAAGTGCAAAGAGTTGGAAAACTATAAAATATGAGGCACTGAACCGTCACATTGGAGCACGAGAAAAATGCATATATGAGGAGATAGGGGGGATTGGGCACCTAGGTCTACGGAAATGCTTAGAAACCTGAATTCTTAGGGTCACAAGATGTTCATTGATGCTCACCCTTTATCACTATGAATTCACACAATGATCACCGAGGTCGTTGTAAACCTGCAATAAATAATGGACATGCAAAAACCTCAAATAGACATCAAATCCTAAAAAATGAAAGATGAAAAATGAAGGGTTGGCTATCCTCAACTGCCACAATGATGGAATTACTACTAAGCACTAAACTCCATCTCGGACCCAATGTATTTCTTTGTGTGTGTGTGCGGAATTACGCCCTAGGTTTTTGTTGTGTATGTCACATTTGGAATAACGAGCAAGTAGCTAGATGTAGAATGTAGTAAATGTATGCATGGAATAGAAAAAACTTCCCTCCTATGAAGTGTGATGTAGAAAATTACCCCTTATGTCTCTTGTGATGGAGCTAGATGGATGTAATGAATCTCTTAGATGCCTTGATGTATGAAACCTTAGGTAGTGCTTAGTGCTTGGTCCCTTATTATGATCACATAACTTTATATTTATATGATTCCTTTGCTTGAATTTTGTAATTAACCCTAAAAGGACGACTAAAAAAAGATAAGATACTCAAATGGATAGAAAGGACCCAAAAAGTGAGAGTAAAGTATAAATGGGATAGAAGATCCTATAGGGGATGAGGGCATCGACATTGGCATCATCGGCTGGGTGCTTAGTGTCCAGGATGACAAATGCCGAAGAGTAAAAAGGAAGATTGAGCAAGTAAGAGTGCAAGACTGAAAGAAGCAATAGAAAGTAAAGAAAGGTGGCCAAAGACATGGGTTAATTAGTACTTTTATTACTTGGGAATCATATGAATAGTAGTATGTAATCATGACTAGATAATTACCTAAAGTGCGTGATTGTGTGTCTACACTTGGTGCTTTCAAAAAAAAAGATAGAAGAAACAAAGAATTTTCAATTCAATCTTAACATGAAAAGATTGAAAAAAAGACAAAATACTTCTCCATCAAATGTCTACACGAGAAAAACTATTGAATCTCCAACAAAAGAAGCATTTTATTATGATTCCAATGAAGAAAAAAGGGTTCAAGACAATACTCTTATAAAAATAAAGTAATTTCTTGATTTATTTTGATTTCACAGTCCAAAATCTCTTACACACAGCTTTGATCTCTTCTTTAATGCCTGTAACTAACTCCTCCAATTGAAATATTTTACCCTTTTTCTCATAAAACCTTCAAAACTCAACTATTTTTTATATTTTCCATGATAAAGTAAACATAGGAAAAAAGGTATATTTTCACATTTTAAAAGCATTTTTTTTTTTCTAATTTCACCCCTAGGAGTCACTTAAGACATGTTAAGATTCATTATTCATCCAACCTAACCATCGAGACCCCAAAGACTCAACCTAGCAAGCCAAAATTGCCCAAATCCAAGTTCAAAATTCAAATTTTGACTTTGGGTGGGACAATGAGAAATATAACAAAATTTAAATTCTTGAGCACGTAAATACCTAACAAGACTTCCAAAATCCTAAAACCACATACCTAAGATGATCAAAACCAAAATTTACTATCCTAACTTGCCAAAGTTGATGCTCCTGCATTAGAAACCTTCACTTTGGTTGCCATTTTTGCTCTATTTCTCTTTTAATTGCTTAATTTAATATGTAAATTCACAAACTTGCTTATGTTTATGATATCCTTCAATTGCTCTTCTAAAATTATGTAAAGACCAATTTTTTCTCCCAATAATATCACCAGTTGAATTAATATTAAAAATGGACTTATAAAAGGATATGTGACTATTAATAGATCATTTCTAAACTTGATGTGAATTAACTGTTAGCCATCTTAATTATTTTCTAGTCAAAACTAGTTTGTGCACCATCAAGCTTAATAATGGTACAAACAATAGTTATGGTTTTTAAAGTAGATGCCTCAACCTAATTTTAATTTAAAGCTTTAATGGAGTTGTTTATTGATGTGGCCTTTGTCCTTGTAGTGCCCAACATTTTTCACCACCCAAATACAACAAGTAAAATACCGGGATAATTTTTTTTTGACTTACATTGCTCACGACACACAACACACAAGAAGGGATCCAAGTACAAAATCGACACACATGTGACAATCACATAAGTCATCGACTCACATAGACACATGCAGATGACATCGGCATGTCGATACCACACTTTTCCCAACGAACGAATACTAGCCATAACACGACCACAATAAAAAGGGACTTAAGGATTGACAACCCACAACACAACATTACCATGGTTACATCTAGAGTACGTTAAACATCCCATAACATTATTATGTAAGCAAAATTTTCTCCCTTTTTCCACCTACATGTTCTGAAAATTTGTTTCACAATTCACTTATTGTTCAACCATTGAATTTTGCTCTTTACCCTTATGACAATCTTCATAACTTACATAAGTATTTTTTCATATTTCAAAATGCCTACAAGATTCTAATTCTCTCATTCTTATGTTAAGATTTTGCTTCTCAAACGTTTATTTAATGTATAAAATTTACTCTTGCTACACAAGAAAATCTAACGTGATGTTAAGATGAAATCTTGGGATTAAGGAAGACATAGATTCGAGATAGCCTTTTTCCAAGAACATCCTTCGATCACGGATTAGTTATTTCCCTACCATTATCATTATAGTACAATAACTTGCTGAATTCCAAATTTGATATATATATATATATATATATATATATACATCCTTTGTTTTCTCGAAGTTTGATCACACCATTTGACAATTCATATTCTTTACAATGCATGAAAAAGTTTAATTAAGTTATGAGGACTCCAAGATTGACCTTAGTCCTAATCTCCAATCTCATGTGCAACATTATATGATATGCTCTTATATCGCACTAAGGTCTCGTTCTTAGCATCGTCTCAAAACAAAAGAGATACGAAAGCACTTGTCTGACACATTAAAGAAGCACATGGTTAAGCTTAATTCCAGTTTCCCCCAAGGCTTCAATCTCTATTATAGGTGTGATTAAGGTTAAAATGTATTTACCCTATAATCCTTTCGTGAAAGATCAAGGCGCTAAATTTTCACAAGCCCAAGACAAGACATTTATCTACGAGGGACAAAAGGGTTCACTAATGGGAATGCAAGACATAGAACAACTATATCGTGATCTTCATTTAGGTCGTTTGGATCCAACAGGGATTCCATTCACTGATGAAGTTAATTTCTAGATCTAATTTCGTAAGGCCCGGAAATCCAAAAGGATACAAGGGAGTAATATCTCTACCTACTCCACAGAAGGGAAGGTTACACCGCTTAGTCATTCCTTCTAACAAGGACTCATGAGGTGACTTCCAAGGCAGTCTTCACCACTCAGCCTAGTGTTAGACCTGAAGAGAGTACATTCTTCTCGCGATTACCAAAACTGGAAGGAAACCGCATACTCTGGATAAAGTTGGACCATGACATTCCTAAAATATGGGTTCACGACAATGTCGTTAAACCTAATGACTATGACGGTAACTCCAACTAGGGTTTTATTTACCTAACCTAGGAGGTCTCATTGAGTGCAAGCTTAAGTTCATTCTACGGTCTTAATTTTCTTATATGGTAAAAAGGGATCACACACACAGAAAGCTATACACGAGTATTTTATTAAGGTTGAGTGTTCCCATTAAAACTCTTTATTGTGTTTGCAGGGTAAGAAGGTAATCCAGTAATTAATTTAATCGTTTATGGAATACTGAGAAAGGACTACAATATATTAACTTCAATTTCAATTTACTATGCATAAATCAAACCCCCTTTTTGCCATACACAACTAAAAATCAAATTGAACTGGTGATTAGATGCACATTTCCTAAGTTATCCCTAAAACTAGCATATCATGCATATTAACAAATTTCAATTATAACTTTTCGGTAACAAGAGACTACATTAGATAGTTATTCATTTTACAATGACCTATAAAAATTACAATAATAATAATTAAATCACACATCGCCCTTTTCATCGTCGTTCTTCCATCCTGCAAAACCCACGTGAGCATGATATCGCGATAAATCATTGGCATGGCGTCCACTCTAAGCAATCATAATTATCATTTTTCGCTTCCCATTTACATCTGACCATAATTACAATTTGCACTTGAAATAAAAAAGGTCTAGAAACATGTATTCATTGCATTTCATTTTTCTTCATTTTATAAACCTAGGAGAGAGAAAGAGAAAGGAAGAGAGAGAAAACATCGTTTTGTTCAAAAGTTCTAATACACACAACAAGTTTCATTATAGTGTTTTAAATAGTTATTTACATGTGTTTAAACGTTTTCAGGGTGATTTGGCAACCCTACGAGGTCCCGCAGCTTTCTATTCTTACATTTTCTCACTAGCTACAAAACGTTCAAAACGGCTCGGAGGCTAAGAAACTGCTTCCAAAGGTTATCTTCCAATGAGCACGCACACCATGATTAACTTTCTACGTGTCCCTAGATATACCAAGAATTCATAGCAACTGATGGAATTGAAAAAGAGCGAACGGTTTGTGTTTGGCGGCTAGTTTTCCGGGGCCACTGGTCGTAGTTCACCTAGTTGTAAAATGACAAAAGTTAGCTCGAGGGCCTAGAAAACCGCATCCAAAAATGATGTTTGATGGAGGAGCATGTAATGAGACATCTCCTACTAGTTCCCCTATATAAGGAGAATTCATCAGAGTCGACGGGACTGAGAACTAGAGAACCATTTTTAAACGGCAACAAGTTTTCTGGAGCAACAAGATGAAATTGGACCAGTTTGACCTCGTCAAACTACGACCAGAGGCCTACAAAATGGCTTCGTCAAACTATCCCAAAAAGTGCTCTTTCCTATACTGATTGTTCCATGCATTTTTCTAGTATAAACGCTAGAGGTTTGCGAAGACAAACATGATTTCTCTTTCCGGGTTTCAAATGGTGGTCCCAAACGAAAGCCAACTTTCTAGTTTTAACAGCTCTCTACTGTTGTAAACCGATGTAACAGGGCTCCTAAAAGAGCGTCAAAAGGATGTCATAAGATCGTTTCGGGTCAAACCAAAAATCAAGGTGACTCCTCGTATACCAAGGTACACGAATGAAACTTCACATCTCGTTTCCAGAGTTGTGAAGGGTACTTAGTGAGTCTCCAAAAATGTAAAATTTAACTATTTAACACAAGGAGAAGGTCAACTTTATCAAAGGGGGAGTCAAATTTATCTGGTCGATAAACGATATTGGAGCGATCAAGAAGGGTAAGAGTTTTCTAAATCATCTCGAAGCGAGGGTGATAGTTCATGTTTTGAAGTAGACGAGTTATAATGACTTCAAGAGTTGCGACGACGACACTTTATTGTTTTGCAAAGAGTTGAAGGGACATTAAACTGTATTAAAAATCTAATAACTTAATATTCTATTTAGTTGCAAAAGAGAACTAAAACACGAGAATTATGAGAGGTAAGGAAAGAAGAACCATGCCTGGAGAACGAAGTCGGTCGAAGCCGCAGGCTTGGGTTCAGTCTCTTGCTTGGGCACTTCGCCAACCGGTTCACGAGCATCCTCAGCTCCACCACGTCACACCAACTTCCCGATCACTTGAAGTTTTCCAATAGAGAAGTAGTTGCTTGAGCATTTCTAAAACCTTTTGAACAGATCCATTAAGTGCATAACTTGTAATCCTGGCATTCCATGAGACAACATTTCTTTGAGGTGTTTTGTCCAACAGTTGACTTGCCTTGTGTAAGCTTCCACCATTTGCATACTTGTCTACTAGCGCATTTGCAACTAAAAATCCTCTAACATTATGCCTTGATGGTTGTCCGAGGCCTGCTCTAGAGCTCCCATTTTGACAGAGGCTACGAGGATGCTGGGACAAGGTTGTGGAGTCTGGCTTTACACGTACCAATTGCATTTGCTTGAAAGTTTCCAAGGCCTTTTCAACAAACTCATTTTATTTATTTATTTATTTTTTCACATCCTGCAATCATTGCAGCCCCTAAACCACATTCCTTTCAGGCATTGTCGAACAGCTCGCATGCCTCCACATTTTGCATATGTATCTGGTCAGGGCACTTGCAACTAAAACACACAAAAGAAATCCCTTCTCCACAATGCTTTGATGGACGTCCATACTGTTTCAAGAGCTCTATTTTGGCACAGGCAGTGAGAATGCTGGCAAAGGTTGTGGGGTGTGGCTTCAAACCTGCCAACCGTATTTTGCTTGGAATGTTTCCAATGCAGTTTCCACAAAACCATTTTGTGCATATCCCGCCATCATGGCATTCCATGAGCCCGCATCTATTTGAGGCGTTCTATCAATTAGTTCCCAGGCCCCCTTTTTCCTTTTTTAAAAAAAAAAAAAAACCATTTTGTGCATACGCTGGAAGTATGCTGGCAAATGTAACTGATTGGGTTGGGCCCCTTGTCTGCTGTAAATGGTGAAACAACGTGCCTGCCTTATGAGGTACCCACGCCCTCCCACGCACAGCCACATACAGATTCCACAAGGAGCTGTCTCATTCTATCTTTTGGTTAAACACTGAAGAAAAAATGCCCCCACCCCCAAAGCATATGCGGCTACAACATCTGACAGAATCCATCCTTTTTTTTTTTTTTTTTGGCATTGAAATCGAACCCACGCAGGAGTTTGGCGTGGCTGGGAGAATGTTGGCATGGCTAGGAGGCTGGGAGGATGCTGGCACGTCAACAATAACCATGGCACTCCATGGGATGACATTTGGCGGAGCATATTTGACAAAACAACAAAAAAAAATGAACCAACCAAAAAAACACCCAAGGCGCATTGTTTGTGAGAAGCTGCGACCCAAGAACTGGTGCAGAGCTCTCATTCTTCCCCCATGGCGGTGGCGGTAGCAGCACTCCCTCCCTCCACGCAAAACCCAAAACGACGGAAAAATAGTCCCACTTTTTCCCTAATCCGCCCTTTCACGGGATTTCCTCTATTTTTGTGTTAATGTTTTGATTTGTCTCCATTTATTAAATTTTAGCTTAATTTACACACACACACACACACACACACACACACACACACACACACACACACACACACACACATCCTTTAAAAACAAAAACAAAAAACGGAGGCATTACAGGTCCTCAACCAATGTGTGACACTTGGGTTCAATCTCAGAAAGCCTTCTACATAGTCTCCTTAGCCTTTAACATACCTTTGGATAGTCCATAAATTTGATTCATGACACTTGGTGGCCATCGATGTATTATTTAAGTTTTGGATAGGGCTTAATACTAACATGTTGCAAGGCCATCGGTGTGTTCCTCTCTGTTAAACCATATTAATTATTTTTCACTAATGAATGAAACTTGTCTTTAATCAATGTATGCGTTTTATGAAATCCTTTGAAATCTTGAGTACGTGTGTCAAAGTTGCCACCATACTTAGAACCGATGTGTGACACTTGGATTCAATCAATTCCTTTGTATTATAGGAACCATATATCCTTGAGTTGTGAGCAATTTTGTAACCTTACCATGAAGTTGATGAATGACATTTGTTTTAAATTGATGCAAGCATTTTAGTGAAGGTTAAAACTTAGAGTATAGTTTGCATATCCCCTATAGAGATGCCCTTCAACATGTGTTCTTAGATAAAATTAGTGATTTGTTGGTATGTCGGTGTAAATATTTCGATAATAAAATTTGATGTCCTTTTCCTAATGAAAATCCGATGTAGATAAACATCTTTACCGGTTTCTCTTAGTTAACGTTGGTTTAAAGACTTGAATCTTTTTCTATCCTTCATCCTCATACCTAAACAACATAAAAATTAAAATATACCTTTGAAAGAACATATTTTATTAACAAAATAATAAAACCAATACATGTACCTAAGAAAATAAGACCTTATGCACTCCATAAGCATGCAAAATTGAAATGATGTTCATCATGCATCTTGTAGCTTTCTTTTAAGAGTTTTTAAAGGATTATTTGAGTTTTTTATCTTAGATTTCATTTTATTTAACATCCAAATTTCTTAAGAAAACCTTCTCAAAGTTTCAAGTGGGTCCCCATTTTTCTAAGAAAAGTAGGGGTGTGTTATGGTAATAACAAGACCCATCAAGAGAAGGAGGTTCAAACGTCAAATAATCTTGAAAACTTGATTCTAGATTGAAACTATGTGTATGTTTTTTTTTATAAAAAATAGCATCTAGATAAAAAACATGCACATAATTTCAATCCATAATCAAGTTTTCAATCTCATAGATGTTGAAAATATAAAAATTTCAACTCAAATAAATTGTATGTATAGTGGGGGAAGAACTAAGTGGTCATCCCCACATAATAGTCATCAAAGAAAAATACATTCTTGAAAGGATTGGATTACTTGTGCACTATAAAATTAGGAGGATCTAATGGTTATATGATTTAGTATTTTTAAAGGTTTGGTGATTGAAAACTAGATGTTGAGAAATAAGTCTATTGAAACAATATCTTTTATAGCTATATCTTGTTGTGGTGCTTCCTTGTCGAGAAACCCTTTTGGAAATTAATTCCTTTTGTGTATTATACTAGGAATAAAATTTTAATTTCTAGTTAGCATCTATAATGGGAGACTATTTTTAGCCTTAAATTTAGAATGATCTATTCAATATGTTTGGAGGCTCGTAGAGATAATCTAAGAATCATCATCATCTATGGGATTGAAACTTAATTGGCACATATGCTCATTTGACATATCAAATTTCTCATCACCACCATCATAGTAACTAGTATTTGATACATCTTTTGTTTTAGGTTAATTAGTAATGTAGATCGAGAATATATTCATAATTTTTCTCAATGTTTCCCATTTCAGTGATCACATATACTCTAATTTGTCTATGGCCATGCGTAATTTATTGTGTTAGAGACCATCTAGCTCAAATTCTCTCTTTACAATGTTTCTTGTACATTTTTATCTTAATTGATGCATATTTTATCATTTTTTATTTTGTACAAAAGTATGATGTAGATCTTGCATTGCAATTAAAATTTCAAAAGGATATATTGCTTTCATATCCTATACATGGATAAATGGACTTTATATGATAGAAAAATTTTAACCATTGAGGATTTCCTTCCTTTCGACCAATATAGATGTGGTAGTTTTGGGTATGAATTTAGATTTGGGAACATGAGATGAATAAATGAGAGAGGCTCCATCTTGAGAGACATCGCTCAAAGGTGGTTGAGAAATGTGTACATCCCGAGAAGGACCCTCATCGGAGATCACATCATATGCAAAGTGAGTCCTCGAGAAAATGAGATGGAGATACATCAAAGTAAATAGTTCCTTTATGCTCAAGTGGATGTATCTTTCATTGTAAGACATAGAAACCATTGTCACGATGTTTATTAATTCCATGAAAATTGTAAAATGGGGATAATAATAATTATGTAGAAAATTGATTGATTACTTATCAAGTAGTTCATATAGAATATCATGTGGTATATAATTCTTTTCAAACTGATGAGGTGCTTTTTGAAGTGGTTGCACTAGCATTTGTGATTTTTTTCTTGGATCATATAAAAGGATACCTTATGTAGGACTTTCATGTTACTTGAATTAGCATATGTTTTTGTATCTATCATTTATATTACGTTGCTTTCCTTTAGAATAAGATTTATATTGGTCATGATGTGTAGAAACATAATTAAATTAAGTGTGTAGGGGATTTATTAAGTACAAAATCTCATTCTTTAGTGATTTGATCTCAAGAGTCATAGCTTGGATATGCATTTGAAAATCAATATGTAACACTTGAATAGATTCTAGGAAGACCTTATGAAAAATTTCATAGCCATTAATAGAACTCTACATTAGATTATATGTGCCTTAGAATGGATGCCACATATTGATGTTCAACATCAAAAGGAAGAACTATTCGTTCCAACTCATGAAAATATCTTTGTATATAGGAGCGCATTTAAGAAATTTAAGTAAATAGATCCCAAAATAGGTCTCAAGAACATGAGAATCCATGAAATAACAAAGGAAAGTAAATCCTAACATTATAAAAAGAACCATAAGCCTAATATAAAATGAAGGGATGACATTCAAAAGACCATAGAGGATATGACCCAAACATGATTTTTAGAAAAAGTGATATTTGATGTTTTGATAAGATGACTATTTTGAAAACTAGAATGTGAATATTACAAAACCTAGATAGTTATTTAAGGATCTCAATATTATGGAGAGTAACCTCTAAGGTATTTACAAACAATTGTATAGTCTTCCAATTATTCCCTTATTAGTAAAAGTAGAAATTTTACAATTTTGAAAAGTATGCTAAAAATTCGATAGAAAAAAAGAGTTTTTCATTTAATTCA
The DNA here is from genome assembly GCA_018340775.1 of Taxus wallichiana var. yunnanensis. Classification (NCBI taxonomy): domain Eukaryota; kingdom Viridiplantae; phylum Streptophyta; class Pinopsida; order Cupressales; family Taxaceae; genus Taxus; species Taxus wallichiana. The sequence continues at coordinate 229,160,624 of CM031238.1, read as the reverse complement.
TCAAAATAAAGAAAAAAATACAAGGTAAATAGATTTTTTAATAGGTATATATGTCTCAAAATATTATTTTATGACTAGGTGATTTAATTTAATTCGAATTAAATCTAACTATTGCAGATTCACTACCATGAAATAAATGATTTATAAATACCGAAATATCAAATGACACAAGTAGACTAAGATTTAAAATATGAAACCCTAAGAAATAAGATGAGATGAGAAGACAACTATTTTTATGCAATCTGGAACTGATCTGGGTAGAGAGAAGTGATGAACATATTGGGAAGAGTGTCATTAATGCTCACTGTAAATTCTGAAATGTAGGGATAAAGCCGACATAAGAACCTCGGGATAGGTCAAGGGTGCACAGGTGCTTTGAGATCATTTCTAGGTGTTAGTGACTACATAACAGCTCTAGATCTGCTTTCTAGTGTGTCACAAGGTCTTTGTTATTATTCCCTATTGATCACCCTGATAGTCACTCTTTGAATGCCAAAGGAACTTGTAACTTGTAAAAGAGATCTTCCTCTACACAAGCCCACAAACCGCATCAAACCTAAAAAGGGAAATGTAAAATGAGGATCAGTGATGACCCCAATGGTCACCTTGAGAGTGAACTTACGACTGAGTGCTACACTACATCTCGAGACTCCATGTAGTTTTATATGAATGTGTGTGATATGATGTCCTAGGATGCCCTTATGCAAGTTGCACTTGATAGCGAGTTGTAGCTAGAATGTAACAATATAGTAGAATGTGTGGATGGAATAGAATGAACTTTCCCTTCCTATGATGTGTATGTAGAGTTACAACCCTTGTCCCTTGAATAGATGTTAGATGGATGCCTTGGAGTGCTTTAGGTTCCTTTTGAATGCAATCTTAGGTGATAATAATAATTCTTAGTGTTTGGTCCTTTATTTTGAACACATAACTATGTATTTATATGATTCCCTTGTTTGAATTTCATAATTAACAATTAGATGACCGAACCATAAGTGAAAAAGATGCCCAAAAGATAAAGAGACCTAAAAGGAGAGAGTAAGGTGAAAAAGGGTCAGGGGCACCCATAGGGGACAAGAGCACCTGAGTGCTTCTGTCCTCTGTTTGGGTGTTGGTGTCTAAAGCCATGAAAGATAAATCAGTAAAATTATGACTGGGTTGTAGGGTGTGTAAGACCAAATAGAAAATAAGAAATAAAGAAAAGAGGCCAAAGATAGTCATCAATTACTAGTTTTCTTGCTTAGGAATCATATGAATGCTAGTATGATTTTAAGACCTAGAAATGTACCCAAGTGCGTGATTTGTGTCTACATTTTCCCCACTTTATGTTGTTATGAAATAATTGATAACATAAACTAGATATAAGAAGTGTACCTCATGATCTTGTTGGGTATGCAAAAATGTGTGCCAAGTGGACAATTAAAGCATGGAATGATGCAAAGTGAAGCATGGAGACTAGGAAAGGAAAGTGACCCTAGGGGTGAAGCATATGCATTGTACCATGTTTTTGTAGCTTGTGGTTGCTTCTTCTTGTAAGGAAAGACCTAAAAAGAAGAGCAAGAATGTAGTCAAAGTCATGTATATGATAAATCAGAGAAAAATGTGCATAAGTATGTAAAAGTGTGTAAAGGAAAGTGTGCACATGATGTATAAGAGTGTAAAGGATAGAAAAGTGTCCTAAAATGTTGTGTAGAGTGAGTTTTTGGGTGATCTCATGCCAAGTGTGATTTTTTTGGGTGATCTCACACCAAATGTAATCTTTTTGGGTGATCTCACACCAAAGAGAAGTATTAGGGAGAGAGGTCTAGTGTTACTCTCCATCAATGAATCTTCCTAATAAGCACCACTTCAGATGGTATCCTTGATTTGTTCCTATTGAAATGGATTGTAGGAGATTACATGCATGATGTAATTGAAGGACTATGCATGTAACTATAAAACTACTTTGAAGACTCTTGTAGAATGTGTTGATCTGATAAAATGAGTGTGTGTGCCCTTAGGAAATTATCACCCAGGGGAGTACACATGCGCCCATGCATTACTTGTCTAATATTGGGTGTTGGTGTATGTTTTGTGCTTAGGACCCAAGTCAAATTGTGGGCTGTTATATGACTATGTTCTAGTTCTTTTTCTGTATGTGTAGATTCTGAACTATAGCTCTAAGCTGATGTAGGGGTGACTTTTTCACCCAATGTATGCCCCCTTATTTAGGATGCATGCATGATGACCGAGAATGTGTATCCTAAAAGAGAGGACCTGATGATGATCTAAAGCTTATACCTATAGGGGGTAGGGGATATGCATAGTAGAAACCAAGGCACATGCAAACAAGATGGATAGAAATATGTGTTAGTGTAAGTAAAACATGTAATAGAAAACAATATAACAAGCAAGTGTGAAGACAAGATAAACCAAGAAAAGTGGGTTTCAAACATGGAACATTGCTCATAATGTCACAAGACAATCATGGCCAAAGCAACTAAAAGCATACAAACAATGATCAAACAAGACATAGGGAATAGCCTATAAACAATGGAATACAATAGAAAACAATGGAAAGTAAAATGTATTAGACAACCATGGTGGCATATAGTCATGTAAGGAAAATACTACACATGAAGCACCCATTAACATGTTAGAAAGATAAATAGTATGTCAAGGCATGTATGTATCAATGGAAAGTAATGTGCTAGAAAGTAGAAGTAGTAAATGATGAAATAATAACACATGTAATGTGTGAGAGTAGTAAAAATAGATGCCCCAAGGAGCCTTGGTGGGATTGGGATTGAAAGGATAACAACGTGTGAAAATTTGTAAGATATTTGCATTCACTCTAAAAGACCAAATAAACACACATGTGTGTATATATAAATATAGTGACATACTAAGTATATGACTAGCATAGTAAGCAAAATGCATCATGTAAGTAGTATAAGAAAGCAAGAGTAAGTGCAACAAAGATATGCAAATGTAGTGTATGAGTGTGATGGAATGGTATGTAATGTGTGAATGTGATAGGAACAATGTGCCCCCTCAGTGGATGCATATGATATGAGGTTCATTTATAAATACCATCAATAATTAAGAATGAACAATATAACAAGAGTGTATCATCGGGAAATGGTTTGAGAAATGTGTGCTAGAAAGATAGATCATGAAGCATAGAGCATGAATGTGGTGAGGTTAATTTCAGATTTAGACCCTCAATAGTCAAGTATGAACTATGGAACTAGAGTGTGTCATAGGGTAATGACGATATAGGGTGCGTGTGTCAAAGGGTTTGAAAGTGTACAAAAAATGATTCATGAAGCACACATCGTTAAGTGTGATAAAAGATGCTAAAGAAAACTGATAGTGTTAGAAGGGGGGAAGTGCAATGCCCCCAAAGTGTGTCAATGATGGAGAGATATGTGACGATGTGAGAAGGATCATGGCATGGTGGTGGATTTTGAAATGTGTCTTGGCCATCAATGTAAGGATTAGTTTGTTTGACAAAGAGAATTGGACGCAGAAGTGGAATAGGGTGGAGAGGGATCTTGAATGGTGGTAGCTTATTTGGGATTGATAACATTGTAGATGAATTAGTAGGAGGAGATAATGGGGTAAATATTTTTAAAGGTGGTTTCTTAGTTGGAATGGGTTGGATAGGAAACTCTTGACTTGACCAAAGAAGGAACATTAGTGATTATGGATTGATGCTCATTAGACATGGATGAATCAGATTTGGGAGCCCAGTGGGATTTAGCAATTGGAGATGAGCATGCAACAAAATTTTGTGTAACAAATGAAATGAAACCATGATGCTTAAGGTGGCCAATTTGTCATTTTAGAGCATAACAATCATTATCATTATGTCCATTAATTCGATGATAATTTCAATATGTGTTCCCTTGGTATTTTGCAAGCCGATAAGGAGGATATTAATGAGTAGATGGAAAGTTGATCAATTGATGAGTGAGGAGCTAAGGAATAATATCATGTTTCTTAGCATTGAAAAGTCAAATTGTAGAGGTGGCTAGCAAAAATACTTGGGGTTTATTGATATGAGCACATGTAGAAGTCATAGAAGTAGAATGAGAAGCATCCTTGAGATGTTGGATTTCAACTTTAAGAGATGTAATAGTTGTTTCCATAGCTTGAATTTTGTCTTGAAATAAAAAATGTAAAGCTTGAATTGACTATAATATGGGTTGATTGGATGGAGGATTAGGACCGATAGAGTCATTAGATAAATGACAAAAATGGCACTTACTTGAGCGGGTGGCGTATTGCGAGGGAGATACATAGTGTTTAGGGATTTTTGGAGAACATCTTTGCAAGGTGGGTGCATTTGAAGTAAGTCATGCAAGGAGATTAGAGGATTTTTAGGAGCCATGATAGAACCAAGAAGGAAACCCTAGGAAGAATGATGCAGATCAGAATAAATGGAAATAGGAACCTTGATGTAACTAGGGTTTGGGAAAAATTTGAGAGAATAGGAAAAAGAAAGATCCAAGTTTCGATTAAAATTTGGGGTTCACTAAATGATTTAATTTAATTTTAATTAAATATAAATATTACAGAGTCACTACTAAAATAAATTATGTATAAATATAGAAATACTGAAATGACACAAATAAACTAAGATTTAAAATATGAAACCCTAAGCAAGAAGATGAGATGAGAATACTTAGCTGATTTGTGCATGCAATATGGAACTAATTTGGGAAGAGAGAAGTGATGAATAGACTGGGAAGAGTGTCATTACTACTCACTATAAATTATGAAATGTAAGTATGATGTCGAGACACGAGCACCTAATATAGGTCAAGGGCACTGGACACTTTGGAGACCATTTCTGGCGCTGGTGATTACACAGAGCTCAAAATCTATTTTTGGTGTGTCAAGGTCTTCATTGTTGTTCTTTATTTATCACCCGATAGTCACTTCTTTGAATGCGGAAGGTACATGTAACGTATAAAAATATATGTTCCCCTATAAAATCCCACAACCATATCAAACCTAAAAAGGAAAATGCATAATGGGGAGTCGACCGACCCCGTGGTTACCCCGAGAGTGAACTTATGACCGAGCGCTACACTACATCTCAAAATCCATGTAGTTATATGTGAATGTGTGTGATATGATTCCCTAGGATGCCCTTGTACAAGTTGCGCTTGATAACTTGATTGTAGATAGAATTTAGCAATGTAGTAGAATGTGTGGATGGAATAGAATGAAATTCCCCTTCCTATGTTGTGTATGCATATTTATAGCCCTTTTCCCTTGAATAGATGCTAGATGGATTCCTTTGAGTGATTTAGGTTCCTTTTGAATGCAATCTTAGGTGATGATAGTAATGCTTAGTGTCTGGTCCTTTATTTTGAATACATTACTATTTATTTATATGATTCCCTTGTTTTAATTATATAATTAACAACTGGAAGGCCGAACCATAAGTGAAAAGTATGCCCAAAAGATAAAAGATACCTAAAAGGAGAGAGTAAGTTGAAAAAGGCTTAGGGGCGCCCGAGGGGAGAGGAGGCCTGGGTGCTTCTATCCTAGTTAGGTGTTGGTGTCTGAAGCCATGAAAGATAAATAAGTAAAATTATGACTAGGTTGTAGGGTGTGTAAGACCAAATATAAAATAAGAAACAAAGAAAAGAGGCCAAAGATAGTCATCAATTACTAGTTTTCTTGCTTAGGAATCATATGAATGCTAATATGCTTTTAGGACCTAGAAATGTACCCAAGTGCGTGATTTTGTGTTGACACTATGAAACCCTAGAAAGAGACTCGAAAAGGAGAACCAAACATGTAACCATAAGGGGAATTTTGAAAAATAGATTTAGGGCATGGAATAGATAGAAATCATAAATAAATTTGATCGAAACTTGTATAAGATTGAGAAATATGAACCTTAGGGTAGGGGTAAGTTAGTGCGAGTTCACCAAAATTTTACACCCTAAAACCAATAAGTGAGGGTTTGGTAAAAGTTATTTCCTTAGTTATTAATAGCTGTAAGAATGTTAAATGTAGAATATTTGAATAAATTAATCATGTCATGAAAAATGACTAGCCTAAAAATTAAAACTTTAAAGCATGAAAACTAAGCCCTTAGTCCAAAATTCTGCCTCCGATCACACCGAGCCCCTCTCTTGGCTAATCTATCTTCAATGGCATTAAAAACCTAGGTTAGATAAAATTCCTAATGATTTATTTAAGTGTGTATCAATGTTAAAATAAGGGTGATGAAGTTGATGGATGAATTCAATAAAGTTCTATGAAAGACAAGTCCTCCTGGAGGCCTAAAAAGGCCATTTTGATCATTTTGTAGCTAGTATGCATCCTTTAGGGATTTTTATGGAATATATAAAGTATTTGAGGGTGGTTTTAGAGAGTATTGAAGGTTTTTAAAGAAATTTATGAAAATTTAGGAAGAAAATCTCATTCAAAACAACTTGTTCAACACCAGTTTCTAGGTGTAGACAATGAACATCTTAATGATGACACCCGAGTTCTCTAGATGATTTTGAAAGTTCTGTAAGGATTTAGGAAGAAAAAATGTAGGAATAAAAAATATATGGTATTTATATACAAGGTGGAAACATAATTTTGGTCCAAGACTTGATGTTTTCCTGAAACATTTCAACACACAACAACCGCCCCTCATAGTTCTAGACAAAAAAGGAACTAAAATTTAAATTACAGGAATAATTAAGTCTTTTTAATGGTTCCATTGATCTTATAATGTGTTTTGGAGTTAAAATCATATAATATTTGACCCCAAAACATTATTCTAAGCCTCTGAGGTGAAAAAACAAGTCTGGTGTCCAAATTTGGACATCTAGTGCAAAATATGCTTTCCATTTTTATTCCAGTCACACTTTTGAACTATTTTCATTTTTCTCCATGGGGACAAAGGTGAGATGAGATACATAAAAGTGTGATCTCATCCTCCTCCCCAAGTCACACTTTGGACACCCAGGTGTCCCCACTCCCTTTATGTCCCCATGGTGTAAGGGGGATAAGGGGGACACCAAAGTGTGACCTCCCTCCTTCTCCTATGTCATAATTTGGTGTCCTTAGTGTCCCCTCTATGCCCTATTCCCCCAAGGGGACAAGGGGGACATAAAAGTGTGACCCATGCATTCTTGTAGCCTCCGAACCCATGTGGTCACACACACACCGTCGGTGCATTTTCCCAGTCCTCTCATCTCATCCACCACACACCACAAGATGAAAATTGTCACCATCTGGTGCAAGTCACACTTTGGTGTCCCTAGTGTCCCCTTTTCCCCTCTTGCACCATTTATAAACCCACATTACTTTAATTCCGATAAGTGGACCTTCTTACTAGGGTTAGCAAGCTTGAAGAGGAGATCAAAGACCTCAAAAATGCTATGAGGAATATGGAAAAAGCAAAAGGTAAGAGGAAGTTGCAAAATTCTGAGGACATGGATATTATTGCTGAGATTTTCAAGAAGCTACTTTCACTTGATGCCAAGGGCATCAAGATTACATCCTCTCTAATTCACGAAAGGTGTCTATAATTTTATGGATCAATGCGTGAGAAGTGTATGCAAATCCTTAGTGGCATTCCCGATAACATCTGGGATTCTAATGAGAACCGTGACCTTGCACTTGCTTAGGTGGACATGAACGATCCTTCTCATGCCACGACCATTGTGCCCTTCACCTTTCTCTAGAAAATTATGGTCAAGATTAACAGGGTAGTCAAGTGATGTGGTGCCCAGATGTTGCTTTGTTGCTGTGAAGGTGTTGTTTTTCAACAAAGGTTTTGATGTTGTTTTCTTTTGTGACATCTTGAAAACTTAAGAAACTTTGGGATGCCCTATTTTGGATCCCTCTTTGTTGTTTTTAGCCCTTTTGTTCTTCTTTGGACCACTTATCCTGGATTGATCATTTTGTACTCTCTTTATTGATTTATCTGGCTTTTGAGCCTCCATGTTTAAGGCGTTTAGCCTTTCTTGGATGGGTTTTCTCCTTACTTAGGTCTGGTATCTGGATTTTGAGCCTTTTTGTACACAGGGTATAGTCCCTTCAAAAATATTTATCCATAATTAAAAAAAACCATGGTTAAATTGGCATTGAGTAGGGTGAGTTAAAAACATAATAAAACTCTTTTAACTCCTCACTCATCACACAATTAGCCATTTTTCATGACAGGTTACTACTATAACACCCTCCAAACTATATTTTAACCTATAAGTTCTTCCAAAATTATTCCAAACATCCATTGCCACCAAAAAATGAAAATTTGATCACAACTCTTCAACCGGAGTCAAATTGCCTTGAAAATTTCTAGAATTTTCCTCTCAAAATTCCTTCTAGAAAATTGTTTCAAAAATCATTAATGCCCTAGATTTTTCACAGCAAAAAAACTAAAATATTTAGCCCTAAAACCTTATTTTTCATTTTCACGAAGATATAATGGATAGATACCTATGAAATTCAAAGAAAAAGATCCTAGTTTAAAACATAAGATTTTTATAGTGGTTTCATTGAAAACCCGACACCGATAAGTGTAGTTTCTAAAACTAGTAGGTGTTTAGAATGATAGGTTTCTAAAATAGTATGTTTCCCAAAATGATGAATTCTCAACATTTGTGATATCCTGAAAAAATAAGAAACATTAGAAAAGGGTAATTCAAGGAAATTTCTAAAAATAGTAGTATTCTGGAAAATGGGCATCTAAAAATAACATGATTCTAAAATGGTAAACCTTCATCAATTGTAATAATCCAAATGAGATAGGAACATCAAAGAAAAAAATAGTGGTAACTGTAAAGTGCTAAAAATAAAGTTTAAAGTTTATGAATTTAAAAAGTTTGGACACTACTCGCTAAAAATTAAGTTCAAAAACTCATGTCTTGAGCCCATTTCAACCCTCATTATAGAGTATCCAAGTGTGGGAGACAATGATGTCACTCACATGGATCTCGAGGACCTAAAAATATGATGCTTGGAGGACCTAGGGAGCCAATAGAAGAGAAACTATTTTCGAGTGTATTGTTCTCAACAAAGGGTCATCCATTATCCATTCAAAGAACTAAATTGGTCTTGACATGTGCACAACATTATGAACCTAACTCTAGGATAGTGTAGGTGGATGACAATTCAATTCTTATAGTCCTTACTCCTAAGGGTATTTTGCAGGTGTTTGTAAATTCCAACCAGCAGTAATATGGTAATCATCACTAAAGAGTTTTCCATCACAAGAATGGGCGAATACTGACTACTATTTGCAAGGCCTTGCACTTGGGTCATGGCTTAGGCAAGGAAGGAAACCCTCTTGTGTGCCTAAAATATTGTCTAAAAGTGAATTCCATGAAGTTTACTCAGATGTTATCATCCTTTTGAGTAGAGTAATGGGCGAAGAGATGAAAAAGGAGTTTCATGACTAGATGGATAATTCATCCTTGTTTCCACTTAAGGGAATGAGTTAGTGGATTGGGGGTAGATTATAAGTGATAATATTCATAAAAAATTTCTTCATTTTCCTTTTACCAGAAATTTCACTATGACCTCATACATGGTATATGATCTCACCTACATAAGACCTTTAAAATGCCTAATTCTTCCCTCAATGTGTCTCAAAAGTTACCGACCTTGAAAAGTATCCCTAGCTCATGCACAATGAGAGTAACCATCACTTTTCCAGGGTGAATGATGCATTCACCATGTTCATCATCATGCTTCTAGAAGGAAATATAGAACTGAGGATATCATCTCAATAAGATGCACTGATCAATAAATATGGGAGCTTCTTCACTCAATTCTCAACCTTCACCTACATTAGGGTTTCGGGCTTTGATCTCACTCCTCACAGACTTCCCAAGTACCCTAGTGATAAAATGGTAATGTTGAATTATGTAGGCAACTTGCTCATGTTCATAACATATGTAAGAATAGTAAAAATAAGGGTGTGTCCTTTCCTATATCTCTAGGGATCTATTCATGTAAAATTGTTACAGATGCATCAAACATTGAAGCCTCCTTTTCTTCCCTCAACCTCTATTCCTATGTATCTAGGCCCAATTTTGATATCAGGAGAAATCCTGAAACTTTCAATTTACCCTTTGACTGCACCATAGTCCTCAAATTGAGGACTATTGGGCCAATTGTCTTGATGAATTTGAAGTGAGGAAGAGGGACCATATGAGGATGATAGTCGATCAAATGAGGAGTTTCAAATTCGATTGGTTCATTGAAGGAATTAGAGATGATGGATCAAATTTGTTTGACCCAAAGTATCAAGCAGTAAAAGTCTACACCTCTTTCACCTATCTCATGGAACATAAGAGAATCAAGTGACATCAATGAGATAAAGGAAAAATGATTCAAAGATCAAGGGAGTGGTTTAGGAAAAATATAATTTCCATCATTAAGTCCGGTGGTCTCCTAAATATTTTAAGACATGCATCTCACATTTCATCCTTGAAGGCATTTGAGAGAGTCATGAGCTCCACTCACTCAAGGGATTCCTCAAAGAGAAAGGCCATGGAAGAAGAACACACTGAAATATCTCACCCCAAGAGGCTCCACAAGAAAGATAAAGCCACTGATGATCTAGTTGAAGATCTTGAGCAAGGTGAGATTGATCCTTCATTACCTCTTATTTTGCATCGGTTCCCAAGTGTTTCCTCTTCAACAACTAAGTCATCTCATCAAGTGCAATATGTGATTCCTCATCATGAACCTGAAATTTTCATCGTGCCTAATGTTGAGCCCACAACAACAGAAAATTTCCCTTGGATCCAATAATTTATTGGGAGTGAGCCAAGGACAATGCAATAGGCCTCAACACTAGACTTTGAAGCTATATAAAGGCTTGTGAAAATCAAACAAGGCAAGAAAGCATAAGTAAATTCTTGATTTTTCAGTGGAGCTTATGGTAATCAATATGTTAAGGTTTCCCAGCCAAAAGTTGTGAAACCCATGGAATAAATGACTTAGGAAGATTATGAAATGAAAAAATCTATTTGGGCCAAGCAACACATGAGGGTGACACACATTTGTTCAAAGAATATGATGTCCACATGTTTTCCAAGAACGAGGAGTATAAGTAGACAATATAGTAGTTAGAGGAGCATGTGATAACTCTCATTCCTTATGTATAATCATTCCTGGATCCTAGTGCACTACCATCTCTACCCACCAAGGTCGTCACTCCTATTAGCAACTTCGACCCCAAAATAATAAAAAAGGCCCAATGTCACACAATGCAAGGAAGGTCGAATGATAGGTGGGTTGACAATATTATTGAAAAAAAGACATTGTTGCTTGAGATCCTATCTCATTGTTCAAGTTTGCTCTTGCCACCACTTCAAGGTAAAATGAATAAGGAAGAGATCGAGAAGGAAAAATACCATTAGGACCAAGTGCTTCCATTGGTGTCAGAAATGAGTAATCTTGATTCTTTTGTATTGGTGGGTAGAAATGTATTCAATTCCATAAATGAGAATTTATCTCCCATTTGGTATCGCACAATGAGTTCCAGTATGAAATGATAAATGATACTATCTCCATGCTTGACACTTGTAAAGATCTCACATCACAAATTTTGGAAAGTATAAGCAATGGGGTGTAGAAGCTTGGGTCACCTCCAATCAGTGAAAATATCTAGTGGAAGATCTTCTGAAACCATTTAAGGAATTGGTCAAGAAAGAGGTGGGAGATACCTTCTCGTTCAATGAGGACACTTTGGAGTTTCTTGTAGAAATCAGATGTGTAATTTCCAATATTTCTAAGGCTCATCGGGGTTGGTTCAATTAGTGTAAAACATCAACAATAATTCAAAAATAGATCAAGGCTTTGAGATTCATTCATATCCCCCAAGAAAATAAATTGGCACCTGCAGAGCCCGCTTCAACAAGGAGTTCAAAGATGAATAAATATCCCCAGTGCATTCCAAAAGGTTCATCAACAACCAACTCTTCATTCTCCAATGCCTCATCTCCATCGACATGATCATCTCCCCTCTTCTTCCTTCCTCCCCTTCTCTCTCTCTCCATGTTCTAATTCTTTATTGGGAAGGTACTTTTCACTATTTCATCTTATTCACTTAAAGTGACCTATAGTCTAACATTGTAATGAGTTCTTTTTAATTAATGAAAAAAGGATCACTTTTGTTTCCTAGGAATATGAAAGGTCACAAGTGATAAGGGGAAGTGAAAAGTCATGTGGGGGGCAGATGAAAATACTCTTTATAAAGCTATAAATTTGGATGACCTCTTCATTCCAAGGGTTGTCAATTGTGAGTTTCTAAGTAGATAGATTTGCACTACTAAGATACAAGCAAGAGATTGCATTCTTCTATTTTCCTCTTTCTCTATGTTTCCTCTATTTCTTACATGTTCAAATTTGTACACATGATGATATTGTAAAACCAAGGAAGGTGTTAGTTCCTTTGATAAATGAATCAATAGAATTATATGTCTATGATTTGTTAGTCTTATCATTGTTAGCAAGGTTGTATTCTTCTAATTGAGTGTGGATTAATTACTAGTTAATGTTGTGAAAATATGCTAGTGCCTATTCAAAAAGTTAACCCTCCTTCCCTAAATTCTTACTCCCCTTTACCTCATATCACCAAGAAAATTCCTCCCTTGCACTAAGTGCAAGCAATTTTCCACAAGTCTAATGGAGTATTCTGTGTGATCCTCAACTTCATGACCACCCACATATTTATTTTTCTGCATTCAATAAATGGGAGCCTCCCCATTACCAAGAGGAGGGACTTAGTCCCGAGTGTTGGTGAAAATTCACTAATTTTTCCTATGAAAAATTATCTTGCCAATGATTTTGGTGCCCACCATGGGTCAAGTTTGGTTGTTTCTGCACCACCACTAAAACCACAAAATCCTAAAAATCATATATATCTGAAAAACCAAAAAAATTGAGATTGAAAATCCAAGAGCCTTGATGTCTACTATACATTTTTCCCCCAATGAATATTCCTAAAAATGCTTTTATTTTGTAACCTAATTTTCTTTTCTTCCAAGATACTCAAGAATATATCACAACTGATTTGAGGATTTAAATATGGAACAACAAAGAAATTTTCAATCACTATCTAACAACTACAAGAGTTTTGGATTTGGAAGAAGAACATGCTCAAGCTTTGTAATTTGCTAGATAAGTTCAAAATAAGCAAATGAGAGCATAAAGAATTTTGTTTCAAGTTGCACAAAATCCTATAAACTTGTAGAAAGAAGATACACAAGGGCTACCCAAGCTAGTGGCAATAAATGATCCAACATGCGAAGAGAAATAATAAGCTGATTTCAGACTTCCCATTGTTCAACTAGCAAGGTCATAGAGTATTTTCTTGAGTTTGATCCTAATTTTCTTCTTGAAGGCTCCATCAAAGAACCAATTGTAGATCCATTGAACCTCATTCCCCTTAAATAAGAAGAAGAAGAAGAAGAAGAAGAAGAAGAAGAAGAAGAAGAAGAAGAAGAAGAAGAAGAAGAAGAAGAAGAAGAAGAAGAAGAAGAAGAGGAAGAAGAAGAGGGATGATTGCACTCATGCCTTGGGGATAGAATCCAATCATGTTGGCCTTGACTCTTCCATTATATAAACTACCAAAAGGATCTTGAAAAAAACTTTCCTAAGTTCCAGAGGAGATGGAAAAAACATCCCGATGATCATATCGCAACATTCATCATGATTGTAGGGTGTTGGGAGTGGAGTATGAAGATGTTTCAGTCCATCTGTTTATGGAATCCATACAATATGTTACTGCGGATTTGTTCTACCACTTTCCAAGAAGGTCAATCACAAATTGGGTAGGTATGAAGTCCAAATTTAAAGCTAGGTTCAATCCAACTGAAGATGCTCATTCTCTCCTTGCACAATGATATAAATTGAAAAAGGATCCCCATGAACCTATGAGGGAATTTGTAGCCAAATTTAACAAGATTTTTACAAGATCCCGGAAGCTTCGGGACTACAGAGGATAATCAACTAAGTTTCTTAACCAATGCACAACTCTTGAATTTGGCTTCATGTTATGAAGAATTTAACCTGGTACTCTAGATGAGGTGCAGGAGCTTATAGTTGATGTAGAGGATAATTCATTAATGTTGAAAATATCAAGAAGAGACCAAGCAAGGAAGAAGATCAAAGCTCAAGTTTCAGAACTATAGAATCTTTAGTATAAAAACTTTCCAATGATGTGCTTACCTATAAAATAAACTTTCTCAAAATTCCTTGTACAAAGATATTCCAAGGAATAATTTATCAAAAATCAAATAATTGGTCCCCCACCTCGGAGGATTTCTCTGAATCCCCTTCCATGGATGAAATATGTGGGAATTGTTCAAATGATGAAAGTGAAGAGGAATAGGATTCAGAAAAGTGAAGAAGAAGGTGAGTTATTGATCAAAGAAATTGATCTGCATAGGTTGGTTTATGTGAATATGTATCCTCATCCAAAGATGAGTACTAAGATTCTCAGTGTGCGGACATGAACAACCATTCTTATGCTTATTTTCACTTGATCAAAACCATTAAGAAGGAGAAATAATACAAACATAAAGAAAGGGAGAGAGAATATCCTTAACTGACACCGACTACTACCTAAAAAGATAATAAACAAGAGAGGATTCCCACTCCCCATTTATCTTTGGAATCGCCAAGAAGAATTAGGAAGCCACACCTCATCACAAAATATATTCTAATCAATTTAAGTCAAGTACTTCTACTCCTTCCAAGAATAATAATTCTACCTCTGCAAGTCAAAAGAATAATGAAAAATCTACGAGTAATTATTCTAATTCAAATCAAACTAGTGTTTCCAATGGTATTGAAAACCCTTCCTCAAAATTTGATATCATTGACCATGTAAAAAATGCTAAAGTTTAGATCTTTGAATCTAAATACTTACAAACCCACCCCGAGTAGTTTGAGAAGCTTGTCAAGTTCATCAAAGGTGGAAGCTCCAAATCCAAAATACCATCTACTTCTAAAGGTCTACTTCGCACTCCCAATCCAAGACCAAGCCAAAACCTTCTATCCTCTACTCATTCACCCACCAGAAATATTGATACCTTTTATGTTTCCTATTGATTAATGGATACCATCTAAATAGTTATATCATTGATTCTGGTGCCTTTGACAATGTTATGCCCACCAAGGTTTCTCAAGCCCTCGATTTGAGTCTCTCTTAGAATTTGATCATTTCTACTCAATGGAAACAAAAGAGGTCCTGATTTTTGAAAGAATCAAAGATGCAGTGATAGATCTCATGGCATATCCAAAAAAACGGGTGAAAGAAAAAATCCTAGTGACTGACATGCTAGCTACATACAGAATGTTCCTCAAGTAGAAGCCTGTCACTAGGAAATGGGAGGTGAGATTCAAATGGGGTGGTCTTCAGCTTTGATATTAGTTAAAGCAAAACTAAATAATCTCCTCTATGAGCCCAAGATAAAATATATGGTTCAAAAATCAAATGATGTTAGGGAAAATATCCTCTTCCAAAGAAGAGAATTGGGGAAAGATTCATTCGAAGAATTGGGAAGAGTTCCATTCGAGGAAAGAGGTGATGGGAACTATTTCATGAGCTTGGAACAAGGTGAAAAATACCCATTATTGAGGAAAAACTAACAGACATTGTTGATGAAATTTGGAGCATGGAGTTTAAAGGAAGTTGTTTGTGAACTAGTTCAGTGCATGCATCATTATGTCATCCCCACAGGGTGACTTGTTCCCCTTAGCATATAAGTTGTAATTCTCCAACAAAAACAACAACTTTGCCAAATATGAATATTTTTTACTTAGATTGCAAGCTTCCGAAGAGATGAGGATCAATAAACTCATTGTATAAGGCGATGGTGAAATTAATTATGAAATATGCGAGAGACATATTTTAAGTGAAGAATTCTCGTCTCCGCCACTACTACAGGAAAATGGTTTGAAGTTTCTTGAAGCCTTTGATGTTTTTGACATCAAATAAGTTCTAGAGAACAAAATGCCGAGGATTATTATTTTCTAGTATCTTCCCCCATGTTATGATCCCACATCCATATTTCAAAGGAGAGAAGTTTTCAGTAGAAATGATATTTCACCTGAGTGTGCCAGATAACTCTAAAAGTTGGAAAAAATTTCATGATGATAATAAAATTCTATCCTTCCTACAACAACCGGTGACTTCAGTTCATGTATTTCAAAGGAATTTACTCACTCCCATGAGATATTACCATAGATAATAGTGACAACAATTTAAATGATTTAACAGATGAAGACATGGTGATCCAATTGAAAGGCAATATAATTCTAAAGGGGATAGTGTCAATGGAGGAATTATTTAAAAAGCATGAAAGGATCATCCATGGTAAGGCTAAGGATCAACCAATATCCTCATCAGAGTATGAAAGATAAACATCGAAACAAGTGAATAATCGAGGATGGTGAACATATGAAAATGTTGTTCACCTGAGGAATGGATAAAATTCTCAACTTGAAAATGTATTTCGATGTACTTGCATATTCATATGATGATTTAAAATCCTTTCAACCTCAATCAATGCAACACTCTATTCCCTTGAAACCATATGCAAAATCCTTTTAGAAAAAGAAAAGGTAGTACAATGCAAAGATTTTTGGAGCCATCAAGGCAGAGGTTGAGAAGTTTCTCAATGCCCATATCATTTTTCCTATCCATCATTCAACATGGGTAGCTAACATTATACCAATCCAGAAGAATAGTGGTGAAATCCACATTTATGTGGATTTCTAGAACTTGAATCAAGATTCCCTAAAGGAAAACTATCCACTTGTTGGTCATGGATCATATCTTACAAGTAGTGAATGGTTCAGAGATGATGTCCATTCTTGATGGATTTTTTTGGGTACAATCAGATTGAAGTTGTCAAAGATGATCAATTTAAGACTGCCTTCACCACCCCATGGGGCACCTTTTCATACCACCGAATTCCCTATGACTTGATCAATGAAGGTGCCATGTTTTAGAGTGCTATGGAGTTGGATATAAAATATTTGAAGGGAAAGTGTATAGTAGTGTATCTAGATGACTTGACTATATACTATAAGAAAAGAGAGGAGCATTTGCAATAACTTGAATAAGTTTTGATCCATTGTAGAAGGCATCACATATCCCTCAACCCAAAAAGTCAATATTTGAGGTAGTGAAGGAAAAATCCTTGGTCACATTGTGAGCAAGGAAGGAAATAATATTTATATGTAAAGATTGGAAGCTATTCGAGAGATGTCTCTACCCACTAGTAAACCAGTGTGCACTCTTTCTTTGGAAAAGTAAATTTCTTGACAAATATTGTCTTGGAATTTTTTGAGTTCAAAAAGGATATCATCAACATGATGAAACCTAAAGAATCCTTTAAGTGGAGTAAACAAGGAAAAAAACCTTTGAGTCTATCAAGAGTGCTATTACAATAACACCCACTTTGGTGTGCCCATATTTCAGAAAATAATTCATTCTCTATTACTATGATTTGGAGCATACTATTTGAGTTTTTCTCCTCCAGGAAAATGAAGAAAATCCAGTCACCCATTGCATTCATGAGTGCTCCTCTAAAATAAAATGATCTGAATTAATCACAACACAAAAATCATGCTTACGCGATGAATGAGGGCCTTGAATAATTTCATGTTTTATCTTTTAAACTCTCATATTGTTGTTATGGTCCCTAGTTTGGTAGTCAAATATATTATGATGTAGCAAGACCCGTGTGTGAGGAGAGGAAATTGGGTATCGAAGGTGTAAAAATATGATCTCGAAATAAAACCTTCCAAATTAGTGTGAGGCAATGGATTGTGTGAACTTATTTCTTGAGAAGAATGGGAAGATTGCTCCAATTGTTATGCATGCTTGATCAAAGACCTTCCTCTCATGATCTTTTAAGTACCAACAACCCCTAGTATGTTAATATAACATTTTTTTTTGACCTTTGGGAGTTTCCCTCTAGGCATATATCAAAAGCAAATAAGAACTCTCTGTCTCAGGGTAGAAAAATATGTCATCTGGGATAATGCTCTATACAAGAAAGGATTAGGTGGCACATTCTAAGCTAAGGTGTGTGGAAGAAGAAAAAATGAAAAATATTTTCAAAGCATATCATGATAAATCACGTGGAGGTCATTTTTATATAATGGTCACAACCTATAAGATCCTAAGAGGTGGTTATTATTGGCATACCATATTTCGTAATGCATATAAATGGGTTAGAAAATGTGATCCATGTGAACAATTTGTGGAAAGACAAGAGACTTTCTACTTTACCACTCAAGCATGTAGTTATTGAAGAACCTTTCCAACAATATGGTTTATAATTCATTGTTATATTAAACCTACACTCTAACGCAAGTCACTTGTATGTTCTTACTATTATAGATTACTTTACGAAGTGGGTAGAATCCATTCCAACAAAGCATGCCAACTTTGAGACGATGTGCAAATTCTTGAAAGAAAACATCATTGTTAGATTTAGGGTACCAAACAAGATAGTGGCGGATAATTCCACCTACTTCTCTTCATGTGAGTTGATGGAATTTTTCTATAATCATGGTATTTCCCTATCTCACTCTATTGATTACTATCCGTAAGGCAATGGCCAAGTGAAATCTAGTAATAAAAATATTTTCACTATTGTTCGAAAGTTAGTGGATGTCAATCAAATAGATTGGCATAAGAAATTATATTATGCCTTAGGGAAAGACTGGATCACACCCAAGAAACCTATTGAAACCTCTCCTTTTTATATGTTATACGGACTTGAGGCTCAAATCCCAATTTCTCAAGAGTTACTTACCTTACAACTGGTGAAGGCAATATAAAATGGAGAATATTCAGATGCTTTCTTGACAAGAGGATTTTCTACTTAGAAAAGTTGAACAAAGACATGTTAGTAGTAGTTAGTATATTGAGAAGACACAAGGCTAAGGTGAAAATGATACTTGATCAGAAAAAATAAGATATAAGCTTCCAAATTGGAGATATTTTCATCCTCTGGGAAAAAGGAGAGAGCCCAAGGGAATTCACAGGAAGTTTGAATCACTCTCGCTTGGTCCATTCAAGATAAAACATTTACTTAGAGAGAACACATACTATCTAGCTTACCTTGATGGGACCACATTAGAGTTGCCTCGCAGTGGGCAATTTTATGCCTAAGAATCAACACGTGACTCCTAGATGCACGTGACCTCCCGAGGTTGTGTCGGGATAGCCAGAATGAAATGGATGGGATGGTAGTAGAATGGGGGTGGAATAGGTGGAAATGACAATAAGAAATAAAGGCAACCTAATGTTCTCAATGGAAAAATGGGTATTTGTTTGTTGAGGGCAATAAACATTCGTCTCACTTGTTCGGGGTAATGCTACGATCACGGATGATTTCTGTATGCATGTCACGGGCAATATCGGTGGAACCAAATAAGACTATAATTGGTTGTGGAACATGGGGGACCATCCTTTGTCATCTAAAAATTCCTCTCCAAAGAGGGTCATGAATATATGACGAGTGATGGGATAAGGACAAGTCTAGTCTCTACTAGGTTGGTTTTCCTAGAACTCCTCGGCAATTTCTACCTCTTCATTTTAAGCAATAAACTAGTGAATGATATTAGGAGGGACTGGAGCAGTCTAAAAGATAAACTAATGTAAACCTTGGTCAATTTTTGTCGGAAAGTATTGATGTTCGGTTATGGCATGGTTGGGTCACAAAATCTACGTCTTGGTTGTCATGGACCCTGAATGGTCATGTGGGCACAAAACAAGCAAATAAGGAAACAAAAAATCATGCAAGAAACCAAAGGGGGCTAAAGTTAAGATCGGGTATCCTAGGCCACTATGGAAATGAGGAGGTTTTGTTTATTCCAAGTATAATTAATCTAGATTCATATCTTTAAGTAAACAAACTAAAAAAACTAAATTTAAATAAAGTTGATTAATTCCCCTTTAATTTAATTAAATCTAATTTCATCTATTTAATCAAAGAAAAAAATAACTAATTGTTTTTGATATTTTTGAAGAATATTTTAAATGCATAAAGGAAATAAATCTAAATTACTTCTAAACTATGTTTTTGGATTTTTTTGTTTAATGGAAATAAAATAAATAAACCTATAGACAAATAAAATTACTTCTAAATTAAATTAAATCTACTTCTATGCTAAAATAATCTAAACAAAGAATAGTCGATATGGCTATTCCTCTCGTTCTTGAATATGAAGCCTAATTTAATTAAATCACAGATCCTTTCCAATTTATAATTGTTGATTAACTATTTCTTCTAATGCCTCACCTCAGAATCACAAGACGAAATCAATATTCTCAAAAGCAATTTCTTCTTCCCTCGATACTTCCCTGATGAAACAATGAAATGCACAAAAGACTAACTTGTGAATAAATACAACAAAAGGAACAAACATAGAAGCTTCCTCAAGATTCTTTTCCTTGCAGATCCAAAAGAAGAAATGAATCTTCCCAAAAGCAATTTCTTCTTCCCTTGAGACTTCCCTGGTGAAACAATGAAATGCATAGAAGACTAACTTGTGAATAAATACAACAAAAGGAACAAACACAGAAGCTTCCTCAAGATTCTTTTCCTTGCATATCCACAAGGATAAGTAGGGAGGAAGTTTTCAATGGAATTTTTGTTTGTGTGCACATTTAAATCTAATTAACACATAAAATGAAAGCTATAGGTGTTTTTAAATTAAGAAATGAGGAAACTATGCACATGAACTTCCTCCAAATCCTTTCCCAGGAAAATCCATAGGGATAAGTTGAGAAGGAAATATCAAAAAAATGCTTACAGAAATGAATACTTGCTAATTTTAGTTCCTTAAAACAACTATTGATTTAACAAGAAATATAAACTTTGAATTAAAATAAAATTTTGAAGAAATTGAATTACACCCCAACCTGGAAGTGTAGAACTGTGATAATGTCCAAATGTAGTTGTGATTTTATTCATCCCCATGACTTCTTCTCCAAAGATGAGTCTAATTGGTCCAGGAGCTATGCTAGTTGTGGAAGAAATCAAAAGCTAGAAGAGTATTGGAGAAGACCGATTGCGGGTAGGCTAGTAGAATTGCAATCGGAAGAACAAAAAGAAAAGGTTGAGTACTTTCTCGGAAGGATTTCAGAAGAGTAACAATGTAATCAAAATAAAGACTCTCCAACCAATGCTTTGGGAAAAATATTGGTTTTTATAGAAAAATGGTAGGGAAATGGTCCAACACACTTGGTAATCAAGAAGTGCCAGATCATCCTAAGAAGGGGCATTCAAAATTCTAAGAATAGTAAGTAAGAAAGAAGAATTTCATATGCATCCAACAAGCTTAGAATTAGGAGAAATGATTGAGAAACATGTGAGAAAAGTATTGGGAAGATTGCAACAAGCGTACAAAATTAGTATTTTAAGTCTTAGATAAATGCGCAAGGGACTTTGCCACTTTGCTTTGAACAACGGTTACATAACTTAAATGGAAAATGCTAAGGATAAGTAGCAACAAAAGGTTTTTAAAAGCACATAAAGCTAGGGGAATTGGGAAGTAAAGAATAATAAGTCACATAAACATGTTAAAAATAAGGAAATGGGACCTGTACATCATCATTTGCTTTGGAAATGGAATTTATCATCATAGGGGATTTTCACCATTCCGAAAATGTAGCACCATGTAATTTTGGGTGCTTATAGAAACAATTGAAGCTCTACAGTAGTAAGGTTGGTTGTCCCCAACCATTGTACCATAATTTCCCTTTCATTTGTGTGTTTCTTTCCTTTCCAATTTTTGTGTGTTTCCTTTTGTTGTGTGTGTTTTTTCCTTTTCCCTCGTTTGTCTATGTTGCTTGTAATAAATGAATCTATTTCTAAATGTGAAAATATCTGGTCTACTCACCCATGAGATGTTTGAGGTTTTTGTATTTCCAGCTTATAGTCTAATTTCCCGAGTTAAAGCCAATCATTGTCATGAAAAATTGGACTAATCATTTTTTTGGGCTAAGGGGACAAAGGAACACCAAAGTCATGAAAATTTGGATTAGCCCAAAAATTGGACAAAGGGACACCAAAGTATGACTGCCTCCTTCTACCAGGTGACACTTTGGTGTCTATGGTGTCCCCTATATACCCTCTACTCCCATGGGGACAAGGAGGACACAAAAGTGTGACCCATGTATTCTTGTAGCCTATAAATCCCCATGTGTCTACACGCAACTCCGTTAGTGCATTTTCCTAGCCCCCTCATCTCATCGACCACACACCACAAGCTGCCACGTCCCCTGTATCCCTCTTGCACAATTTACAAACCCCAGCCTACTTAATTTTAACCTAGGTTAAGTGGGCAGTTAGCATGGTGAGTTAAAAAACATAATAAAAATATTTTAACTCATAACTCATCATATAGTTAGCCATTTTTCATGACAAAGTTGTTCTTTGTAACACCCTCCAAACTCCATTTTCACCCATAAATGCTGCAAAAATTATTCTAGACCTCCATAGACCAAAAATGAGAATTTGATTATAACTCTTCAACCGGAATTAAATTACCTTGAAAATTTTCCAAAATCTTCCTCTCCAAAACGCATTTAGATTTTTCACAACATCAAATTGAAATATCAATCCCTAACACCTAATTTTTTGTTTTCACAAAGATATAGTGGATGAAAACTATGAAATTCATAGCGAGAAGATCCTAGTGTACAAAAAAATCTTTTGACAATGGTTTCATTACAACCCAACACTAGTAAGTGTAATTTCTAATGATATTAGGTGTTCAAAATAATAGATTGCTAAAAATAGTAAGTATCCCAAAATTATGATGTAGACACAAGAATTAGGAAACCCTAATTCCCATAGGTGTGTACACACTCTAACACACCCCTTCACAAGCCCACACAGGTAATTTTCATTGTTCTACCGACATACGTTCACCATTTCACCACTTCTAACCACCCAATGACAAAACAAACTTAAATCAATAAAAATCAATAAAAACAAATAAACTAAATCAATCTAAACAACCTAACAACCCTCCCACAAACTTAAAACCCATTTGAGAACAAATTTTTTTAAAAAGAGAAGTAGTTGAAATTATCTCATAATCAATGCTGATTTATGTGGATTAGGGGTGATCCATTCAAACAACATCAATCCTATATAAACCAACTTAGGCCTTTTCCCAAGGCTTCTGATTTTGATCTCGAACTCCCAAATCTTCTCCCAAACATCCTACCTTCAAACCTATTCATAACAAGTCCAAGCTATCTAGGCTCATATGTGGATCAAGCATGAAGAATCTCAGACACCTCGTGGTGTTAAGTTCCCTTTAGAACAATCTATTTGTATTTTTATCTATCAACTTTGTTTTTGAATCATAAAGGTAAGTCTCTTTTACTCAAAACATTTGCATTCCATTCTCGGATTTAATATCGCAAATCATTAGTCTTAACTCCCACAAGAATACTCTATTTCCATAGAAAACCATAAGATTTTCCAAATCTTGTCCGATCAACCCATTTTTAATAGTGATCGACATCGATTGAACAAATCGATGCCAATTCATTGATTGGCCCATCCCTATAAAAAAATCATTTTGTTTTTTTTCATATATCTTATCATATTTCCTTAAAAACCAAGTAATCATGTCTAATCAATTGTTGCTTGTAAACCTCTATTTTTTTAGATGCCCATTCCAAGAACAACTTATGAACCGACGCCATCTTCGACCTACCAATTGTGTGACAAACAATCATGTGGGAAAATCCATACATCAATTACGAACTAAGTCTATGTGTCATCACTTTCATACTTAATCCAGATGAGATCACTAAGCAATTTGGAAGTTCTCAAACATAGTGACGAGGACAACCGTTATTAGGAAGACATTTTCAAACCTCCCGAGCCTATCATTGACAACGTTGATTGAGCCATGCCATATAGACATTACGCATCCAACATTTGTTATTCTATATCATTTATAATCTTTTCATGATTTCCAACTTAATTTTCTAAAAGTGAGTTGACACCTATCAAAGTAATCCCTTTGGTTATGGGATTGGAACTTGCTAAGAAAATCGCCACATTATTATCTATTATATCTCTCACCAAGCTATTTATTTGTGTGTAGGTTTTCTCATTCTCTGGAAGAAGAGTCTCTTGCACCCGTTTGGATCCATACATCTTGAAATATGTTAACGCATATATCGTTAAACCTTATTATTTTCCAAATTTAAGAGGTTTGTTTCACTTAACAAGATCAAATCCTAAAATCTACTAAAACGGATGAATTTCAACATTCATGATATCCTAAAAAGGTAATAAACATTAGAAAAGGGTAATTTAGGGAACTTTCTAAAGTAATAGTATTTAGGAAAATGAGTATCTAAAAATAGTAAACCTTCATCAATTGAAATAATCTAAATGAGATAGGGACATCGAGAACAAAAATAGTGGAAACTTGCTAAAAATAGCGATTATGGACCCTACTACTTTTAAAATAGAAAGTTCTAGATTTAAGTACAAAAGGTTTGTGGTGACTCCAATTTTTCTCATTTTAGTGCTTTTTAGCTAAATGAATTTTAAATACTTATGTCTTGATCCCATTTCAACCCTCATTACTGAGTATCCAAGTGTAAGAGATAGGGATGTCACTCACATGGACCTCAGGACCTAAAAATAGGATGCTTGGAGGACCTAGGGATCCAGTAGAAGAGAAACTATTTTTGAATAGATTTTTCTCATAAAGGGTTCATCCTTTATCCATTAAAATAACTGAATTGGTCTTGACATGTGCACAACATTATGAACTTGACTCCAGAATAGTGTGAGTGGGTGAAAATTCAATTCTTGTTATCCTTACTCCTAAGGGTATCTCACAATGTTTGCATAGTCTAACTAGTAGCAATATGGTAATCATCACCAAAGAGTTTGCATCACAATAATGGGTGAATACTAAATCATATTTGCAAGGTTTCACACTCAAGTCATGGCTCAAGGAGGGAAAATAAACCTCTCATGTTCCTAAAATATTGTCTAGAAGTGAATTCCATGAAGGTTACTTAGATGCTATCATCCTATTGAGAAGAGTAATGGGTGAAGAGATGGAAAAAGAGTTTCAGGATGGATGGCTCAATTCATCATTGTTTTCACTAAACCGAACTAGGTATTGGATTGGGGAAAATTATAAGTGAAAATATTCATCGAGTTGCTTCATTTTCCTTCTACCATAAAGTTCACTATGACCTCATACTTGGTATATGTTCATGCCTACACAAGACATTTCAAAGGCCTAAATTCTACCCTCAATGTGTCTCAGAAGTTATAAGTCTAGGAAAGTATCCCACTCACGCACAAGGAGAGTAACAATCAATTTTCTAGGGTTTATGATGCATTCACCATGTTCATCATCAAGATTCTAGAAGGAAATCTAGAGATTAGGATATCCTCTCAAGCCGTTGCATCGATCAAGAAATATGGGAGCTTCTTAACTCAATTATCAACCCTCACCTACATCAAGGTTTCCTACTTTGATCTCTCTTCTCACGACTTCCCAAGTACCCTAGTGATAAAATGGTAATGTTTGAATTATGTAGGCAGCTTGCTTATGTTCATAAAATATGTAAAAACATTAAAAAGAAGGGTGTGTCCTTTCCTATATCTCTAGGGATATATTCATGTAAAAGTGTTGCAGATGCATCAAACATTGAAGTATCCTTTTCTTCCTCAAAATATATTAATATGTATCTAGGACTGATTTTGATATTAGGAGAGATCTTGAAAATTTCAATTTCTATGGAAAAGATCATAGTCCTCAATTTTAAGACTATTGGGTCAATTTCCATGATGAATTTGAAGTGAGGAAGAGGGACCATATGAGGATGCCGACCAATCAAATGGGGATTTTTAACTTTGATTGGTTTGTTGAAGGAATTAGACATGATGGATCATATTTGTCCAACCCAGAGTATCAAGCAATAAAGTCTACACCTCTTTTTCCTATCTCATGGAACATAAGAGAAGCAGGTGACATCAATGAGAGGACTGCAACAATGATTCAGAGATCAAGGGAGTGGTTCAAGAAAAATATAATTTCCATCATCGAGTTATGTGGTCTCCTAAATCTCTTGAGAAAGGAATCTCAAATTTTATTCTTGAAGGCATCTGAGAGAGTCACGACCTCCACCCACTTAGGAGATTCATTGAAGAGAAAGGCCATGGAAGAAGAAAAATTGAAGAATATCACCCCGAGAGGCTCTATAAGAAATCTAAATCCACTAATGATACCATTGAAGATCTTGAGTAAGGTGAGATTGATCCTTCACTACCTCCTATTTTGTATCGGTTCCCAAGTGTTTCCTCTTTAGCAATTGAGTTATCTTAGCAAGTGCAAGATTTGATTCCTCATAATGAACCTGAAAGTTCCATCACGCCTAATGTTGATCCCACAACAACAAAAAGTTTCTCTTAGATATAAGAATTTATTGGGAGAGCTAAGGATAGTGCAACAGGCCTTGACACCGGAATTACAAGTTATCTCAAGGATCATGAAAAAAATGAGGTAAGAAAGCACATGTAACTTCTCACTTTTTTAGTGGAGCTTATGGTAATCATTATGTTGAGGTTTCCCAACCAAAATTGTGAAACCTATGGAATAAATGACTTAGGTAGATTATGAAATGACAACAATCTCTTTGGGCCAAGCAACACATGAGGTGATAGACATTTATTCAAGGAATCTACTGCATACATGATTTCCCAAAATTAGGAGTACAAGCATATAATAGAGCAATTAGAGGAGCATGTGAGAACTCTCACTCATTATGTACAATAATTCTTGGATCCCAGACACTATCATCTCTTCCCACCGAGGTCATCACTCCTATTAGCAGCCTCAACCTTGAAACAATAAAAAGGCCCAAGGTCACACAATGCAAGGAAGGGCCAATGATAGGTGGGTTGAAAAGATTCTTGAAAAAGGAAAACATTATTACCTGAGATCCTCTCATTATTTAAGTTTTCTCTTGCCACCACTTTAAAGGTAAAAATGTCTAAGGAAGAAATCGAGAAAGGAAAATACCATTAGGACCACATGCTTCTATTGGTTTTAGAAATGATAATTTTGATTCTTTTGTATTAGTGGGTAGAAATGTATTCAATTCCATAACTAAGAATTTATCTCCCATTTGGTCTCGCATAATGAGTGCTCGGTATGAAATGTTGAATTATGTTATCTCCTAGCTTGAATCTTATGAAAGATCACATCAATTTTTTTGAAAAGTATAAGAAGTGGGGTACATAAGCTTGGGTCACCTCCAATTAGTGAAAATATACCATTGGAATAGCTTCTAAAACCATTTGAGGAATTGGTCAAGAAAGAGGTGGGAGATCCCTTCTTGTTCAATGAGGATACTTTGGAGTCTCTCGTAGAAATCAGATGTACAATTTCCAATACTATTAAGGATCATCGGGTTTGGTTCAATAAAATAAAAAACATAACCAAATTACTTATGGAACCTAGATCAAGGCTCGAGATTCATTCAATATCACTCAAGTAGAAAAGTGGCACCTATGGTAGCTTGCTTCATAAGGAATTCAAAGGTGAAGAAATATCTCCAAGTGCATTCCCACAAGGTTCATTGGCATCCGGATCTTCATTAGCGGAGGACTCATCTCCATCAACATGATCATCTCCCCTCTTCTTCCTTCCTCCTTCCTTCTCTCTCTCCATGTTCTAATTCTTCATTGGGAAGGTACTTTTCACTATTTCATCTTATTCACTTAAAGTGACCTATAGTCTAACATTGTAATGAGTTCTTTTTAATTAATGAAAAAGGCTCACTTTTGTTTCCTAGGAATATGAAAGGTCACAAGTGATAAGGGGAAGTGAAAAGTCATGTGGGGGTAGATGAAAAGACTTTGTAAAGCTATAAATTTGGATGACCTCTTCATTCCAAGGGGTTGTCAATTATGAGTTTCTAAGTAGATAGCTTTACACTACTAAGATACAAGCAAGAGATTACATTCTTCTATTTTCCTCTTTCTCCATGTTAGGAATTAATAATATCTAATGCAGAATAATTCCTCAGAATCGCAATAATAAGAAGTATGAATAGAATTATAGAAATGAAAAATGCACAACATGAAGACAATATTTAACATGGTTCACCCAATGTGGGCTACATCCACCAAGAACACTTGCTCAAATTTTATTACAAGCCAACAGTCTTCACAATTACAATAATCAGATCTTGTTTGGAGCTGCACTCAACAAACCCTCCCGAATTCACACTTGAATTCACACACACTATTCACCTTCACAAAACACACTCATATAAATCCTATTGTATGTCCATATATTTATAAGTACATCAATAGGTAGCCGAAGAGGCGGTTTTACAAAACAATGGGTACCGAAAAACCATGGGCCCAAAAACAACCCATAAATAAACCACCATGAAAATTTGTTACCCATTACCCATGGGGGGCTTCACCCCCGAACCCCTGACTGCTCCCCATGAGTGGGACCGCCGTAAAAATATCCGAGTGTAACACATGGAAGGTGTACCAAACTCTAACATGAAAACAGGCTCCATAAACATAACACTCCATGTTTCCTCTATTTCCTTACATTTTCAAATTTTTACACATGATTATCTTGTAAAACCAAGGAAGGTGTTAGTGCCTTTGATAAATGAATCAATAGAATTATGTGTCTATGATTTGTTAGTCTTATCATTGTTAGAAAGGTTGTATTCTTTTAATTGAGTGTGGATTAATTTTGGTTAATGTTGTGAAAATATGTTAGTGCTTATTCACAAATTTAACCCTCCTTCCCTAAATTATTACTCCTATTTACCTCCTCTCACCGAGAAAATTCTAATTTTCCATAGGTCTAGTGAAGTAGTCATGTGTGATCCCTAGCTTCACGACCACCTACATATTTGTTTTTTTTTCATTCAATAAATGGGATCCTCCCCATTACGAAGAGGATGGACTTAGTTCTAGAGCGTTGATGAAAATCCACTAATTTTCCTTGTGAAAAATTATATCGCTAATATTATCTGTATTAATCATATAACTTTCGAATATAGATATTAATATAGTAAATGATTTGGAACGATGAAATGATTTCTTAAAACACAAGGACAAACAAGTACTTAGTTGATCGAAGAGGTACAAAAGTGATATAGGTATGCGGACTAGTTGGAAATACTAGTAAAAAATTAAAATTTCTTCATTCTTGGGACTATGGATGTGAAATGCTTTTGTACAAAACTGTACAACTCTTTTTGGGGTATATTAGATTCCATTCCTAGTTTATACAATGTTGGACTAGTAGATATTGGAGTTATGTAAATTTTAGTGTCTCATCAAATGCCTAGAAATGTGCTTTACAATCTGTCACTAGGGCTTGCAATTATGTGACACCTTCCTATCATGACATATAATAGATAAACCCATATAATATATGTACTAGCACTTTACACATAATTATATAACAAAATACTAAATCCATATTGTGGGTAGAGTTGGACTCACTTTTATGGTCAACCCCTACTTGAACAAATCCAGGACATTACATTGCATCCCCTTGCAAGTGGGAGAAAACTCCATGTAGTTTTCCTAGTATAAGTGTAATAGTGTATAGAAATATAATCCAACCCCTTATCATGCCCCGACGTCTCTTGAAACACATAGTTAGCATAAGTATAGATATAATAAAGACATGCCATGAGTAGTAGTGATATAGTGTGATATGATTTAGATGTTAAATGGATTCCCTTTTTCCCTTAAGACCTTTGGAAATGCTTTGTATGACTTTCTCTTGACAAGACATAACTCTAAAACCTTTAGAGGCTTGCTAATGGAGGAAGCTAGACTCTTGAATCTGGTTTGAGTGCTACATACTTATGTGGTAGTTGATGTAAATGATGTATAACTCATTTAGGAATATTTATCGATCCTCGAGTGCTTTGGGAATGAAATTTGTAATTTATGATCTTGATAATTTCAGTGAGTTCAAATGGTAAATTAGAATTACTTATATATGTTTTGTAGGTTACTAGGTTGGGTATCACATTAAGTCCAACCAAGGGGATACAAAATGAAAAATAAAATATATTCAAATTGAGAAAAGAGTGGTTGAAGAGCAAGAGATTAAACCATACAAGTTGGCCCATATAATAGTTTGACCTAGCATGACGCTATACATTACGATACAATAAATTAGTGATATTCACCAAGGTTTCCTTACAATTTATATACTTCTTTGGATAAAATCAATTGAAGCGTGAGAACAACAAAACAATGTGTAGTGATTAGCAAGTCATGCAACAAAGATAATGATACGTCAATTAGGCTTAGAATGTGAACACAAGTCATAGTATAGGAACAAATCCAAACTTCTCATTTTGCAAAGGATACATTTCCAAATTTATGTGGCTATAGGAGGAAACATTAGTTGGCTACGATAACTATCAAGACAAATTTGAGAAGTAGGATCCTCGAGAAACTTCATGATAATAAATTTTAATATGATTTCTAATATATTTTTGAGTCAAATTGTTCCCTTAAGGGTAAGTATGTATGTAATTTTCTAGATCTCGATGGTATTTTTCATCTTAAGGAGGAAATTTATGTGCTTATTTTAGGATATTTGGATAGTCCGGTTTTGTTATAGGCTCATTAAATCCCTTATTCGGTGCAAAGTAGCAAAGGGTTATAAATGTATGCATGTGGAGTTAATACAATTATATTATTGTGTTGGTTTATAGTGAGAAATTGTAGAGTTTTTAGCCTATTTACTTAAGTGTCAAAGATTCAAGGCCAACTACAAACATGGCACATCGAATTGAGAACATGGTTTTAACTCCTCCTCATATATTATTGACATGAAGAAATATGTTGTCCTTATTATGTCATGCTTTCATGAGGAATATGATCCCCAAAATAAATATATCGATGCCAAAAGATTGGGTTGAAACTTTTCCATTGAAACAAAGTGTTTTTAAAGAGTAAAACCTCATGAGAGCTTAATCTATTATGGGAAAATCTCTAAGCTTGCACCAAGTTTTATGGGTCCATTTGAGATTATGGAAATGATCAAACTAGTGACACATTGTCTAGTTTTTCTACCTATCTTGTCTTGTGTTCACAACTATTTCATGTTTCTATTTCGAAAGTATGTGCTAATGCATGCCATGGTTTTGTATCATATTCCTTTATATGTAGAGATGAATTGTTAATTATTTTTAATTCCATAACTATTTTGGTGCATACAGAGCACTAGGCCATCAAGGTCACAAGATACACTAATTTAGAGCTTAGTGGGATTGGTACGATAAGACTATAACTACTTGGGAGGTTGCCACGCCATTATTGGTGTAGCATCCGTTGGTTGCTCAAATGTGCACCCATGTCTCGGATCTTTGAAAGGGCCGAGCTGTTTGAGACCACAATGGAACCATCCCCAAGTTGTGGGACCTTGCGCACTTGGGACGGATCTCTAGAGAAGGCTGGTTCCTCTACCTACCTCTAATGCTACTACTACTCCTAATGTTGAATGCAAATCCTAGACTAAACATGCCAAGGGACCAAGGATAGAAGGATGTGTAGAAAGGGGAAATCCTAAGCTAAGGAAGGTGATAGCGCCAGAAGGAAAGGGTTGATCTCTCTCCACGAGTGGCGAAGGAGATAGAGAGGGCACGAGAGAAGAGGGCAGATGCGCGCGCCACATATCAACACGCGGGATCAACCTTCCAAAGACGTGCAACACATAAACATGGGGAATGCAAGTAGAGAGTACGAACATCATGCCAAAAAACATAAATAGAGAGGTGAGATGTAATGAAAATGAGAAAGGGAAGACAAGAGTTCCACAAAACATGATTTTATTGCTTAAGGGACACACAATCATTTACATTCACGACAGGAGAGGCAAGAATACATTGCAGAGACCATGCCAAGGTCTGAGACCCATGGGAAGTCGGCCACCATTTTGGCATGGTTCATTACAACAAGGAGGGATATTTTTACAAAGTAGAACTCTACTATTTATAGAAGAAGAAGGAGAGAAGAGAAGGAGAAAGGGAGGGAAACTCGGATTCAAATCTTCAACCACCAACAACTAGCGATAAATGCCTATAAATCTACCTGCAAGGCTGTCAGATGTACTTCCCCATGTTTGTTTGGCATGTGGAAGAAGGAAGAAGGAAAGATCTAATGAAATCTGGTAGTTGAGGTCGATTGGATTAACATTGATGAGATGAGAGATCTTTCTTTGTTTTAACAAATCTATTTTGAATTTGAAAATTCCAACGTGTAGCTTGTGTCAACAAATTTCTGACAAGTCTAGGCATATGCTGATCTGAGCTCTATCACAAAAGATAAATTTTTCAAAAGATGTTAGAGCCGTCGACACATGAAAAACACATGGCGTGCACAAGTTGGCTGAAATGATGGCCAATTGTTCATTTGTTTTCTTTTCTACCACGTGTCATGCACTGGTTGGTTGTCTAGATTTGATGCCCTATTGGTGCGCTTTGATAGGTTATACGTGGCACACTCAAGTCTGATAGAAGATGACTTGGCATAGAAGGGCACAAAGGAAGGTGCAAGGCATGGGAGTGAGAAGCAAGTGTGCGAAAGGAAAAATAGAGGGAGGCACAGAGGCGCACGTGATGCACGTGGGAGACTAGGAAAAATGGTGAGTAGAGAATGTATGGTTAAGGTGTAACTATTACAAGGTAATGGGTGTGACACGCGAAGGGCCAAGGACTTATCTGATAGAAGTGCGAGGTGCACGGGAAGGGAAAAATGGAGGAGATAGAAGAATGCAAAAGGGAGCAAGAAGGTGCGCAAGGGCACATAGAGGAACTGCAACTGTGCCAAGGTGTCAAAAGAACAATCTTGAGTGCGTGCAACCTAAAATGTGAAACACCAGAGTCAGGATGAAAATATAAGTTATCCAGATAACTAGGAGAGTTATTTGGATAATAGTTTTGGTGAATTTCGGGGGCCATCTGCCTGCTAGATGAAGAGACCAGTAGCCTTAGAAGTCCATTGGGCATGGATTCGGTGCTAATCTTGAAGACCTGATCTATAACTTTGAAGAACATTCCTAAAGTCACTTGAAGCTCTATCTGAACTCTAAACTGAATTGTTTTTCTCATATGAAGATATTCTGAATTAGATTGATGAGAGTGAAAGCTATGCATTGACTGATTAAAACTACCTCTGCCAAAATTGAACTATATCCCAGGAAGCAACAAAAGGGGCGTGGGTGTGAAAACAAAGGAAAAGGTGCCAGAGGGAGCGTGCGAAATAGGAGCACAACACTATGTACAAAATCTGAAAATCATACGTGTCCCAAATGGAACATGCAGAGTGTGTGCAAGCACTTGTGTTACTGAAATAAAACCTAAACTAACCTAAACTAACTAGAGGTAAGGGTGCTCAAGTAAAACCTACAATAGGCAGAGAGAAGTAGCTTCCCTTCCTCACAAATTGTGACCATGTAGTTGATTTGGTGTTGAACATGGTTAGAAATGAGAGTGAAAAACCACCTTGCAGATGGTGTTTCACCCTCCTCAAAGTATCAACAAACATAACATACACCTCCTGGAGTTGTTCTGTACTTGGATCTGGGAGGCGCTTTGCTGACCTTTGTGCGGCTTTGAAGCTCTACCTCATGCTCTAAAATGAGCATGACTAGTGCAACTCTTTTTTTGGCTCTAGGCTAGCCAGATATCTAATTGGGCATGATATGATCCTTATGGTTTTCCCATTACTTTGAAGCTCAATCCCACATATGGGATTTTCTTGTAGACTTTCCTCCTGAAGGGGAGCGCTTGCAGGCTGGGGCGCACAAATCTTGGGTGCGCATGGTTCTGCCTCTACAAGCAACTCGGTCTCCTCACTGAACTGTGCTCTCTGGAGCTAACTGATTCTCCTTTGGAACAACATGTATGATTTCCTCTTCCCAATAGGAGTCGCATGACTCATGCCATTCTTTAACTATCCTGCAGTCATCAAACATGATGATGTTGGTTGGGAGAGGCGCATTGGCTAGGGGCTATTCATTTATGGTACAACTAGACAGAGGGGACTCGAGAAGAAAATGGGAGGATGGACATAGAAGGGATGGAAGGTGCACATGCAAGAGGAGAAAAGGCACGTGCAGGAAGGGGAATGGAAGAGAAATGAAGGTGAGATGGAGGGGGGTTCTCAATGGGGGCAACATGTAAGAATTTGGGGACATGCGCAGTGGGTTGAGATGATGTAAGTTGGCATGGAGGAGTGGGAGGGCTATAGGATGGTAGTGTAAGGTTGCCCCATTGACAGGGTTACCACGCGCTAGATTTTTGAGCCTCCATTTCTTCCGCCCACTCTGTAATCTGGGGCAGCATCTTAATGATGAAGTACAACTTCTGCTAGGTGCTAAACCAACCTAGTATAGGGCCGACCCATGGACAAGGGACCTTGTAGCCAACTTTATCTACCTTTATAGAGCACTTGAATCTGAGTTGCATCATGTCCATCTCCATCTCTTGCACCTGCCTCTCAAAATCAGCTTTGGCCAAAGAGTTGCCACCATCATCTACATAAACTGTTCTTCATAAACATTTTGGTTAGAAAAAAGTGGGTTATATGCATTTTTGGGATAATGGGGCTTATAAAACTGATTTGGAGGAGGATTTTGAAACTGTGGGGATGGAGGGAAATAGTTCTTCTACATGGTGGGAAAGAAGTCATGATTGTACAACTTCAAAAGAGGAATGTGGAATGATGAAAAAGGAGAAATGAATGGAGGAATGAGGGGAGACTAGTCTGCACATGAGATAATGGGTGCGTTGAATCAGTGGAGTCACCAGATGTGTTGAAAAATTCCTCTAAAGGCTGGATCTCAAGCAATAACACATAGAACTTGCTGAGATAAAGATGTAAAACTCTTCACTCTTGGTCCCACTGGGCATGCCAGAAACTATTGGTTACTCAAACGTGGACCCGCATCTCAAATCTCTAAAAAGAGTTGAGGTGTCTGAGACCACAATGGAACCGTCCCCAAGTTGTGGGACCTTGAGCGCTTGGGATGGATCACCGAGAAGTCGGTTCCTCTACCTACCTCCAACGCTCTTTGCTACTCCTAATGCTGAATGCAAATCCTAGACTAAACATGCCAAGGGACCCAGGATAGAAGGATGTGTAGAAAGGGAAATCCTAAGCTAAAGAAGGTGATAGCACCAAAAGGAAAGGGCCGATCTCTCTCCACGAGTGGCGAAGGAGACAAAGAGGGCGCGAGAGAAGAGAGCGGACAATGCGTGCCACAGATCAACATGCGGGATCGGCCTTCCAACACACGCAACACATATGCATGGGGACTACAAGTAGAGGAGTACACACAACATGCTAGAAAATGTAAACAGAAGAGGTGAGATGTAATGAAAATGAGAAAGGGAAGACAAGAGTTCCACAAAACATGATTTTATTGCTTAAGGGATGCACAGTCATTTACATTCATGACAGGAGGTGAGAATACATTACAGAGACCACGCCAAGGTCTGAGACCTATGGGAAGTCATCCAAAATTTTGGCATGGTGCTGTTACAACAAGGAGGGATATTTTTACAAAGCAAAAATTTGCTATTTATAGAAGAAGGAGAGAAGAGAAGGAGAAAGGGAGGGAAACTTAGATTCAAATCTTCAACCACCAATAACTAGCAATAAATGCCTACAAATCTTCTTGCAAGGCTATTAGATGTACTTCCCCATGTCTGTTTGGCATGTGGAAGAAGGAAGAAGGCAAGATCTGATGAAATCTAGTAGTTGAGGTCGATTGGATGTGCATTGATGAGCTGAGAGACATTTCCCTATTTTTGCCTAAAAAATCCCACCTAAATTTGAATTTTAATAGTCCAACATGTAGCTTGTGTCAGTAGCTTTCTAACAAGTCCGTGCGTGCCGATTTGAGCTTTGTAGCAAAAGATATGGCTGTCAAAAGATGTCAGAGTCGTTGGTGCACAAAAACATGTGGCGTGCACAGGTTGGTTGAAATGATGGCCAACTGTTCATTTGTTGTCTTTTCTACCACATGTCATGCACTGGTTGGTTTTCTAGATTCGGTGCCCTATTGGCACACTTTGATAGGTTACATGCGACACACTCAAGTATGACAGAAGATGACTTGGCACGAAGAAGGCGCAAGGCGCAGGAGCGAGAAGCAAGCGCACGAAAGGGAAATAGAGGGGAGGCACAAAGAGGCGCACGTGATGTGCACGGGAGACGAGGTAAGGCGGTGAATAGAGAATGTATGGTTAAGGCACAACTATTACAAGGTAATGGGGGCGACACGGGAAGGGCCAAGGTCTTAGGCGATATAAGTGCGAGGCGCGTGGGAAGGAAAAAATGGAGGAGATAAAAGAATGCAAATGGGAGTAGGAAGGCGTGCAAGGGTGCACGAGAGGAACTGCAACTGTGCCAAGGTGTCAAAAGAACAATCTTGAGTGCACGCAACCTGAAATGTGAAACACCAGAGTCAGGATGAAAATATAAGTTATCCAGATAACTAGGAGAGTTATTTGGATAACAACATCCATACATTTTCCAACTAATACCCATAGGAATTTTGAAGAAAGGGAGAAGGATGCTAGGCTGATTTTTATTTTGTACCTTCTTATCTTTCTAAGGCAATATGGGGTACCGAATAGGCTATGTTTTATTCATATTATAGCATATGGTGACGATACTAGTTTTTACATTGTGCAAGATCGTGATGGTATTTTATCATAGATTTTATGATGGTTAAATTAATTTAAATGGTATCATGTTAGTCAAATATTAATGTTAAATACATACTTTTATTCATCTAATGCATGCATGCTATTATTAAATAGATTTCTTATTATCTAACCATGATGGATTATTATGTCGAAGTGTAGCTACAACTTTTATGCTATTTGAATGGTGTACTTAAGTGTTATATTATTTTGGGTATTTTCCACATATTTTATTACGTATATATATGTTTTGGATATATTGATGGGTGAAATGAGAGAGCTACATATAAAACCACATAATCAAAAAGATACAAAAGGTATTGAAAAACATGTCACTTCCCCAATGGTCATTCACACTTTGCATTTAAATTGTTGTTGGACCTTGGTTTTGTGCAAATTATGTTGTATATGTTGTTACCTTTACCTATGGGTTGCAACTTGTTTCTTAGTTTCCAATAAGGTGTTGCATGAGACACAAAATTATGCACTTAGTACTATTACATCACACCTCTAGTATGTCATTATATGCATGATTCCTAAGCAAGAAAACTAGACATTGACAACACTTGTTTTGATTTACTTTGACATTGTTTTATCCTCATATGCTTTCATCCTATACTTTTATGGAATCATACCATTACTTTTGGACATTACACATTGTGCCATCCAACTCAAGTACTTTCTATTTTATCTTTGGATCTCTTAGGACACTAGTGCCCAGACGTTACTATCCCCTTTGGGCGCTTATGTCCTTTTCATTTGCTTTCTTATGTTTAAAATGCCTCTTTTTATAAAACTTCTAGTTATCACTTTGGGTCATATTTTTAGTTGTTAATGACAAAATTCAAGCAAAGGAATCATATATATACATGACCTATGAACTATTCTAAGGAGAAATTAAGCAATAGAGTTAATTGGACTATTACTTGCTATCTACTACTTAGACAAAAGGGACACATGAGGACTGAATTTTGGGCTACATTATTCACTTTGCATAGCTTGAGAAAATTTTAAATTTCATCACACACATTTATCTTGGGAGAAAAGTAGTTGTAGCCTGCTATCTTGGTGTGACTAGCACAAGGGTAACCTAAATTCAAGGGACATGATTCTATCACACACACCAGAACTACATTTGATTGTGAAATGTAATGTCAATGCTCGATGAAAATCACATTGGGGAGACTACCAAGGTCATTCGACTTGACTATATGCATATTTTATTCCATATAATGTGTGTTTGAGCCTTGTGCAGGTAGTTAGGGTTTGTTTTATAGGTACAGGCGCAACAAGAAAAACATACAATGAAGTCAGAGTGACATAGAGTGAAGTGAAGGAAAGCTTATCGGACCTTGAAAGAGTAAGATCTCGAGCTCACTACTAGGACACTAGTGCCCAATACAAACACTAGCGCTTGGGGCGACACTTTGTCCCCTTATGGGCGCTATTATCTAGTACATTTGTAGATCACTATCTTTCGGACCAAGCACATACAACCCAAATCCAACCTATTCCATCATTATTGCAGCCCAGATCCAACACGGACAACAAGTTATCAGCTTTGAGTCACTCCCTTCCTCTCATTACTTGCACTTGTTTGACATTACATGTTGTATCTTATATGTTTATGCTATTATCGATTGATCTCGATCCTTTGGATAAGATTTAATTTTTTTAAATCAAGTGTTACATCCATGATATGGTGAGCCCAATTTCTCAAAATAGCAATAACAAATAGGTTTTTACAGTCTCAAATTTAATGAAAATTGCACATTGTAATGATTATATTATACCATAAAAAGATACAATTATATATACTAAACTATCCATTTGTGATAGAGAAGAAGAGAGTAGTTAGTTAATTAATTATTTCAAATGTTTTTAGCTCCATTAATTCAAAATGGAGGATGTTACGATCCATATAACCTTCTCTCTAAACCATTATAGAGTACAAATTTGAGGAGGTTCCACTTAGTCCATAATCAAGTGATTTAAATGATCAACAAACAATTAAATGTTGGAAGAATGAAAATACACAATAATATTATAACATTATGTTCATAATCTCTTCAAAATATATAGAGTCTGCAACTATTTACAAAGATTGAAAAATTAAACTTGATTAGTTGAATTAGAAGAGGGAGTAAGTGGGGGTGAAGACTATGTATGTTGGGTTAACATGGTGTTTTGTTTTCTCCCATTCTAAGGTGGAGGAAATTTGTCATGGATATTGATGTAAATTTTATGAAGAGAGAAATCTTGGGTGTCTCAAAAATATCTTGAAGCTTTAGGATCTAAAGATATCCCTCTCTTCTAAAATGAGGAGTTGTGATTTTTCAGGAGGTATGATTTTTTTAGCTTTAACCCCTTCTTTAAAAATCATCTTTACACCACAATTGAGTTGAAATATGCATTGAAGACTATTATATGAAAAGATTTTTTTAGTTGTGGCTCATTGAAGACTATTATATGAAGGGATTTTTAGTTGTGGCTCGTGGGAATGGGGCTTCAAATATCAAAGTCAAGATTCAACATTTCAAGAGAGAAATGTTCAAAAATTCATCTATATTATTATGTATGTTATTCTATACATTTTCTATTTTGTGTTATCTTGGTTTTCCCTACTCCTAATTTTTCCCCCTCCCTCGGTTTCTATGATTTATGTCTAATGTGAGTTTTGACCATTTTCATACTAAGTGAAAACAGTCACCATCCCACAAAAATAGTTTCTTTGTTTTATTAGACCCTTTTGTCCTTGAATCTACTTTGTTAGTTTTTGTGTTTCTTTTGATCAATTTTTCTATCAATTATGTGTCACCACAAGCCAATAAGGTCATAATTTGAATTTAATAAGCCTATAAATATTTAGGTGCATTAGTATATTTAGAGACACATCAAGATATTCCTTTTTTAGAAGAGTGATGTTAAATTTATATGAGTAAAATCTATTCTATTTCCTAAAGCATCTCCATGTCAAAATTCTAGGTCAAGTATTTTAGAGATTCATTGCAGATTGATACTAATTGTTGCACGTATTGAAAGAAAATGGTTGAGAAACAAGACTAGTTGGTTGACTTACATTCAAGTGTTGTTTGCAAATTTGTTCAAATATAAGGGCTAATAATAGTGGAGGGATATTGCAAGGCACCTTAACATCCCCCATCTTTAATGGTTTTGTAAGGAGTTAAGTGCAGATTAGGGATTTTACAAAGGAGGCTAATTTCTTGTCAAATCACTAGTGATCCATACAAACCAAGATAGAGTTTCACACATTAGAGCACACATAATACACTTGTGAAGTCCGATTTTATTTTGCACAAATTCACTAGTAAATGACCATTTATGCATTGTGTAAAAATGGTCAAAAGAACTTCCTACCTAATTTTTGGTCATCATTTATGCTAAGTTTTGGACCTATTTTCCTCAATCGCCTTTGAAAGTCACTCTTAGTATTGCACAAAACTGGTTATTATCGTACAATCCCTAAATTTCCCCAACTAAAGATGTTATTTCATTATGTTATAGTGCTCCAATTGTTCTTTGATTACCTATGTTCTAGCTTAGATAATTTATATATTACATATAAGTATCCTTAATTTATTAATTTAATTTATGGATTACTTAATTACATATCTTGGATGTCATTAGTTTAGAGAAATGTTAACTAAATCACTTTTCACATCTACACTAGCGAGTATCTTCATATTTGATGAAATAAATATTATCTTATAACACCCTAATCACCCATTACATTTTAAATATTTTAATTTTCATACGTTTTGTTAATACAATTAAGGCTGATATTTAATTTATAGCAGCCAAATATTGATTTATTAAGCTCAATAAGATTGATTGCAATGTGTTGCACCATGATTACCATATTTATTACTGGCAAACCTGTTGGAAGTGCACTAACTCTACCTTCTATTTAAATGTAGTAAAGCCTTACATTTATTTAATACTTAAAGAGGCACACCATGAAGTAAAAATCCAATAATCTATTTTGGACAAATATGCAAAGTAACTTAGGCATCTTGAAATAATTTACCCTTTGGCTTATAGTCTGCACGAGATGTTTCATTCATCAATGGGCCATTCATGCCTCTGTCACTCCATGATAACTGCACTTGCTCATTATTTGCTTGTTTGTGTCTAAGCATCTTATATATACACATATAACCATTACCATTTTTTCAAAACAAGCCATTGTGATTCAGAATGGATGCAAAGAGAGTGAGCAAGAAGCCAAATGGATCATGGGAGAAAGGTAAGCAGAAAGTTTTCCATTTTATTCTCGGACAGTTCAATAATGAGAGCAATGCCATGACAGGAACTGATTTTGTAGGGAAGAGCACAAGAAATTCACCAACTTCATCTGGGTCAGAGTTCAATGTTGAGGATTTGAATCAAGGGAATCGTCTTCCCTTGGAGTG
Source organism: Taxus wallichiana var. yunnanensis (assembly GCA_018340775.1). NCBI lineage: Eukaryota > Viridiplantae > Streptophyta > Pinopsida > Cupressales > Taxaceae > Taxus > Taxus wallichiana. The sequence continues at coordinate 229,119,425 of CM031238.1, read as the reverse complement.
GCAGAAATGCTTAGATTTGAAGGTAAAGTGTGCAAAATCTTTCCATAATCATGAGTTTTAAGTTGTTTCTCTGCAAATGTTTCTTTCATGCTTATTCTCATGGCGCAGACTGGAGCAGTGTATTATGTGAATTCAGAAGCAGAAACCAGGCAATGTTCAAAGAGTACAAAATCTAGATCTAATGAAGGAGTTAAGGAGAAGATTGCCGAGGATGACATTGTTGAAGAGGGAGCTGCTACCATGAGGCTTGTTGGGTGTTCTAAATGCCTGATTTATTCAATGGTATCTAACCAAGATCCCAAGTGTCCAAAATGCAAAGGCTCATTTCTGCTCCATTTTCCTAATGAGGATTCCTCTTCTAAACAAGTCCATACAAGGAACTGAAGTTAGTTGGTCTACATGTTATTTTGCTTAGATAGGGTTTGTCTTCTTTTATGCTTATGTGAGGCAAATGCCAAAATTAAGCTCACTCTAGGAGGGCTAGTAGACACTTATGTTGAATTTTTGGAAACTTGTTTTTCTTTTGGAGGCACAGTTTTTTTATATGGACCACAAAGCTGCACGTTGCTCAATTTCTGTTTATTTGAATTTTAGCTAATCATGGACAATAACAATTTTATTTATTTTCTGAATATTTATATTCATTAAATAAGAGTAACGTGTAAATGTCCCACTTCACATATCAAACCTATAACGTAGTAATCACCAATGCAACTACTTACAGTCATGATACCATAGATATTAATAAAATTGAAATATTAACAAGTTAATAGGCTGCTTGTTTCATATCACCCCCATTTAAAATATTGTAAATATTATAATTTTTTTCTAATACAAATATTTTCAAAAGAAAATTGTCCAAATTTTGGTACCCCATTTCTTCCTAACTAATGTTTTTAATTAATTGCTCACAAAATGGGTAATTTGATCTATAATTTTATTGTTTTAAAGATGTTATTGCTTTGCTGTTTTTGTGAGACTGAATTCAAATAGTGGGCATTTTAGGACTTGCTTTTTTAATTAAGACAATTTATTGCATAATAATGGTATTCGTTGATTTTCCGATAACCCATTTACTACAGCCTTAACGCCACCTTAACTACAGCCTTAATGTAAATAAATTGAATCTGGAATCTGTTTGAGTTGCTGTCACTGTTTATTAATACTCTTTAATGATCTTCATGGTCTAATAAATTAATGATAAATGTAATCTAGTGCTCAGACAGTCTTAGAACTCTAGCACAGATGTCTATAAATATGAATCAATTGTTACCAAATGCATAAGATAAGTCCCAAAGATTTGATAAATTAATTAAAAACACCCTGAGAATGGATTAGTAGTGTGACTCTGAATCTTTGATATTAAAAAAATTATCACTTTTTTCAAAAGCATTCTTTCTAGATTTAGAATGGACCAAATGCATATTAAAGCCAAACATTCAAGGTGAACTCGCCTGGTCTTACTTCAAGCCATTGGCGAGTTTCCACCCACTAGAGGTTTGGAACTGCTCTAGGATACTAGTGAATGCATCTAGTGGCCAAAATAGTAAGCCAAATGAATGGCACGTAGATTAAACCCTTATTCTTACCAGCTTAAACAAAATTAAAAAATTCTGTAATTACAAAGCTAGTTTTAAAATAGAATTTAAAAAAGTTCTACCACTTAGCAAATTGATGAAATTGGCTATGGTAGGGTTTTTTTGGTTCAAAACCGCTATTAATGCTGGTAGGATAGCCTTTCTATATTATACCCTTCGTTTGTTGCACTTTGGTTAATACCGCCCCTACGGCGGCGTAGGCTCTCTATAATACCCCTCCCTCGGCTCCCGTAGTCATTTCTATAAGAGATATCAATGGAGTTGTGGTTTCAAATGGCACCGAAAGTTGAAACGACCTAGGAAGCTCACCTTGAAGTTTTTCCATGAGATAACGAACAAAATGCTGAAAATCTACTTGATGTAGTTTTAGATTGTCCTAAATTCAATAAGGCATGCAACTATTTTGAACAATTTACTCCGGATCGCACTTTGAAGGATTGGGTGAGTAGTTCACGAGAATATTCCCCCAAATCACACTTTGAAGGCTTGGGTTAGTAGTTTATGGACTTTTCCCGGATCACACTTCGAAGGCTTGGATTAGTAGTTCATGGAATGTTCCCCCCGGTGTTAAGGTGGAAGGTATGAAAACCTAACTAAAGGTTTTTTTGTTTAGATTTAACAACCCTTATCATTGAAGATCCATTGTTTCCCATGGTCCATGGTCCATTCAAAACACATTGGTTGTGTTTTTGCATTGGACTCGGGACTTCATTGTTTCTATGCAAGCCAAGCTAAAATCCTAGTTTGAATTGAATTTCTTGGTTTGTCATTGTTGCTTTGGAATTTTATTGATCGGATGATAAAGATGTTTGTCCTTTAACCCTATGGTTTGAGCAACCCACGTGCTATGTGGAAAGGCTGCAAATGCATGCTTGTATTGAGGTGGACCTCTCCAAGGACCTCAAAGGAGCCATTGATATCCAAATTGGCAATAAGTAGCTAATGCAACATGCGTTGTAGATCAACCTACCAAATAATTGTTTTCAATGACAAAATCCATTGACCACCAAATTTGGGATTGCTCATTGATGGCCAATTCTTGACCCATACCTTCATCTAAAGCCATACCAAAAGCAAGTGAACAAGCATAAATACCTACTTGATGGATGGACCATGGTGACTAAATATGTGATTCATAGAAGCCCTCACAACAAGAAAAACATTAGCCCCTGTGTATAAGTCCACAAGGGGTTCCTCTCTTGTCAAAAATAATGGTGGTTACCTTGCTAGTGATTATCCCGTTGTTTACATCCTAATTAAATTATGTTATGGAAAGTGTATAAAACCATATAGGATGTAAGGGTTTGTGACAAGAGATTATTATGATCTAATCAATTCACAATTAAGATAATTCATAACCAAAATAATGCAGTAATATTTGCAATGATTGATAAATGATAAGCGATAGCTCAAATACACGAGGATATGAATACTTCATTGTATAGGCCATAATAGAGAAGATCCAAGTGTACAAATAGGTGGAGAAGACATAAGAAATTGGAAGTGCTTCAATATCAATTTTGGAACTGGAAACTAAGTTGGGGCAGGACTGCTGAAATGTTGTATGGTTTAGACCTTGAGTTATGTGTCCAAAATGTAAGTGTACGATCTTGGACCCTTTGTGATTGGACTCTTGTAACCTCCTATGTTCTTTGCTTTCCTAGGAATTCCCTTCGTTGTATGTCATTATTACTCACATGGCCTTGGAATGACTTGTAATCACTTGGAACATAGTGGAAAACCTAGAAACTTAAAATACCCTTCATCAAAGCATTAGACAACCAAAATGATAAATCATGTGTGTGGCAAGGTTGGATTACCCTTGCAATCGACTTGAAAAAACCAATACAAGTGTTGCACTACATTCCCTCATGCATGATCAAGCCTCATGTAGTTCTCCTAGGTGCATGTGCAAGTATGATCTAAGAGAACCTCTTATGGGTGCCCTCCGTCTTTTGACATAGAACCTCATGCCTTTTGACGTAAAATAATGGGCTAACTATAGAATATAGAATGTTCCCAACATAATTGTAGTGTGATGTGGTGTGCTTTAGCTATGTGACCTAGCCCTTTGTTCCTTGAAACCCTTTGACAATACTTATAGTGACTTTTTTCTTTTTAAGACATGGCTTTAGAATCTTTACATGCTTGGAAATGGAGGAAGCTAGACTTTTTGACCTAGTTGAGTGCTTCAAACCTATAGTAGGGACTACACTAATTGATGTATAATTGATTTAGAAATATTTTGGAGAGTCTTGAGTGCTTTTGAATGATATTTTCAAGGGTATATTGTAAGAATGTCAGGTGAGTTATAAAGTGATATTGACTTGCTTACATAGCCTCCCATAGGTGAAATATTCTGATAAGGCCAAACTTAGAAGGTGAAATGACACAATAAATATATTAAAATTGAAAAAAAGTTAAAGGGTGTCAAAGGCCGATTATCATACAAGTTAGCCAAGACCATTTCACATCCTAACCAAACTATACGGTCCAAGACAGGAGAAGTGTGATGCAAAATATAAATTTGTAGCATGATGCATAGGAATAGTTTACTACTTTGATTAATATTTTCTAAATTTACAACGAGCGAGTGTAAACATGAAAAAGTCACGAAATATCTAGGAAGATGTATTGATTGGACTTTGAATGTGAGCATCTATATTAACAAGAGAACATATCCAAACTTGACATTGCAAAAGATAAGCTACCAAATTTTAGTGTCTACACTCATTTATTGTGTGTATACATGCAAGTTACTGATTTCTTCTCTAGCTCCCATACCCGGTGTATCGGTTCTCATTTTTCACAACCTCACGATGGGGTGAAAAATTCTAAAGCGATAGATAGCCTTGAAGTCTTCAACTATGAGGTATTTCTTCACTAAGAATGCAACCCTTCAACACCCTCTGAATATGGTGATTATATTTAAGAATCTAAAGTGATAGATAGCCTTGAAGTCTTCAACTATGAGGTATTTCTTCACCAAGAATGCAACCCTTCAACACCCTCTGAATATGGTGATTATATTTAAGACAAACACAGGGAACTCAACATTGATGATTATATGAAAATAAATCATCATCTATATCTTGCTAAAAAAATTCAATATTACTTTTAATGACGAGAAAGGTGTCATACAAACAAATTTTACCCCATAATAGTTTATTCATGAAATGTTAGAGGTATTTATGGATTTTCCCACACGTATATTATTAGGTGTACTTGTCGGTTGTTTGACAAGATGTAAATTTGCATGCAAGAAGTTAAAATTATTATATTTTTAGAAACACCACCATCAAATAAATTTGTCTTGGGGCTGTATCGACACTAAAATTTTCCTCCGAATTTTCTATTTCATTAATGTATGTATTAGGAATAGGATGTTGTTAAGTATAATTAGTAGTAGCGTCGATAGAAGATAACGGCGCGCCGTCGATGGTGCCGCCAATAATGCGAGTACTGATGTAATAGTCAAAGTACAATAGGAATGTTGTAAAAAGTAAATATTTGTCGTAAGTGGTCGGTAAGGTAATGTTAAAATGTCAAAGTTTGGGTAATTAGAGAAGTAGGGTCTACATGATTAGGAATTAGAAATATTATAATAAGGACAAGGAGTGAGTGAGTCATAAATATTTTGTGTATTTTATTTGTAAAAAGTCTAAAAATGTGGAACCCATGTAAAATGATAAGGTTTATCTTATCTTAGAAGATAAGCTTACATGTACAGATAAGAGTTAAGGTATGGAATATGATTCGTCAGAGTGGATTTCTTATCCTATCTTAGAGATAAGATGGATAAGCCTGGAAGTTCTATAAATAGAGAGGCCACCCCCCTCATTTAGCATAGAAGGAAGTAGTGAGAAATATTGTAGGAAGTGTGCGAAGGAAGCCATCAGTTTAAAGGTGTGTTGAAGAAGCCATTAAGAGGTGTAATTGTAAAGTTTCTCCCATAGTCTTGGTGAAAGGCAAGTGAAGTCAATAACACTTGAAGTACCTCATGGGTGAGATTGTAACAATTTCATGTTAATATTATAATTTACTTTGATATTTCAGATTTTTCATCATTCCGTCTTATCATAGTCGATGGTATTCTTGTGTTATGTTGTTGTTTTGTTTCAGTTACATCCACCAAATAAAGGTTGTGTGCATTAGTAAATAATCATAGCACGAGGAGTTCCCTAGTGAAGAATTATCATAGTGCGGATTGGTGATGACAAGGCCATCTGCCAAATATCATATCATGATAACGATCATCGGCGTTTACAATTTGATATCCCTTTTTCTCTCACTTCATATGGTCACACGGATCTATGATCATATGCATCGTGTTGTGTAGAACTTGTTTGATTTCAATGGTTTCTCACTTGGAATTTCTAAATTTTATGCCCACAACGATGTTTTCTAAAGGAAATCCTTTTGGAGGTGGTTCTCCAACTCATTTCTTAATGTTAAGCTGGATCCTATATGCCAATTTCAACATGATTGAATCTAGAAAATAAAAAGAAAGAATCATCCTAATGAATTGGTGCACCAATTAAAGGTAGACATGGTTTTATTTAAGCAATATATTAGGTTTGTCATATACCAACCACAATCATCAACTCTCTGCCACCGCCCCCTTGGTTCACTTTCTATAGCCTTCACCAAGGTGTCAAATGGGTGGTGAAATGGATTCTAAAGCACTATTTACAAATTAGAAAAATTTCACAATAGCCAATAAGTTTGATCATTTTGGTTTTATCATTCCTATATTATTTCTCTTGGACTACAACCCATTAAATTTGAGATTGAAGGCTCACTCCACTACCATGGAGCGTCAATGATCTTTTTTTCTTAACACAATGCATCTAAACCATCTGTAGAGTAAGAAACATATTGTATGAATATTGAACATCACTCCCCACCTAGATGGCTCTTCTATTTTGATTGAATGGTGGTAAAATTTCATTCATCACATGGCTATGTAATTTCACATCTATGTCTTTCAAGTAGCAATTTTCATATGCAATACCCACAAGGCTTTACTTTGTGACTTCAAGCAAGTCTAAGAGGATTTGGAGTTGTCTCCCTTTAATCAAAATTTGTAAAAGGATGTTATTGTGTGAATACATAAACTAAAATATGAGGATCATTACCAAAACTAGGTTTCCTAAATCCGATCTCATATGCATTAGCTTAAAATTAAAAGCAGAACCTTTAAGGAGTTATTCTTCCTTCTATGATCTGGTAGCTAGCTGATTGAATAAAAATATCAAAGACACTCGGCTTCTAGACATTATTAAATACATTGTGTCCCACTACCATGGTTTTTTTCTTCTCAACCATATCCTCTATAATGAGAGAAATATTTGATCCATTACCCGTAAGTGGTTCCTTGTGTTCTAAATAAAATCCACCAGGTTGCTTGTGATCACCTCCTATCCATTGAAGAGCTTCATGAAGCCACCATGCATATGATCGTAGATAAATCTCTAGGGATGAATGGCTTCCCTGTGAATTCTACCAATTTTTCACGGGATAATATTGGGTTGGATTTGCATAAGATCTACCTTGAAGGTTTCCACACAAACTCATTTAAGAAAATGATCTACTAAGGAAACATTAAGTTTTTCTACAAATATGGATACTTGAAACTCATATGTAATAGGAAACCAGTCATGTTGCTTAATGTATTCTACAAGATTATTGCAAATGCTCTTGCTCGAGGCTTACACATTTTCCCCTTGTTATGCACTCTGAGTAGATTGGTTTCATTCGCAAAAAATTCATCTTGGATAAACATAATTTCAATTTGGGAGGGAATGGAATGAGCCCAAATTTCAAATCAATAGGAAATGTTTGTGAAAATTGATTTCAAAAATTCCGACAACATGATTAAATGGCCATTTATTTTGGCGATGCTTTAATCCCTTGGCTTCATATCGAATTTTCTCAACACTTTGTGAATATGATTTTCCAAGATGTAAGGGCATGTATCACCATTAATGGAATTCAATATATATATTTTCTATCATTGGTCAATTTAGTAAGGTTTCCCTCTTGCCCCCTCGTTGTATGTCTCGGTTATGAAGGGCCTCAACTATCTCCTTGATATTTTTTTCTTCCATGGGGATATTTAAATGCATCTATATGCCCTAATGTTCAAGCCAAATGTTTAATAGGAACTTTCTATGACAAGAGTTATCACCTTAATAAAATAATATACCTCCATTAATAATGTCATGGATTTCTCACAATTTTTGTCTTGCCTTTGGTTCCTCCATTCAATGGAAGAAAACACAATGTTATAGGTAGGATTTTACTCCCATGCCTAACTTGCTTATTTTTTAAAAATGGAAATGGATTAATCTGGTGAGGAATCTAAATTTCTATGCATTCCATTCACTTTTCAAGCCACACCTTCAAATATTTGGAAGTATATGATCCATGAGTAAGAAAAAAATTGGGTTTATCGGTTCTGAAACCTCTTTCCCTTGTTGGTAAGTTTTTGTAGTCAAAAAAGCACACACTTACTATTACAATTATACCACCAAGTATGTTGTTATATTTATGGATCTCGGGTAATTAAAGTATTCACTAATGAATCATCCCTAGTCCTATTGTAGGTTTATTCGGTCATTGTCATTAGGTGTCTTGCACGAATCATCCATTTTTACACAATTCTAGTCGTCTCTTAGGGAGTCTCAGCTATCGTTAATTACTTAGTTTTCATCTCTAGTATTTGACTAAGGTGCCTAGGGTTGAATTAGGGCACCCATGGGCACCTCATTCATTATTTTTAGGTGCCCTAGTCCCGGTTGCACTTGGGTCTCATTTAGAGTTTCGAGGTCGGTATTTACAGTTTTCCCTCCCATTCCCCTAGGTAATCATCGGCATGTTGGGTCATTAGTGTCTAAATTTGAGCAAGAAATCCTTATATAAACACAACATACTCACTATCTTATGGGAAAACTATCTACTACTAAGGGCTAGCTATCTACTAAGGCAAGGGACTACATTTGGGCACTATTCTACATCACACATTGTATAGGAAGGGTTATATTCATTCTATTCCATCCACCATTTGCATCTTACATCTAACTATTGCCCGCTACTTTGGCGTCATTGGCGCTAGAGCACCCTAGGCACATAATTACACACACATGCACACAAAACTACATTGGGTACGAAATATAGTGTAGCCCTCAGTTGTAATTCCACCATTGTGGCTGCTAAGGATAGTCTGACCCCTTCATATGCATCTTTCTTTTTTAGGGGTTTGATGCTTTGTATGGGGTTTTGCAAGTGAATCTTCATCATAGGTTTACATCATCATCAACGAGGCTAGTGTGGCATGCACATGACAAAAGTGGAATAATTACGAAGATCTAACGACACTCCCAGATTCAGGTTATGAGCGATTTTGTAGACTAGAGTGCCCATGCTTATAGATTATGGCACCCCGGGTTCCCTAATCCTCCTACAGGCACCCCAATCTGGTTGAATCTTCATCTGCTGTAATTTCTTGAGGTGTGCTATCATAATCTTATTTTTCCGCTCATCATCACCTGTTCAATCCTGGATCACAATGAGGTAAGTCACTTTCAGGTTAGTACCTTTTCCATCCTATTTCATTTCATTTAAATATCAAATAAAAATAGTTAGCATTTATATTTCAGTTTACATCAGTTATTTCATTGTTGTTCCTAGTTTAGATTAACTTCTAAAATTCATATTTTAGTTAATAATTTTGGTGAACCCGTACTTTAGAATATTTTTTCCTAGGATCCACTTCAAACCCTAATGGCTAAGGATAGTTCATTTTCTTCTTCACCCATCATGTCTCATTTTAGTGTCAACCCTATTTATGATGAGGTTACCATTGTTGAGCTCACGAATCTCTATAGTAATACTACTACCCCACCTAATATTCAACAACAACTTTTAGATGGTCAAAAATATGTGCCTACTCATTTTGAAGATTCCCGATTGGCATTAGTATTTTTGTGGATCCTAGAATTCACTCATTGTACACCTTGCTATATGACTACTAGTGATCCTCCTTCTGATCTTTCTAAGGAAATTTTAGATGATTCTCTTATCAATTACTTGCTTGGTATTAACAATCACTCACATGTGCATACCTATTCTTCTTCTAGTCAGGCCACTACTATAGTTCCATCTCATGATTCTTCTACTTCTGATATTGCTTCTCATCATTCCTCACATACTAGTCCTCATACACCTTCATATTATGTTGATGATCCTATTGATAACATTCTTAGTGACATTCTCATCTCTCGAGTCTATATCTAATGAAGTAGTTGATAGCCATGATTCTTCTACTTTTTATTCTTAGAGTGTGAATCTCCATCACCACCTTCTCCTGAGGTTGCATCTAGCATAGTGCATGAGTCGTCTCCATCCATTGATTCTTCTTCTACCATTTCATCTCCTCTTATTACATCATCTACACCTATTAGTTCATCTTCTCCTATAGATGTGTCTCCATCAATCACTTCACCTCCTAGGGATGTTTTTGATGTTACTCCTACCATTGTTATGGGTATTTCATCTATATCATCTACTATAGCTTCTTTGACACCTACTTCTAGTGTGCCCTTAGCATCAAAATCTCCTTTATCATCTCTTAATATTCCTATGATCACTCACAATGGCAAGTTACAACCACTCAACACATTATTGCCATCTTCCACTATTCCTTCACAGATATCATATCTCTCATGCATGTCGTAGGTCAATTACAATCTCAGGTTCAAACTCTCACTCTAGAAAATAGGGCTTACTATGCTTCTTTTGACAATAACTCATTACATGGTAACCCTTTTCAAATTTACATTTCCTAAAGACTTTATCATGCCTTCATTCACATGTTTTGATGGTTCGGTGACCCTCATGCTCATCTTCTACATTATCGCATGGCTATGAACCCTATTCTAATGATATATTATTGCTTAAGGCCTTTCGACACAACAATATTGATGAGGCTTCACAATGGTAATCTCATCTTCCATTTGGGTCCATTAGCACTTTTATGACATGGAGGATGCTTTCCTCCATCATTTTATCATCAATAATGGCCCTAGAGTTACTTATGACGCTTACCTACTTTACATTAGGGCTCATCAAAATATATCAAGGATTATATCTTATGGTTTAATGCTTGTATGCATCAACTAGTATTCCAACCCATTGATCTAAAGAAGCGATTTATTTTCTAACGTGGTCTAACTCATGTGCTTAAGCAAATATTGCAATGTGATACATGTGAGTCATTCATTCTTCTATGTTACAAATTTATTGACCTAGAACAATATCTTCTCTCGACACATATCATAGATCCTCCACATCTCCATTGCTGTTGGCTCATCTAGTTCTCCTCCATTGACATTGGTTGAGCATCCTACACGATCTCCACCCTTTCCTAGTAAGCAAGCTCAACCCACTACATCACAAAAGCATACTTGTTCTCCTCCTTCACAACAAACTACTTCTCCTTCCATTCCATCTATGTCATGAGCCACTACACTTCTCCCATCATGATATACCTCATGATGTGTTGTTTTCCTTAATTGAAAAGTGTCTCATTCGCTTACCATCCAACCAACATCATCCACAACATCGATTGCAGCGTCAATGTGATCAACCTTATTGTAATTATCATCGCATCAACGACTATAGGATAATGATTTCCTTTCCCTTCATGATAGATTGCTACAATTAGAGGATAAGGGAATCATTTCCTTTGGCTCTCGCTCACGTGAGTGATCCATCTCTCCTCTACCTCGTCAATGAGTTTATCCTACAATTGAGTCATCTCCTCCATCTCATGCTCAGGTCATTATTTGTCCACCATCATAGTTTTTCACTCATACGCGATCTCTATCGCATCCATACACCGTTGCATCATCAAATCCACCTCATCCATCTTATCCACCGCATCATGCTACTACTTCAAATTGGCCTTCACGACCCTCTGCATTCATACATCCCACTGCTACTCCATATGATATTCAATTCAGTTCATATGCTCACACTACTTCTATAGCACATGCTTCCACCGCCTCACACCATCTTGGTCTTTGGTAGTTGATTACTATCACCTTACCCCCGATGATGCACTTGTGTTCTTATGGTTATTACATGATTGTTGAGGGTTTTTCTATAAGAAGCTTTCATCACATGATTGGTCGATTCATTAAGTACACTCAATCATTTCCTAATGACACACTCTTGCTTTCCGCGGTTCATTATTGATTACTGGGGGGGTTTTAATTAAATGAACCTAATAATCCATATTCTCGGGGGCATCAATGATTCCCTCCCATTCATCACACTAACATATTACGATTACATTACATTATCGTGACAACACACATCATGACATGCTAGTTTGACAATCATACATTATCTATTCTACTATCATCATTACACCAACTACACATTACACATTCTATTTGATAAATATGCATTTCACTCAACTCATCAATTCACTTACACATGTCATCTATCATCATACACATTATACATTTTGTTTATCCATACCAACATCATAGTGTGAATCTACATCAACTAACATGAACAATATTCAACACATTACATACATTACAAAATAATCATCGAATCATACATCATCAATCATATTACAACATCCATACACAACGAAAAAAACTCATCATATACCAATAAAATATCGCAATATATATATATATATATATATATATATATATCTATATATAAAGTGTGACCATCATTACACAAATGTTTTAATCACTAGGGGCAACTCCCTCCATCATAGACAACAATACAAATCAAATCTCATCATCACTATCACTCTCGGGTAGTGTGAGAGCCACATAGCTCGATGCCTCACCACTAAGCTTATGTCATTGATCACGACCTTGATACCTCTCAACCTGTCTTTGCAATAACATATTCTCATGTAGATTTATCTACAAATTGCCACTATAAATCCACATATCATGTGAACACATCTTGTGCTAGGGGAACACCACCCACTACCTCTCTAGCCACTCGAGTCTCCTCACGTACCTCATCCCTCTTTCCTAGAAACACGGTGTATGTCGTTTGCTGATATGGCCACAGGATCAAACAAATGGGCATGCTCACTCACAATGTCATCAATGTGCTCTAGTATCCCTCGACCCATGATTACATTGGCCGGTACATTCCATGTCGGTGTGCGGATGGATGTGTCCACTATCAAAGATCAATATGCATCCTCTATAAAAAAATAAAAAACACATCAAATAACCATCACTATCACATAGTCAAATAAAAACACATAACATAACTATATATAGATACTTATGTTCCACTATAACCATTTGTCACATTATCGGGGCATGTGCTTCCCCCTCTCCTCCTCATCCTTGTGGTAATCCTGATGCATCTACGAATGATAAATATAATAATACCCATCGATGTGCCACTAACTAGGTGCGGTACTCCTCTATATACCCCACATCATCAAAATATATCAGCTTTATCACCGTGTGTTCCTCATCTAGCCCAAGAGGTACTAGTTTCTCTCCTATGGGCCCTAGTCTAGCTCCGGCCCTCCTAGGTGCTCTAATAGCTCTCAACCATATATATGGATTTGGGGGCATGTTCTGAGCCATGCCAAACTATCGCGATACTCTCTCCACCTGGAATAGCTTGGTCACTCTTGGAAATTGATCCTCTAACCACATAGTCCTGCATATGCACCGTAACTCTATAGAATCCTCTAGCCATCCTCCATAATCACGGTATGGCCTCCATACAACTACCTCGAGCCCCATCCTATCTATAAAGGCCCTATAAGTATCAATGTCCATCTTCCACCCGCGTACATTAATCCACCTCCTCACAAATATCTCTATCCTAGCCCACTCTCCTCGTGTGGACCTCCAATTGGCCTCAACATGGCTATATGCTCATACACCCATACATGCAATAGTGTAGTAGCTCCTATCCCACCTTCATTCTCATCATGAGTAAACTGGTATAGGTCTTTGTATAGGTGGGCCAACACACACTATGCCCATGTGTATCTAGTGCTCTCCTCCTCTATACGCCGACATATATCATGCATCTTATACAAGATGCCTACACCTCCTCCCTCAACTACAATAGATGAAGCAATAACCACAACAATGAACTTCCACAAATGCGGAACCCTAGACCTCAAAATAACATCCAAACTGATATGGGCCTCGAGTAGGTACTTGAGTCCCCATAAAATATCATCTAGCAGCTTGCATCTGTCTCTCCATATCCTCCAACGACATAACCTATACTCTCTCGCCAACAACTGCAAGCACAATATGTGGTACACATCCTCCAAAGTAACTGTCATCTCACCCATAGGAAACCAAAATGTGCAAGTATCCGCGTACCACCTCTCACATAGTGCAATCAACATAAGCATATTATGGGGCACATCCCCCATCCATGCTATGTGTCGTGGTGACATGGTCCATAACATCCCAATCATCATCTAACAAACCTAGCCCAAGAAAATTACTCATATGACGACCCCTATAGAACTCCCTCAAGTGAATATCCCTCTACACAACACAAAATGACAACAAAAACAACATTAGATCACTATACAAACTGAACACACTCACTCATCACATTACTATACATTGCAAATCACATTTACACCATTCTAGGCCACATACACACTTTAAGGACCAGGGGCACCCGATGCGGGATGGGATACCTAGCAGAGGACACTAGTGCCCGGATTTGAGAGCTCTTGTCCTAGGGGTCACTAGCGCCCTCACCGCTCTTGTCTAGGTCTCAAACACCAAGAAAATTAAAAATAAAACATTTGTAAAAATCCAACAAAAATGACTAATACACCATACATTTTTTCAAAAACAACACACTTACTAACTTCGTTGTCATACGTGATGCTACGGTAGTCGCCACCATCTCAAACTAGCTAGGACGTGCTACTCTCACTTGTGGCATCCTTACTTACTCAAAGCTCACTATCACGTTTGTATAAAAGACAAATGAAGTGACTAATCACTTTTTCATCTTCCTATTTATAGTTACTTTTCATCACTCACTTTACTATGGTCATTATTTCACGCTTATTCTCACAACTAATACACACCACACAATTTTCGTCATATCTTGAGCATTTTACTCCGATTTACACCTTTTTCGCCATTCTTTTTGTGAACTCCACCTAATATCTTACCATACACATGACACATGTGTTACATTTCTCCTAGACATATTTTTCACCCAATATATACACATTTTGGAAATTTCTATCACATTCTATCTATTTTTGTGCTTACTTTTGACTCAACATTCGTTCCTATCATCACTTCCCCTTTCACCGAAATGGGGGCATACTATTGGGGTCATCTTACAATTCCCCTTATATCACCATGCATTCAATTAACACTATCAAATCATCATTTCTAAACATTTACTAATCAACCATGCGACATTTCACCATTAATTCCCCTAATGACCTAACTTGGGGGTAACAACATACATTTCCTCTATGCGACATTTCATCACTTCCCCCTAATGACCTAACTTGGTGAAACAAGTATTAAAATATTTCCATTCGATTATTCACCAATTTCTATAGAATTCCCCCTAATGACCTAACCTAAGGGAAAATAGTGTAAAACCTCTTTATGAGTAACCAATCAAACAAATCAATCAATCAATGTGTTTGAATATCTAACAATCGAAATCATATCAATCAATCATTACAATACAACACAATCGACCTCTTAGATGACCTAACTTAGGAGTTACATGTGTTGCTTTCCCAGATGACCTAACTTGGGAAGATATTCTACATTTTGTGTTTTCTTCCAGATGACCTAACTTGGAAGCCATCACATTGCGGTGAAACCCATGGAGTGGGGAAAAGAGTTCCTTTCCTATACCAATCCTATATGGGTATGTTTGATTAAGATTAATTGAATCCAAAACCCAAAAATGTTTGATCTCGAGTCCATATGTCGGTGGCTAGATCTTGAGGATGTAGTTAGAGGTTGGATAATAACACACTTTTCTCCCTATACTCTTCCTCCGCGACGGGATGCCCAAATCCTCTAGTTGATTATTCATATACACACAATTGGGTTAGGAATTGAATACTCCTAATCCATCTCATTGTCATCATACAACATTCAAAAGCATAAATCATTTAGAATTACAATCACCACTCTTGTTTAGTGCACTTCATCATGACATTACATTTCTCGCTACGTTGCATGGATCAATGCATTGATCCATGGTTTATAATGTTTTATAGTTCTTTCGGCACATTTTTACTACCACATCTATGTGTTCTACTATAACATGGGCTTCTTTGTACTTCTCTCAAGTATGCATCTCTATCTACTTTATGTTACTGAGCTTTCTACTCACCAACATAAAGTGGGGAAAATGTAATCACAAAATCATGCACTTACTATTACAATTATATTGCCAAGAATGTTGTTTTATATATGGATCTTGTGTAAGAAAAGTATTCACTAATGGCTCATCTCGCTAGTCCTATCATCAATTTAGTCGGTCATTTTTATTAAATGTCTTACACATTCATCAATTGTTTACATAATTTTAGTCGTCTCTTAGGGAGTCTCAACTATCGTTAATTACTTAATTATCGTCACTAGTCTTTGACTACAACGCCTAGGTATGGATTAGGGCACCCATGGGCATCCCAGGTCCTTATTTTTAGGTTCCCTTGTCCTAGTTTCACTTTGGTCTCATTTATATTTTTGAGAGGTAGGTCTTATGGTTTTCCCTCCCATTCACCTAGGTACTAGTCGACATGTTAGGTCATTAGTGTCAAAATTTGAGTAAGAGATCCCTATATAAACACAACATACTCACTATATTATGGGAAGACTATCTAATACTAAGAGCTAGCTATATACTAAGGTAAAATACTACATTTGGGCACTATTTTGCATCACACGCTACATAGGAAGGGTTGTATTCATTCTATTCCATCCACCATCTGCATCTTACATCTAGCTATTTCCCACTACTTTGGCGTCATTGGTACTAGGGAACCCTAGGAACATAATTATACACACATGCACACATAACTACATTAGGTATGGAATGTAGTGCAATGCTTAGTTTTAATTCCACCATTGTGGCTGATAAGGACAATCTGACCCCTTCATATGCATCTTTCTTTTTTAGGGGTTTGATGCTTTGTATAGGGTTTTGTAGGTGAATCTTCACTACAGGTTTACAACGTCATCAATGAGGCTAGTACGACATATACATGAAAAAGGTGAATAATTGTGAAGATCTAACGACACTCCTAGATTCAAGTTTTGAGTTGTTTTGTAGATCGGGGTGCCAATACTACGACTAGGGTGCCCATAGGCGCCTAATCCTCCTCCGGGTTCCCTAGTCTCATCGAATATTTATCTGTTGTAATTTCTTGAGGTGTGCTATCATAATATTCTCCATCTGCTCA
The DNA here is from genome assembly GCA_018340775.1 of Taxus wallichiana var. yunnanensis. NCBI lineage: Eukaryota > Viridiplantae > Streptophyta > Pinopsida > Cupressales > Taxaceae > Taxus > Taxus wallichiana. The sequence continues at coordinate 229,102,334 of CM031238.1, read as the reverse complement.
TCATCCTATTCAATCCTAGATCACAATGAGGTAAGTTAATTTTAGGTTGGTACCTTTTCCCCCCTATTTCAATTATTTCATTTCATTTAAATATGAAATAAAAATAGTTAACATTTATACTTTAGTTTACATAAGTTATTTCATTGTTGTTCCTAGTTTATATTAACTACTAAAATTCATATTTTAGTTAATGAGTTTCAAACCTCTTTCCCTTATTGGTAGGTTTCAATTTTGCTCAAAATTTTTAGCAATGATGCATGTGTTTCACTCCTCTTGTTGGGCCCCACCTAAACATTCCTATTCTAAGATGGGGAAAATTCTCAAAAAAATTCTTTGGGCCATGTAGAAGATGGAACATGTAGTCATGGACTTTCCTTAGACTTTTTGCAAGATCAAAGAGTGAGGGCCTAAGTCTTCTTAACATTCAAAATTGATGCCATTCTCCTTGTGTCAAATGATTCATCCATACACTATAAGGTGATGAATCTTGGAATATTATTCATAGGAATTACATCTCTCTTATATTTCATATGGGAAAAGGAACTTGGAAATGCCTATTTTTAATTCCTTATACTCACTCGAGGTTATAATAAAAATGTTGGCACTTTTGTCACCAAAAGCACCTTGAAAACTTGGGAGCTACTAAAAAAACTTAATTTGGAAAACAATGGCTTCTTAAATGTAATTTCCATTGATTCCCACTCCCTTTTGTGGACTTCAATTATCTCATACTAAAATGTGCCATTTTCCCTAGTCCCCGAATCAAATGTGTTAGATTGTTGAAAAAAGGCATTAAATTCATTAGTGATCTTTTTCCATGTGTATCAACCCTAAATTAATTACATGAGATTAATTTAACTAATTTTATTTAGAATTGAATAACATGTTACATGGAAAAGAATAATTTAGATTACAATAATTTACAATATACAATGAAACCAACAAATTTGAAAACATGTTAAACTGAGAAAAATAATAAGTACAACTAGGGTTTTCAAGATGAATTCGTTAATTCAAGTTTATATTTAACCACTTCATTTTTAAATCTAGAAATGGTGGATAATTCTAAATGTTCCTAGATCAACTATTTCTTTCTCAACGTATGCAAAAGAAAGATCATACAAAGGGGAAGGAATGAATTCTACAAATAGAGCAATTTGTATGGTTTTAGACAGGTAAGTGACAAGGTTATAGTTTTTCCTATGTCACTTGGTGATTACCTTTGTTGCACTTTGATATCTTTATATTTTAATGTAACCCTAGATTTCCCATCTCTACCTATAAAAAACCTAGCTACTTGTAATAACATCAAGCACTCATTAGATCAAAAATAAAATATGCAAATGATTGATTTGTATTGACCTTGGTTATCACCCAATTTTGAGTCACTAAGTGTTGCACTACATTCTAGAATCAATGTAGGTATCCTAGTATGTTGTGTGAGTCTACATGCAACTAAAACCTTTGACCTAGCTTTGCCCTTGTACTTCCACACCGATAGTGAACTATGTTACTTTTCTCACGTGAAAACCATTGTATACATATTTACAAAATAGATTTATGCCCTCATATGTTGTCATATGCGTATGAAGATAACACTCTTACTTTTTAGCACAATAGTTGGTACTAAGATAGGTTCTTGCTAGATAATAAATTCTCAATGTGAACTTGTACATATAAGAGTCTATCACTTTCAAATTTAAATATTAGTGGCACAAAAATCCAACCAAAAACATAATATGTGAAAGATAAATAAGTAACATACAGACCCAATGGGTAGAAAGTACCAAAAAAAAACAAAGAGGCAAGATCGTACATCTTGGTTAGGACCATCATAGACCAAAGTCACCAAAAGTAAAATAGACAATTGCAAAGGCTAAATATCTATTTGAAACAACATAAAACATAAAGAAGCATCAAGTAAATAAAAAATTTAAAGAAAAATCAAGCAATGTAAAAGTAAAACAACAAGGCCTTGTGCCATTAAGACCTAATTGCATCATTCAAGACCCACATATATAAATTTTTCCAAAACCATCGTGTAATAATGATTTGATGCAAATTTTAGTGTCTAAACCAATGAATGGTTGTCATGGTTTATTCTTAAATAAAAACATCATTTGCAATCCATGGCTAATGAGTCAATTACCTAAATATAGAATGCCACATCCTACCACCACCTCCACAACATTGGTGTGAAAAACCCAACAGATGGTAGAATTGCTATAAATGTTATGTTGGAACCTCTTTCAATTGGTAAAAACCTCGGTTAGGGTATTAACTTCTTTCCCTCAACATCTTCAAATTGAACCTATCAACTTTTGCTATAAGGTTATATATTTTGAGAAAGTTTGGAAGTGGATATTTGATAGAATTTGTATGGCCATTATTGATCCCAAGAAATCACTTTTTCTCGGTGCATCTTGAATCAATGGCTCCCAGCTTTTTTCTCATCTAGTTTACCTTGGTTTGAACATCCCGTGTTATCTTTCTCGTAATCACAAAAGGTATATTAAGCCCATATTTTGGTTCTACAAGTTTTCTTAATCCACTTGGTTGTGGATTCATGACATTTTTCATCATTTTCCATCATGGAATGCTCACATGGAAAAGGGCACTTTTAGGGGACTCAACCATTCTCCCTACAAAATACATGCAAATTTGGCACATTTTTGTTTAGAAATTATTTAATAGCTATATAAAGATATAAATGAAGCTAATATCAATCAAAATTATGTAGAAGTAATTTTCTTTGTGGCTAAGAGAATTAATGGTCTCTCCAATGTCATTTTCTATCTATATAAATGAAAGTGGCAAAATTTCACCTCAAGGTGGAACATCTCTAGAAATTTCTTGATCATTATGGAAATACACCTTGTGTTATTACCCATGTTCCTTCAAAATCACATTTCCTATGTTCCCCCTTGATCCATGGTTATGTCAAGCATTAAATATATCATTCTTGAAGAAAATATCACAGTGTCTCCCCACAATGACAATACTCTTCTTCTACTTATGGCCCTCATGGTGATGGATTTGTTGGTGATGGACCCACTAGATGGAGCTCTCATTTGGGTGGTTATTTTCACAAGGAAAAGTCCCTCAAGTATCTCTAGCCATTTCCCTTCTCACTAGCATGTCAATGAAGATAAATCAAAAGATGAAGATAAAGATGACGGTTGAAACCTACCGGATACTACTCGATCCATTTGGTGGTTGATGCGGTAGGTGATATAATCTTGATGATCCTCCTACACATTTCCTTTTTTATTTGTGGCCATCATGGTTTAATGTTTTCTTTCCATAGTTTTCTCTCTCCTTTTTTGATTGAAAAAATTATGTAAGTTACTAAGTGATTATCTCTCTCGATCCGGTTGATATGACATGCGGAGGGTGATTCATCCACTCTCTTTATTTGTATGGTCAACTTGTACATTTTGTGATATTAATATATGGGACAAGCTTTTCAATAAATTAATAATAAAAATATACGAAAAGATTTTATGGCTTGGTAGGTGACACAACTTGGAAAAATGGACTTTCCCAAATTATTTGACATATTAATGAATTATTTTTTCTATATTATTAGGTATTTAATTTTTATTTGTTCCTTTTCTTCTCTTTTTTGGGTGGAACTCTTGATGATCCTTTACCTACTATATTAAATGAATTTTTCTTGATTAATTTTATTTGTAGACATCTAATTTTCATATGAGTTCTTATAATTTTTTATTGTTATAGTATATTTATAAATCTGTATCGATTATTTATTCACATTAGGTTTTTATTGGCATGTTTTTTGTTCCTAATCTTTTTGTGACATCTTCGATTTGTTCTTATGTTTTTACCATCTTATTATATTCTTAATGTAAAGTGTTTATATCTAGAAGTGTGCTAATGCATTTGTGGTTCCCCATAAGTGCATTGGTATGGATTTAGATCCCCAAAATCATACCCAAGTTATGTTTCTAGATCCCAAAATGACACTCATATGATTTTTATCCTAAAACCATACTCTTATGGTTCTAGTCATGTTATTTATGTGGGCCCTTCTTACCTTTATTTGGGTCCCGAAGGTTTTGACCTTTTAATGCTTTTTCACCAATTGTGCATCAATATGAGTGCTAATATGATCCATATAGAATTCAAGAATTCTATAAATACATAGATTTATTAGTGTATTTAGTATAATAATTAGATACACAACGAATGACTTATTGATTTGATTTATAAAGAATCATCTTCTTGTAAAAAGTAATTATAAACGTTTGGAACAACATTCAATAATTTAAGGAAATCTTGAGAGCATATCAAATTTATTATTGCATTGATTACATAATTGAAAGTAATAAGGGTTGGGTACTTGGATTACATTGAATTTCTCATTGGCATGCATTATATTAAGGTGTGTAGGATTCAAATAACTATTCCTATTAAGGGCTTGATAATAATATAATAATGGAGGGATAACATATGTCCCTCAAAAGATCCCCTACTTTTTATTGTAATTTTACAAGGTTTTTCCACCATATTAGGGTTCTAAAGAAGAAGAATAGTTTCCTAGAGATTCAAACATTATTATAGAAAGAAAAAAATGTTTTTAAGCCTCAAAGTAGATGAACATGGTTATATAATCAGATTCATTGAATTTAATATTTAATATTTTTGTAGTGAAAACTATGAAGTATAATGATTTTGGGAAAGTTTTTATATTCACACTATTTTTCGAGTCTAATTCACATTTTTTAAGACTGTTGTGTTATCTATTTCCAATAACTATCTCCAAAATTGTGACAAATTATATGCTCCTCTAAACTACCTTTTGCTAATATTAGTTTATAATACTACTTGAGGAATATTATTTTATGCAATTACATCCAATTTTACTCATTTCTATTAGTTTGGACATGTTCTTCTATCTATTTCTAATCACTATATCCAATATTGTGAAAAAATAGATATTCTTGTAAAATTGTCTTTTGTTAATTATTATTAGTTGAGGAATATTAATTTATACAATTGGGTCCATTTTTACTCATTTCTATTGGTATTAGTCATGAATTTCAATAGTTGTGGATGAATGTAGTGTAGTTTCAATATAAAATCACTCTCCACATCTACATTTTGGTGAACATACATTCTACTAAACTCAAACCTATGGTTTCACCCTTTGGTGAACCTACATTATAATAAAGCTAACCTTCAAGTTTCACATTTTGGTGAATTCATATTATAATTCATACTTCATCCAAAATGATTAGATTTGAAACCCCAATTAGGAGTTTTAAGATCAATTATAATCATTGCTGATTATGCTAAAATTCCTTTGATCAATCATATATTTTTGTAAAAAAATAAAATGGATGTTACAAATATGTTAATGTTGCTCTGAAGTTATGGTTTCTCATCCAATGATGGTTATTTGTAATAAAAATATTGTGAATGGTTCTCAAATTTATGTTGAATGTGAGGGTATTAAAGAAAAAAATACTTTACATGATAAAGAGAGGGTTCAAGAGCTTGCAATACTTAAAAACATATATTCAAACACCATAATGAATTAGAAATTTAATGAATGTATTAAAGAATTTTCAACGTCAAACCCTCTATATAGAATTTAACAATGGGGCTATAATACAAGATAAACCATATTATATAAAAAATGGATACTTGAATTCTATTAATGAAAATCAAAAGCTTAGAGGATGACCTTATATGCCGAATCATGTATTCATTTCTCAAATTTCTTCTGAAACTATTTTTCTCATGCTTATACTATCATTATTGCTTGTATTTCTTCTCATTTTTTAAATTTCTTCTCAAGTTCTTCAACATATTCACTAGCTTCTTTCAAATTTCTTTGAGCTTCTCCAAATGCTTCTCATTCTATTAAGTTGATTCTCTTCCATCTTCTAAAATGAATACAATGTATAACTTGCATGAAAATCAAATTAAAGTGTTATCCAAAGGAATTGAAATCCATGTAAGAGGGTCACATATAATGCTATTTTATTTTAACCCTTTGGTTTATGAAGTTCTTTCTTACACCTTTCTAGTAGGATATATACCTCAAAAAAATTTATTTCTTAATATTAAAGAAGATCCTTCCAACCATCTTAATTCATTGTATGTCTCTTTCCTATACTTTGTGCATAATGAAAAATCATTGAATAAGCTATTTCCAACAAGTTGTAATTATTATGCACTTGACTGTTTTAATTTGTAACATGTGGATTAACCATGCACACTTTAACCATACAAGATGATGATTTTATTGTTTATTTTTCAATTAACATTCGCATAAAAATTAAATTACACAATTAAGTAAATGAAGTTCATTAAGGTACCAATGAGACTTGGTGTTTCGTGTTTAGATTATAGACTAGGTTGCAAAAAAATACACAAATTTCCTAAAAGCGATCTTCGAATTCTCTTTACTTCAAGTTTACTTAAACCTATTAAGGGAAAATAGTTTTCAACACATACTTATCTTTTGATAATATTTTTCATGCAATTATAAATTTTGAAATCAAGATTTTAGAGGCTAACATGATTAAATATAGGAGTAATTCCCCAACCTCTAGTGGAGTGAAATTTCAAGATAATGAAAATTCAAGGCCAAAATTTTTGGCAATTCTTTCCAACCTAAAATTAAGTCCATGATTATGGTCATTTTTAATAAATAATGAAGCAACATGCTAGTATTATCTCAACAAAGGAATGTATGCAATTTACAAGGTTAATTGAAAGTATATATAATTTGTTACGATGATTGACAAAATGCAATACGATTTCTTTACATCTTATTAGAGAATTGGATCTAATAATTCCATTGCATAAACATCATGATACTAGTACATGTTGTGGTTATCTTAGAGCTTGCCACATTCTTTAAACATATGCATAAATTTAAAATAGAAGACCTCATTGAAAGCAATTAAATATAAAGGGAAGGAACTAAGATTATATTAAATGAGCCAATGACTCAACCAAATAAACATATGTAAAAATAATTAAAATCTTATTACGAATAATTTTTCCCAATCTAATGAACAAAGATATACCCATATGATAGATCAAAGGAAACCACTACAAAATTTTAGTGCTCACACACTCGATATATTTATTGGTGTGGTTGGTATGGCTACAATGAAAAGGATCCTCCTCCTATTTTGTTTTATAAAATTGAAAATACAAATAATAACTAATATAATGGATCATTATTCATATGAGATATCATAGGTACATATCCACAACAAACACATGTGGAGTTATAAATGATAATAGCTCACATATCAATATATACACCAAAATTTTAGATTTATGGTTATGGATTTTATCAAAGAAATTTTAAAAGCCACCACAATAGATATTACATTGGATATGATGGAATTAATAGGGAACCACATTGATTTTTATACTTACCTTTCATATTGATTTTTAATATTGTTTTAGTACATGTTGATATAGTTTTATAACAATGTATCTTATGATGTTTTGTTTAGAATATGTTGGATAAATAAAATGTGATAATTTGATCCATCTTACTCTAATATTTGAAATTTACGCATGACGATCAAGTTGTTATTGTAGAAACTAGAAAACACACCTCGTGCATGAGGTCTCTTAAGCTAAAAATGAAAAAAAAACAATAACCCCATAAAACACATATAATATATATAATAATGTTGATTTAAGCCATGTCATCCACTTGTTTATCCTCACCCAATCACATTCAATGTTGTCACATCCATTTATACACTCCACCTACCCATTTTCATCTCTAATGCACAATGAAATCTTATCATCTCAACCCTTTATGCATATTACATCCATATCCATCCCAATCTTTTATGCAACCAAAAACTATAAAATAACACCCACCTTTTCCCTTCATCCTCCTTAGTTGTTGTTACAATTTAGCTCTTGCATTCTTTACTCACAAGTTTTCCCAAGGAGAAAGGAAGGCATCTTGGAAGCCGAAGCTCACTACACCATCAATTTTTAGATATTCAACATTACTATCGCAATGTCTATGAATAGATTGTAAATTATCTACGATCGCGACTACAATTAAGTTATGATTGGAGACAACATATAATCACTCAATACATCATCAACAATCAACAATCTACCACAAATAAACCTTATACCATGGATTGGTACCCTCGGCCCCTAAACATGTCTCATCATTTCATTGCATCATTTCATTTATCATTGCATATCTTACATGTTCTTATATTAACCTTGAAAAATATAGGGATTTGGCCACGGAAGGTCCCTAAACAATGAAAAAAACTAACATTTTTCTTTAGTGTTTTGATTTGAAAATTTAGATTCAAAATTTAGAGATTTAACCTACTTTATTCATCGAAGAACCCTATTATGTCTCTCACTTATTTAATGAAAACATCATAATCCTATTTACTTAGTAAGTCAATTTGAGTTGGTATATCTACCACTTTTATAGGCTGACTCAATATCTAGGTGTACAATTACAATTCACACACACACACACACACACACACACACACACACACACACACACACACACACACACACACACACACACACACACACACACACACACACACACACACATTCTTATCAACAAGTTAAAGATGAGACTACCTAAATAAATATAAAAGAAACAACCAATTATTAAACCTAAAAAAGTGAGTAACATTTTTAAAAATGAATATCGCACTTATAGGGATCCCACATTATTTTAATATTTTTTGTTTTCAAATAAGCACATGTGCTTCACTTCGATAACTAGATTCAAATGTTAGACTTAATAGGGTTCTTCGATGAATAAAGTAGGTTAAATCTCAAATTTTTGAAGATTATTCCCACCAACCCACATTAAATGTGTCCTATGCAATCCCAATCTCAAATGATCTTATTTGCATCATTCAAGAGAGATATGACACCCATAATTGGTATGTGCATTAAATTTTGATTAATCATTTGATGGATGGGATTACTAGGTGACATTTTTAATTTTTGGGCACATTTTGTCCCCTTTTCTTCTCTCCTTTTCTATAAATTGTGGTAGTTACATGAGCTAAGAAGTATTTTATGGTAGTTTGGAGATAGCTCCTCCCTTTTGAGCAATCAAAAAATGCTTGCAAACATCTATAGCATATTTTTTGAAGCTTTCAGGAACCTTTTGCTTTGTGTGATTATGAATGGTAAGTTCTTAATGGCTATTGCAGATGTGATATCTTTCCTCTGGATTCAATAGTTTCTAATGTGAATATATTAGTCCTCTTGCAACTTTCAGTATTATTTTTATTGTCTCATTCTAAGTTCTTGTGTGCATTCTTTAAAAATTCATATACTAAGTTGTATTTGTGTATTTTAAAGCTATATTAATACCCTATTTCAGTTTGGTGCACCGCCTTGTTTTCATTCAGTGTTTTATATTTTTGAACCCTAGTTCCCTGGAAGTCTTAGATTTGAACAAGTTAGTAGTAGATTATAGTGTGAGTTATATTAGTTGCGGTGAACTACAATAGATGGATCCAAACTTTCCCCTAGAGATTGACCTTAAAGAAGCCATTGCACCACACTTTGAAGGTATTTCAATGCTTCACCGAGGTGTTGAGTCTAGCTTAATCAAGGGTGAAATCTCAAGTGACAACAATTTTTAAGGAAATACTTATAAATAATCTTTTGTTTCAAGGTAGTATTCAATTTTTAAAAAATCATATTACTATGGAAAGAGGAAAAATCTAAAACAATATTTATAATACTAATGATGATAGTAATGTTGGTGATGGGTTATATTTCTTAGACTCATGGGAACTTAGGAATTCTAATTTTACTTTAGATGATATATCTACAAATAAAAAACAACTAACATTGGTCAAATTGTCATGTCTCATTAGTTATGTTTGTTATAGTGGGCATGTCATATCATGTTGTGTCATGTCATGTCATAGGTCGTAATGGATCCATTAGGCATTGATTCATGTGTTATAGTCATACTACCTTTTGCTCTAATTTTTGTTATGCTATTAGATATGGTTTTATTTGAATTAATTGATACACTCATGATATGCTTAACATTGTGATGTGTAGTCACAAAATCATGCACTTTAGACAATTATTTATCTCGGTATCATACTACTATTTAGAAGGTTCTTAAGAAAAGAAAGTACTAATTAACCCCGTCCCTTTGGCCATTTTATTTATTTTATTTCATAATTTGTGACCTATTGCACCTACATGCCTAGCCATTTTTGCACATCCCCCATAATTTTAGCCATAATTGGGGTGCCCAGAGGCCCCTAGTCCCACCTGGGGCGCCCCAATCCTTCTAGCACTTTCCCACCACTTTTGGGCCTCTTCTAGCCATTTTTCATCTTTATCTTTCTTGTGGTCGGCATTTTTAGGTTTAATTACAAAATTAGAGAAAGATAACCCTATAAATATAAATTTATGAGACCATAATGAGGGTCCTAGTGTCACTTACTACTATCACTCCATCTAGAGTTGCATCCATTGCATCACTTACATCCACATAGTTCCATGCATCAAGGCTAGGAGATTTGCATCAACACACACTTCATAGGGGAGGGATTCTATTCTATTCCATGCACACATATTATTACATTTTCTATATTTAGTTATTGCTCATTATTTCAAAAAGTGCAACTGAATAAGAGAACCTAGGGCATGATATGCACACACACACACACACACAAAACTACATTTGGGTCTGAAATGTAGTGCAATGCTCAATTTATTAAGCCCACTATTATGACAAATGAGGTCGGTCGACCCATTTATTTGCATCTTTTATTTTTAGGGATATGATACTTGTTTCTCTTCGGGTCTTTAAACATCATCTTGCTTCATTTGGTACATTCAACACGAGTTCAATGAATCCATTACAAAAAGAAATGAAGGTTACAACATATCTTTCACCTTTAAAAAGACCAGCTATAGAGCTTTTACAGAGACAATGGCTCATATTTCAGCAGACTAGGGCACCCCGAAGTGCTCCAAGTACCTTCTGAGCGATGCGATCTATTTATATCCTCCGGATCTACCCTTTTCGGGATCTCTATGCAGCCATTCATGCTCCTGTAATTTATTGTCACACTTGCGACACTCTACAACAACTAGCATTTCTGATCAATGAGTTATTTCCTCATGTTACTCTTACATATTAGGGTTTTATTTCTATTAGTTTAATTATTTAGTTAATTTTTATTTCTTTAGAATATTTATTTATAATGTTTATTGTCCTCCTAGATTAGATTAAATATCATTATAATTTCCCCTAGTTAGTTAATTTTAGTTAATCATTTTGGTGAACTCGACTCTTATAATGGATAACAATCATCCTTCTAAATCTCTAGTAATTTTGCAATTTGATAGATTTGGTCATGCCTTTGTCAATACCCCTACCACCCTTCTAGATATAACCCTTTCCCTTTGTCTATTCATCTTTCATCTACTGATGTAGATCATACAACTTTAGATGACATTATTATTACTTACCTGTGTACCATCAATCCTAATCTCCTAGAAAATATTCTTGAAGAAGTCTGTAAAGCTCCTTCATCTAATCGGATAGTAGTGCAAGATCCTTCTATTACTGATTCACACAATATTGGTCCTTTACATTCTCTCACTCATATTGTAGACACCCCACGTAATGTGACACTACTATCTACACACGAGTTGATATAGTTCCTATAGTTCCATCACCACTTTCTCATTTCACGATGATATGCTACCTTATGCTTGATCTACTCCAGAATGTCCCTTGGATTTACCCACCCTTTCACCATTTGAGGATACCATTTTTTTATGATAGATGCAGTTCCTTCCATGTCACATGTCACTACTACTACTATTATTCCATATCAGGGGCATGTCCACTCCACGGATATCGCTTTGTCATCTACATCTTCATCTCCATCACCACCAGTACACCCACCATTCACTTGTACCCTCTTCATGAATGGCTCTTATTGGGACCATATACCACTCAATACTTCTTGAAAATCTATTGTATGTTCACATGATGGTATTTTTCATCTTGGTTTCACCTTTGAAGACCTTCATTCTCCCTTATATGACTCATAGTTATATCACGGATCTATTTTTCTCACTATTGCATATGGACTACACATTTTTCATCTTTTTGTTCACCTTTTACGTTATCATACTTATTCACTTTGCTTACACCTGGTCAATCTTGGTTAGATTATATTAGAGGCACACTTCATCCTGACCATATTGATATAGTGTTTCCCATGCCATTTGTTACTAAACGCATTTTCAATAGTTCCTTTGTTACTCACCCAATTTTACTATTTGGTATTCTCATGGGTGCCCATTTCCTCCCTTTATTGATGAACAATACACCATGGAAATTTATTTCTTGGGTTCATGGTTATTTGAATAACGAAAAGGAAACCATTGCTTTACAAGTTTCTGCATTGTTTAGTATTATTTCGACAATGATAATGTTGATCTTGTAGAGAATTTTTATATCCTATTACTACCTCCTATAGATAACAATACACCACCACATGAATTAAGTATTATGCTTCATTGCTTCTTTTCAATCCTATCTTGATGACCCTCCACCTAACCAACCCCTCTTCATTTGATCCAAGCCTTACACGATAAATTTGCATCCATAAACTCAACCATTACATTCCTTATATCTAAATTTCAATAGCTTAAGGATTATTCTCAACAACATACATGCTCTATACAATCCATGGAATCAACCATTACATCCCTTAGATCTGAAATTCAATAGCTTAAGGATGATTCTCAATCACATGTTTGTGCTCCTTCTACATCTTATTTATAATCTATGTCTACTACATGTCATATAACTGAACCTCAAGTCATACCATTCACTGAAACTCTCATATTTGAACATAATACTACACCACATGACATCCTTTTCCAGCTCCTTCATCATCACTTGGTCACCCTACCACCTACTCATCACTATTCTCCTCATCGACTAGCAAAATGTCAAGATCATCCATACGCCATTATCACCGAATACATGGGCATCATGATAATGATTTTCATGTGTTGTCATGAATGATAAAACACTTTGAACATTTAGGCCTTCTTTCGTTTACCACACCACATTCTCCTATGCCTCTTACCGGTGTTCCTCACGCACCTCCTAAGCAATAATCTCTTGCAATTAGTTCATTATCTCCTTCTATCCAACCATCCATGATGGTTCCACAACAATTATTTACCATTTTCAGTTCACCATTTTTGTTAGTACATCGTCCATCATATCCCCAACACATTCTCAGTAGTGCTAAAATCTGCTTCACACATCCGTCCCTTCGCACGTATAGGTCTCATTCCCCTATAAATCTTTTTCCTACTATACCTTCATTATTAGGGCATGGCCATACACTTTCACCTCCCACACCAAATGAAGGACCTCCATACTTCACTATCATTGGATAGTCATTCATTCACACGTACTCGGGACATGACACTCCACGTTCCCCCTCCTTATTTAGTCTTAGCATAGTCACACTCATTCTCCTTTACATGCTTTTACATTCATATTCACTATATCTCTTAGCGTCATTACCATATGACACACTCTTGTGCATCGGTTAATGCTTGAATGTTGAGGGATTACCATTACAATGAACCCACACACTGCACTATAGGCACTACACATCTACATTTTATCACACACATCACACATCATACACCGTCCATTCTACACTTACTCTACATTCTACATTATACTACATACACATATCAGTCACTCTATGTATTACATACGCCATTAGGCTATTTCACACTACACATTTATACATCACCTATATTCTACATACTATGCTAGGTTACATTACATATGAGTCTAGCTTTACATTTCCTCACTACATCTTATATTACTAGTCTATCTACACCTATTACATTGCATTTTACACATTACATATTACACATCCTACACATTTATCTCAACATAATGCATATCTCATATCATATTCATCACTTGGTCATCTATACTACATTTTCTTCTACGCGTTGCACTCACTACCTGATGATGCACTTTAGTTCATCGGTCCATACTCAACTGTCGAGGGTTTACAAATCAAATGGACCTTACATTCACCACACATTTACTATTCCATTTTTTAAATCATGTGACATATTTCACTTATTGACATACACCTTAGGCTACATCATCACCTATTTCATAATCTTGTAGAGGTATACACCTTAGGTTACATCCCCACTCCTTATTACTCACCTCGTAGTGATATATGATTAGTGATGAATCATCACTCATACAATCATCTCATATTCATACATGCTTAGGGATAAATCATCACTCCTTACTTCATCTCATCATGGTATACATTTAAGCTATAAGTTCCACCCACCTCTCTTTTATATTTCACATATCATTACCACTACACATATACACATTCACCACAACGCATTAGACACAATATACACACTCTCATTTATGGTTGATTCTTTACTATTGAGGGGGAAAAATGAACCTCATTACATACATTTCCATCCACTCAAGGGGAACATGGCTCCTATCATTTCATCTTGCATTCCATTTCATCCATCCATAACATATTGCATTGTCTTGGGGCATTTATGATGTTCGCTCATGTTTTGCAGCAGTCACATTACTACACATGTTAGATTTATTTCTTCTATGTCATTATCTATATCATCCACACATGCACTGCATTCACACCTTATTCTAGTTCTGATTACAGATACATGACTCTTACACATGGCACTAATGCTTTCCTTCTACCCTTCATATACTAGTCGTTGAGGGTATCCACATTCGTCTCATCCAGTGTTATTGTTTCATTTTTTACTTAGCATCTTATATTACTTGATCATACACAATTTGAAATATTGGTTATTACTCTAACATGCTAATGGGTGTTCCATGTGCAACACTTGTTTTGAGGATTACATGTTTCCATGACTACTTGTTTGTTTACATGTACTTGTCTGCTCTTATTTTCTATTTTTATGGGCCTTTCCCTATGTTTGGTGTGTAAAATTGTTTAATGTTTATAGCCATGATGGCCTTACGTGTCTTGTGACATTGTGAATGATGTACCATGTTTCAAGCCCGATATGTGTGGCTTACTTTATTTCTTATGTTTTTACATTACATTGATTGGTACTAATTAACCCCGTCTCATACTACTATTTAGAAGGTTATTGAGAATATAAAGTACTAATTAACCCCCATCCTTTTGGCCATTTTATTTATTTTATTTCATAATTTGTGACCTATTGCACCTACATGTCCAACCATTTTCGCACATCCCCCAAAATTTTAGTCGTAATTGGGGCACCCAGATTTAGTCTTGGGCACCCCGATCCTTCTAGCACTTTTTACCACTTTTTGGGCCTCTTCTATCCATTTTTCATCTTTATCTTTCTTGTGGTTAGCCTTTTCAGGGTTAATTATGAAATTAGAGCAAGATAACCCTATAAATATAAATTTATGAGACCCTAATGTATCTCTGGTATTTCTTATAGCATGTCCTAGTGTCACTTACTACTATCACTTTGTATAGAGCTGCATCCATTGCATCACTTAGTTCCATGCATTAAGGCTAGAAGATCTGCATCAACACACACTTCTAGGGAGGGATTCTATTCTATTCCATACACACATACTATTACATTTTCTACATCTAGCTATTGTTCAATATTTCACAAAGTGTGGTAGCACAAGAGAACCTGCAGGAAAAAAACACACACACACACACACACACACACTACATACATCTAGTTAACAAAATGTAGTGTGGTGCTTAGTTTAATAAGCCCACTATTTTTGCCACTTTGAGGCCGTTTCTGAACCATTCATTTGCATATTTTATTTTTAGGGATTTGATATTTCTTTCTATGTTGCAAGCATTCAAACATCATCTTGCTTCATTTGGTACATTCGGCGGAGTTCAACAAATCCGGTCATGACAATAAACAAAGGTTACAAACTATCTTTCGACATTGAAAGGACAATCCACGGAGATTTTATAGAGACCAAGGCACCCAGGGTGCTCTGGTACCTTCCTAGGCACTACAATCTATTTAGATCCTCTAGATCCACCCTTTTCAAGACCTCTGTGTAGTTGTTCTTGCTCATCTGGAATTTATTATCACACCTGCGACACTCTGCGACAACCACCTGCAATCAGTTGAGTTCTTTCCTCACTTTATTCTTGCATATTAGGGTTTTATTTCTATTAGTTTAATTATTTATCTAATTTGTATTTCTTTAGACACACTCATGATAATTCATCTCATATTCATAAGCCTTTGCCATGTTCCACTCCCCACTCCTAATTGGGAGACATTAAATTTTCATATTCTTATGCATTAGGCCTCATGACATTTTGCACACCTTGATTGATGATAAATTGATAAGGATACCGTTAGTGCAAAATCACAAAGACCCCCAAATGTTTTCTATAGATCTTATTTTCTAAGGAAGAATCATTTGGTGTGATTGCATAACATTGAACTTTCCCCAAGGTGTGGGACCTTGCAAAAATGGAAAAATCTCTCCAGATTAAAGGTTGGTTCCTATTCCTTTGTTTAGGTGCATACGTGAGAACTTACAGAGGATCTATCTCTATACCTAACCAAAAATTTTCCAAGGAGACTGTCATCACCAATCCGGCACTATGATAATTCTTCACCGAACTCCTCGTGCTATGATTATTTACTAATGCACAGCTTTTAGTTTTGTGGATGTAATCTAGAAACACAACAACAAACATAACACAAGAATACCATAGACTATGATAAGAAAGAATGATGATAAATCTGAAATATCAGTGTAAATTACCATATCAACATGAAATTGTTACAATCTCACCCATGAGGTACTTCAAGTGTTACTAACTTCACTTGCCTTCCAACAATAACTATGGGAGAAACTTCACAATTACACCTCTTAATGGCTTCTTTAACACACCTTCAAAATGATGGCTTCCTTTACACACTTACTCATACAATATTTCTCACTACTTCCTTCTATGCTAAATGAGGGGGTGGCCTCTTTATTTATAGGAATTCAGGCTTATCCACCCTATCTCTAAGATAGGATAGGAAATCTCTTCCGGCCAATCATATTCCATGCCTAAACTCTTTCCTTTACATGTAGGCTTATCTTCTAAGATAAGATAAACCTTATCATCTCACATGCCACATTTTTAGACTTTTCCACAAATAAAATACACAAAATATTTATGACATCACTCTTTGTCCTTATTACAAATATAATATTTCTAATTCCTAATCATGTAGACCCTACTTCTCTACTTATCCCAACTTTGACATTTTAACATTACCGGACCACTTATGACAAATATTTACTTTTTACAACATTCCTATTGTACTTTGACTGTTACCATACTCTACTTTATTGGCGGCACCATACTGATGGTGCCATTATCTTCTATTGGATGCCACTACTAATTATACTTAACAACATACTATTCCTAATACATACATTAATAAAATAGAAATTACGGAGGAAAATTTTAATGTCGACATTTTCCCCTTCCTAGCTTCTACTCCGTCCCCGAGTAGACTCTTATGGACATTCTCAAGCTGGTGCTGAAAATCTTCAACTTGTCATGGTTGACCCATTTCATAATGGGAGTACCATCCAATTCCTCCAATGATATGTACCATTTTCATGCATAGCTGTTATTTTGTAGGGCCCCATCCATTTTGGAAGAAATTTTCTTTATCTTCTTTTTTTGTATCTAGAATCATATACTAGAACAAAGACATTCACATGAAATGGAAACCAACGGATCTAAATTATTCCTTCTGCTTCATTTTCTTATTATAGCTTGTATCCTTTGCTATTTCCCTCATTTCCTCTAGCAAATGAAGATGTACCAACCTTTCTTTTACTGAATCACTTTCATCCATTCTTTCATTTTTCATAACTCTCACAGTGGGAATATCAAACTCAATAGGAAGAACTGGATCAATGCCATAAGCCAACTGAAATGGGAGTATCCTGTTGCTTGATTTTGATGTTGCCCTATATGCCCACAATGTTGCATGAATCCTTTTATCCCACTTATGTACTTGCAAGGATGCATCTTTTGCTAAAATTTGACACAACACAAAAAAATTTGTTCCACCTATCCATTTTTGCTTGGCTTGTATGTTGTTTCCTTCATGTGCTTAATAGAAAACTTATTGAATAGGGCTTCTACCACCTCATTAATGAAGTGGCTTCCTTGATCTGTTATAATTTCTAATGGACAACCAAATCTGGTGACAATGTGTTTATATATGAACCTTGCCACTTCATCCATGGAAGCTGTTTTCAATGGCCTAGCTTCAACCCACTTGGTTAAATAATTTGTGGCAACTACAATATACTTATTTTGGCGTGGGGTAGTTGGAAGTGGACCTACAATGTCTATTCCCCACTTTTTAAAGGGACCAAGTGGAAGAATAGGGCATAATGGAGCTGATGAAGTCTTACGGTTACCATGTGTTTGACAAATATCACATGTCTTACAATAATTATAACAATCTCTAAAAAGAGTGGGCCAGTGATAACCTGCATCCAAGATCCTTCTTGTTATAAGTTGTCCAGAGAAGTTTCCTCCACATGTACCATTGTGAAATTCTTCTATCATCTCCTTCCCTTGATCACGTCTAACTGCCCTCTTGTACTGTCCATCAGGTCCTATTTGAAATAATACTCCATGCAGAATAGAATATGGACAACTGGCTTGAGTAATCTTCCTCTTAGTATTTGCATTGGCACCATCAAGAAACTTGAATTCATTCAAATAATTCCAAATATCTATGTATTCACTAGGGATTGTGTCAAGGATAACAATGCTACATCTGGGAAATCATCATCATCACAAGATGAACCTTAACCGTTATAGGCTCGAGAGAGTGCATCTACATTGACATGCTTCTTTCTTGGCCTATCTATAATATCAAATTCAAATTCTTGTAGCAAAATTATCCATCTTGCTATCCTCCTTGATGGGTTAGGCTTATTTACAATATATTTTAGAGCCTGATGATCTGTTACAACTATAAATTTCTGCCCTAGCAAGTAATTTCTAAACTTCTTTATAGCAAAAATGATAGCTAGAGCCTCTTTTTCGATTCTGATATAATTTACCTCAAAGACTTGCTCATTTGTCTACTCCCAAAGTAAACTGGATGATCATTCCCATTTTCATCCTTTTGGCTCAGAGTACTTCCTAGTGCTACATCTGAGGCATTAGTATACACAATGAATGGCTTGCTCCAATCTGGATTCTTTAAAATAGGTGAAGACACCGGGCTTCCTTCAGATTGTTCAAAAGCTTCATGCGCCTTATTTCCTAGTTCATAAGTAACATCCTTCTTCAAGAACCTGGGTTAGTGGCTATGCAATCTTTGAGAAATTCTTGATGAACCTTCTATAGTAACCCACATGGCCTAAAAATGATCTCAACTTACTTCTATTCATAGGAAATGGTAACTCTTTGATTTTTGAAACTTTATCAGGATCAGTACCAATACCATCTCTAGATACAACATGCCCTAACAAAATGCCTTTAGAACATCCAAAGACACACTTTGTAGGGTTTAGTGAGGCTTGTGCTTCATCTAACCTTTGAAATGTTGTCTCCATCTAGTGCAGGTGGTCCATCTTGCTCCCATAGATGCAAAAATCATCTAGAAATACTCTGATGAAGTTCCCAATGTAGGGTTCAAACACCATATTCATCAAGCACTGGACGTTTTCGAGCATTACACAACCCAAAAGGCATAACTCTATAAGAAAACGTTCCCCAAGGAGTGGTGAACATGGTCTTCAGCTGATCTTTCTCTGCTATACGAACTTGGTTGTATCCACTATATCCATCAGCAAAACTATAGCACTCTGACCAGCTACTTTGTCCAAAATCTGATCTAAGAATGGAAGAGGGTAATGATCCTTCTTTGTTGCCTTATTGAGCTTCCTATAATCAACACAAATGTGTAGCTTCCCATTCTTTTTTATTGAGATCACAATGGGAGAAACTCATTCTGAATTCTCCACAACAAATATGAATCCTGCATCAAGTAACTTATCTATTTCTTCTTTTACAATCTTGGAAAAATTAGGATTCATTTTATATGGCATTTGCTTTATGGGCTTAGCACCATCTACCAGCTCAATAGAATGTTCTACCCAACTTACTTGATGGAGTTCCTTATAATCAAAAGTGAATATGTGTATGTACCTTCAAAAGAGCTTTGGAGGTAGGATTCCTTCTCACTCTCCATCACAACATCACCAATCTTTATTTATTGGAGACGATCATCAATTTCTTCTTCAGATAATTTTATTGGGTCATGAGTCGGTGTGACTGAAAGGATATCCATGACCGAAACATCAAACTCACTTTCTTCATCTTCGGTGTCCACTTCACTGGTACTAGAGTAATCAGAGGATGTCCAATCATCAGTTTCTTCACTTGAATCCACAGGTTTTGTCTTATGATGCCGAGGGATCACGTTTATCTTCACCCTCTCTCTACCACATCCAAGTGTCATGAAGCCTTCATTCTAGTAGTTTCTTGCATGAACTCTCCTTAGCCATGGTCTTCCCAACAACATTGGGTACGCAACAATACCATTTTTCATCACCTGAAAGTCTACCACACATACAACACCCATAAAAGATATTGCCACATTTGAAACTACACCTTCTGGGTTTAGTTTTCCCTTATTTAATGACCTTAACATAAGTGTTGAGGGGTGATCAATTTTTAAACCCAACATATTCATTACAAACTTGGTCATTACATTAACTACAGCACCTCCATCAACTAAGACATCATGAATTGAAATACCATTACATAATACCTCAGCTTGTGGAGTGTAGGGATCCGCCTCTACCTCCAAAATAGGGACCTCAACCTCCTTCCTTTGTCGAGAATTGAGTCCACTTCGCAGCTCCCGCCTCTTCTCAGAAGACATAGCTAAGAGTTGACCATATGTAATATTTGCAGGCCTTTTGGATAGATCTTCTAAGATGGAGTATGGTCCTTGTCCCTGTGAAATCAAAAATCCTGCACACCCAACTTTCTTCTCCTATGTTTCTTACTAGTTTCTCCTTTCATCTTCTTAGGATCATTTCCATCTTGGTTATCTTTTTTTTTCTTTCTTTTTGTTACAAACACATCTACTTCATTATTTATGCTCTTATCTACTACATCAAAAGAATTTACAGGTGCTTTTCCTTTATTATTATCTCTTGTACTAGATGTAGAAGCTCTATCTAGATAATTATACTTATAATGACCCTTTTTATAACAACCATAACATACAACTTTAGAAATATTTATTTTTGGACCTCTATCTCCTCCCTGAGAACTAAATTCCTTTCCTTGAAGAAGATTAATAGTTAAGCGGCCGATCTTTACGAGCAGATCTTCATATTCGGTGATGTACTAGGAGAAAGATTTGTGCTCACCGAGAGTGGTTGTGGATTCTGGACCAAAGGTGTTGGTGTAGGCTCTACTTTAGCAACAATTTCTTTGAGCTCCTCTTCCATGCTTTCTTCTTGCCTTCTTGCAATCTCCTTTGCTTATTCAATGGTATCTGGGTGGTCATACTTCACTCGTTGTCTGATCTCTGGCTTCATCCCAAGAATGAAGTTCTTATAGAGGAGATTATCCACACCATTCATCAACCCATCCACTAGTCCTTCCTTCCGGATATGGGCATCGAGCTTCCTCCTTAGCTCTAGAACACGAGATGATAATATTTTATCTTCTCCTTCTCTCCTTTAGCTAGCTTTGTGATCTCGATCATGAGATTTGCATATTTCTGTTGTTCACCAAATTCTTCAAGAAAACTTTCGGTTAATAAATCCCATGAGTTTTCACATTATCACCTAGTGTTTCAAACCACCTAAGGGATGAACCATCCAAAAAGTAGGAAAAAATTCAGTCCATTGTTCCCTTCTTATAAGGCCATTACAAATGAAAGATTGTTTAAACTATTGAATGAAAGAGGAAACATCTTCATTAGATTGGGCTGAAAAAATAGGAATCTTCCCCATTTTAAAAGTAACCAACCACGGTGAAATACCAACTCACAAGTACAATCAGGAAGACATATGTGCACAAAAATTAGACTCACTATAATAGAAAGTGAATTTACACCTTTCTACAAAGAAAATAGGAATGACCATGGTAAACTATGGTAAAACTTGTTTCTTCGTGGTAAAACTTGTTTTTCTTGCGGTAAAAACTGACTTTACTATGGTAAACACTATTTACGATAAAAATGAAGTTACTAGGGTAAACACTATTCATGATAAAAAATGAAGTTACTGTGGTAAATACTATTCACAAGTAAAAGTAATGTTCTTGTGGTAAATACTATGCATAGTAAAAGTGACTTTACCATGGTAACTACTAGGCACAATAAAAACAAGGTTACCCTCCTATTTATTTATGACTAAGTGGGAATATCTCTCTAGAAAATCCACCAACGAGGAATGGTCCCAACAACGGAACCAAAATGTCATCACCAATCCAGAACTATGATAATTCTTCACTGGGAACTCCTCATTCTATGATTATTTACTAATGCACGCTTTTAGTTTGGTGGATGTAATCTGGAAACACAACAACAAACATAACACAAGAATACCATAGACTATGATAAGAAGGAATGATGATAAATTTGAAATATCAGTGTAAATTACCATATCAACATGAAATTGTTACAATCTCACCCATGAGGTACTTCAAGTGTTACTAACTTCACTTGCCTTCCAACAATATGGGAGAAACTTCACAATTACACCTCTTAATGGCTTCTTTAACACACCTTCAAAATGATGGCTTCCTTTACACACTTACTCATACAATATTTCTCACTACTTCCTTCTATGCTAAATGAGGGGGGTGGCCTCTTTATTTATAGGAATTCAGGATTATCCACCCTATCTCTAAGATAGGATAGGAAATCTCTTCTGGCCAATCATATTCCATGCCTAAACTCTTGCCTTTACATGTAGGCTTATCTTCTAAGATAAGATAAACCTTATCATCTCACATGGGTTCCACCTTTTTAGACTTTTCCACAAATAAAATACACAAAATATTTATGACATCACTCTTTGTCCTTATTACAAATATAATATTTCTAATTCCTAATCATGTAGACCCTACTTCTCTACTATCCCAACTTTGACATTTTTACATTCTTGGACCACTTACGAAAAATATTTACTTTTACAACATTTCTATTGTACTTTGATTGTTACCGTACTCTACTTTATTGGCATGTACCATCTTGATGGTGCCGTTATCTTCTATTGGATGCCACTACTAATTATACTTAACAACATCCTATTCCTAATACATACATTAATAAAATAGAAATTACGGAGGAAAATTTTAATGTCGACAAGACAGGGGATGAAAAGAGATATAAGAAATAATAAATAACTAAGCTACAAGGTGATGCATCGAGTGATGGACACTAGTTTTTCTCGTAGACACAAAATAAAAAAATACATGCAATAATCAAGCACAGACAACCAAATTTATAATGAAAGACCAGATGCGAGCAAAAGAGACAGAAAAGGATCTAGTATCGATCACAAATGTGTTTTATTGCTCTGCAAATTGATACAATGCATTACAAAATAGCTAGGAGGAAAGAACATACTGCAACTTTAATGGAAGGCATGAACTCCACAAATCCCTTTACTAGAAGGAAAGCGGAGCTTGCAAAACAAATAATGTCCAACCCTTTACAATAAATCCCGACCTGTATTTATAGATTCAATTAGAGAGAAGCATGAAAGAGAAGGTGAAACTCAACCATTGGCATTAATGCCTCTCAAAAAATCTTCCCCCACATCTATCTTTACCACATCAATCTTTGGTTCGGTGCTTTGAAGGAAGAGGAAATGCAGAGCAGATCGAATATGATCTCGGTTGGTGAAGCAAGGAGATCCTACATTAAAGGCCTCAAGAGGTTTCTCTATTTTCACCTACCATGCCCCGAGAAAATTAATTTTTATCTTTCCATGGTGTAAAAGACATCGAGACGCAGCTTCCAGCGGTGTCAAATTTACAATATTTCAAGCCACGAGTCAAAATATTAGAACAAAAATTGGATTTGTGAGTCCGTGCTTTATCTTTATCCCTTTTTCGCAAAGCGTAGAAACTCGAGAAAACTCCCGCGCCCTACTCCTCTACTTGGACATGTGGCACCCTTTGGTTGGCGGGAGATGCACTTCAATTTTTCCTTTGTCTTTTGTCAAAGGAAAATTTTCACCTTTTCCTCCGACTCCCCACTTTGGTTGACTCGGGCTCAAACGCTGAATTTTTCCTTTGGGCAAAGTTGCAGCCCATTTTGTAACTTTTACCCCTTCGGAATAACAAGGGGAAAAAAACCAACTTTCCCCTAACGACCCACTTTGACACAGGACACCCGGCTAAGATGGCGCTTGTTTAGAGACCCTCTCTTTATTCAATCCTTGAATTAGTGTCATTTTGACACTTGGCAGCCTCTGTCAGTATGCCCCATGCATTGACTATTCAATTGACTTCGGTTCCCTTTTTAGAATGGATGCGTGGAGGCCCTACACTCACTTGAAAGCTTGGTTCAAAATTTGCCTTTGAAAGAGTGTCGAGTTGACACTTGTAAACCTCCATTGGCCTATGGACTTTTCAATGGTCCCTCTTACCTTTTTGGACTAACTCTTGGAGATGTGCCACACTGACACTTGGCATTCTCTGCTTACGATTTTATACTTAGCTGATTTTGAGGCCCGTATTGTCCGCCTTTTGACTCTGTTTGACCATTTGCTACATGGAGGACTAATGCAAGTTTGAGTCTACGCCCTGGGCTCCCATTTCAAATTTGTGTCGGTGACACTGCACCTTCTCTCTTAGTTGAATAATTTTCAACAGCCTCGCAACTTTGTGGCTCTGGACACGTGGAATCCTGGTGCTCATTTGGGCTTCCCTTTCTAGATTCAACTTTGGAGAAGCGCCGTGTAGACACGTGGTTCTTTCCGCTGCCTCCTCCATACTTAGTCAATTTTGGACTCTTTCCTGAACAGGTTTCGAGCTCGAAAAAACTTTGAAACTTCATCATTTTTTCCCCTTCTTGTTCCTGGTTCCTTTGTGGCACTGCCCCTTCTTCTCTGAACCTGTTATTCCATTGTTGAGTCCTACTTGTAACTTGCAAAATGGAATTAAGACATGGAAACAATTGACAAAGTCATTTCTTCTTACATAGGGTTGTTTAATCCTTCTCGACCCTGCGCCATCTATTGTTGAGTCCTTCTGTGACTTGTTTACAAGATCTAAAAAATATTTCTCAGGTTCCTTCTATGTGGGGTCATGGCTGATCCAATATTTTTCCCAAGGCGAGAAATATGGATAACATATACCTTCTAAAGAGCATCATCCTCCTCATCGGTTATGACAAAATCATAATTGGCCATTCTATAATTTTAATAGGATCAATGGCCATAGAGATAATGATTTATATGCACTCCATGATAGGCTTCAATTGTTTAAGGATAAAGGTGTAATTGCTTTTCGCACACGCCATGTTGATAGATCACATTATCTAGTGTTGTGATGTAAGACAACGACATCTATCACTTTGACTAACTATTTTCCTCCTAATTTTATTTTATTTCATCATCTCTTGGTTTTGACTACACATGAGAAGATTCCCCCACTTATCATACACCCTATACCTAAGGGGGTCTCAAAGGATCACCACTCTCCATTATTTGATTCACATCTTCCTAGTGTTTTTATGATCACTTCAAGCTTATCATTCGGTACATATACTCATGACACCAAATCATTTTATTCTCTTGTGTGTAGTTGTCACCTTCTTTATCGCTAGATTCCTTATGTTCTTTAGTGTTATATGATTACACACTTATTCTCTAGTTGTATGTCACTATGCCTATTATTACACATGATCAATTATTTCATCTTTATCTTCCATATTTCTATTATTGGAAACCATAATTTGAATAAAAATCATGTTACATACATGCGTATTATACTACCATTACGATATTGTTTATGCTATCAACACATATACTCTAATCTACAACATCAATATGCTATAGTTACATCATCATCAATTCAAACACCATATCTAATCAACTCAAAGTAGATACTCAACAAATCATACAACAACACAAGTACATATCATCATATAAAAATGATCTCATCATATACATGCATATCTTGAAGTTTCGATAATAAAAATCAAGAGGCAACGCTGACTACAACATGTATTATACATCCTCCTCACTATTTCTAGAGGCTACTATCGGATCTCTAGAAATCGATGGCTCACCTCTTGATCTTCGCCTCTGTGCTCAAAATATTTTCTCCTCTAATCGAGTATGTAGTGACACTACCTTGGCCACTAACTTTTCATATCATCCTTGGAGCTCCACATATCTCTCAAACATGTTCTGATCTAGGCCACCTCCTCTAATTACCTCCTTCTCATGTGTTAGCTCTATCCTCACCTCGTCTCACACCAACTACAACATTATACATGTATATGTTGCCCTTTGTCAAAATATCTAACAAATAAGCATGCTCTTTGGTAATGTGGTCTATTATGTCAAATATCCCCCACCTAAGAGGACATCTAGGGTGCGTCGTGAGTTAATGTGTGTATCAATGTATCTACTGATCATCCTCCAATACTCATCACCTATGACACACTTGTAACATCTTTGACATGATCACTTATGATGACTTCAACTTTTGACATTGCAAATGTTGACATGTGATTTGTCTTAGGAAGGTGTATTATTTTGACTTTTGGAAATCATGTTTGCAATGGATAAGTTATTGTTGTTCGAGATTCATTCTTGCTGAAATTTTGTTTACTTGGAAATGAAGTCATTCTTCTCACAAAACCTTGATCAATTCCTTTGATCGGAACTATAAGTTGTGAACCTATACTATTGTTTTCATACTTATCTTATGTTAACAAAAAAACCTTGGATCAATTCCATTGATCCAAGGTATGCTTCAGTTCTTCTTATTGATCATATAAATTTTTTGATTGATAACTAACTTTTTGGAATGAAAATGGTAAAGTGGTTTATATATTAACCTACGTTGGCACTTGTGTTTTGTTTATAAATTTAAAGGACCTAAGGGCGGCTTGAGTGTCCTTACTTTATGCATCATATTGTAAATGGTGAGACTTGGACCTCCTATTTTAGATAAATGTTTAATAACGTTGAATAATTAATGACGTGAGAGGATTAAGGGTTTTGTTTGATTTTGTTCTTACTATGGCTATTAAGGCAAATACCTTAGCATTAGGAATTATAAGAGGAAGCGAGGATGTTGAATGTTACTCGGCTTTAAATCAATAGGAGATGTAATGTTTCTATAAGTTGTTATACTTTTTATGTTGATTCTAATCTAAGGTAATTCTGACCTACCTTAGACCTATTTCTAAACTACTAAGGTTTATATATTAACCTATGTTGGCATGTTTGATTACGGAAAAGTTTTGAAATGACCTAAGAACTAGGGTGGAAACCTAGCTAATGATAATCTAACCTAAACTAATACTAAGCTAATTCAATGGGGAGACCTAATAGGGCTTAATACAATGAGAAAGTGGTGAGTTGGTGTTCATCCTTGCAAAATCTAACAAAATGTGATAGCTTCTAAGGCATTTATGAGAATTGATTTTGAATTTATTTTTGACCTCCTTGTTAAAAAAATGTTTGAACTACCATGTTTGATTTTGGAAGTGCATAGGCATGGCCGAGAAATAGGGGTGTGATGTCTCTCGAGCTGATGGCATTATCTCTAAATGAATTCACATGCATATTTTGGATTTAAAAGAATCACCAAATTTGAATGGCGGTGGCGTAAATAAAGAGGAGGGAAAGTGGCATTCATTGCATTAATGACCTATACGGTTGTCAAGAAGGGTGAATAGACACCACAACTCAACCGCATCCAATACTTCACCACTCGATGAGAATATGCAAGTGGAGTTTGGGGGAAGTTGTTTGATCATTTGTTCTTTCTTTGTTTTTGCTCTGCATGGGGGTTCTGGTTCTTCAAACCAGCAGTTCTATTTTCAATCCTTCGTTATTTTTTGGGCATCTCTTTGCAAGTTATTTCTCAACCTATGGAATTATAAGAGAGAAATGCATAGAGGATAAGGTTGTTACCGCCATTGTTTAATTTGAATGAAAGGATATTTAAATAAAATATTTAAATAATAATAATAAATATTATTATTAAAATATTTAAATAAAAATATTAATTTAATAAACATAATGGAGGGACTCGGACTTGAGAAGGGGATCTTAGAATCTGCAAATCCAATTCGATGAGAAGCTCTATCGGTTGCATGATAGAAACTCTTCTCATTAAGTTGTTCTACTTTTGGTGACTAAACGATTCTTCATTAAAAAGAAATCCACGCTCTTGGAAACAAATGGGTTTTTATTTGTGATTTTATTTAGCATTCATGCTTGAATTGTTTTACCACAATGTATTTTCCTCATCATATAACACTTGTAGTGAGGTTTATTGTTTACCCTCCAAACGATGAAATTGAATTAATGGGTTTGTTCATGCCCATTAAACGTTGAGTAAATGAGTAAATCGTGCTTTAATTTCTCTAGGCTCCAACCAACAATTATGAATGTTGTCAATTTGTGTGATCTTACATTTTCCAAAAAAAAGATCCTTTATGTTACATTTGGAACAGAGGGGTTTTCTATTTGATAAGATAGGAATTGGGATGTTCTTTTATTAAAAAAATAAGGGAAGGTTAGAATTGGGATATCTTTTATTGAGCTCGAGATGATTTATATCCCTTCTATTTCTTCTATTCAAACTATGCTCAAGTATTAAAGTCTGATTCAATGTTATGGAGATTTCGTTCTCATTTTGAAAAACAACAGTAAATTACGCATAATTTTAATCCTCAAAATTTTATGAGCTTAATACTTTTTTGAATATGAGAACCCTGTTGGATTGTTAAGAAAGGAATTCATTTCAGAATTGTTCATCCTTGCTCGAAATCTGACAAAATGTGATTTAGCTTCTTCTGAGACTTTTGTGATGACATTGTTGTTTTCACACCTGCACGTTATGAAATGATTTGTTAATGGCTTACCTGTTTTTGGGTTTGAATGAATCTCCTTGTTAAAAATATGTTTGATGGAAGGGTTGGTAATTACCATGTTGTGATTTTGGAAGGACTTATTAAATGATATGTATCTTTCTAGAATGACATTTTGTGCTTCAAGAGTGGCCTTATTGGTTCATCTTGTTGGATTACTAGTTCTTATCATTAGAATTTGATATTTAGGTGATGTTGTAGGAACGAAGTAGCTATATTTAACTTTGGATTAAGCTCAGTTTTGACTATCCTAAGTAAATGGCTGGAACGGTTTTGACTTGATATTCATCTTCGAATTTGACTCTGAACACCTGTCTTGGGGTTATGTCTTTTTCTATTCCTCATTGTGTTCGAATAAGGTTTTAATTGGTTCTTCCCTTTCTTACTCGACCAAATCTTGAGGTAAAAACTATTCCTTTTATCGATTATCCGGGAATATGTGTTGACTTGACTGTAAATCTTGTATTCATTTTCTGCAAAGGATGATTAAGCTTTATTTGTAGTGTCTGAAGCTAATAATGTTGGATGAATTTGAATGTTCAGTTGTTTTTGATACTTCATGTATTGTGGCTAGGTGATGTTGTATGAACGAAATCATTTGAATACCTCCTTTTAGTCACTAGCTAACACGCTATTGTGGTGTTCGAATCGTTTCCCTTTTTACTTTTTATCTTCTTGTATTCGTTTTACGTTAAGAGAAACCCATCATTGATAGTTGACTTGCATGTTGCAGTCTTATATTTTGATTCTTTACTGATTAGTTCTATGTTTTCAATATTTGATAAGAGTTTAAAGATCTCTTGATCGGTTCCGTATCAGTTCTTTTATTTTGATATGATTTTCTTTTCTAGGAAAGAATAATGAGACCCTCACATTCGTCCTTGTTGTTGAATTTTCTCTCTCTTTCCTAAGTTGTTGAATACAATGTTGTTTTCATGAACTCGATGGAAGACTTAAGTTGTTCTCATTTTTCATCTGATTCAATTTCCCCTCATTTTATTACTCTTGTATGGAGCTGAGTGGTTAATTGGAGGGTAAACCTATATTTCTTCTCCTTGACTGATAATTTGAAATTGGATTAGTATCGGAAAAATAAGGGAACTCTTGCTTTAGGATGTTGTTGGTTCATCCTAAATTCCATCCTCAAAGATTGAATGAATTTGATCTTAGATATTATATGATGAATTAGGATAATGTTGTGTATTGTGGTTCGTTTCTTCTTTAAAATAATTCTATGTTTGGGAACTATTAGAGTTAGTATCTTTCTTTGAATTAGTTGCAAGAATCAAGAATGAACTATAAATATCTATAGTAAGAATGAGATAAGTAATTATGATGAATATTACTTATCTGATATAGTTCCTTATGAAATCATTGGTTGAAGAGCGTTGATTATATCATGATCTTTACTTAATATAATGTGATTTATCACTTTATCCTTCCTTCCATGACTATTATTTCTTCATGATGTATCTATCTGTAATGATTTACTATTTCATAAAAGCAGAGTTCTTTTTATGAAACAGTTAGTTGAAAGCACATCGTTTTAATGCTTAGTGTTTATCATGCTCAGTTCGATGAACTGACCCATGCTAGCAATTGTTGTAGATGGACTTCGTAAGTGAGAAAAGAAGACAAGTTATTTTATGATGCTTCTTATGTTTACCTAAAGGCTGGATCTTTTATGAGGAATTATGATTCTTTTTAAATGTAATTGAAAAAGGGAAAATGTATTTCTTAATTGAGCTTTGATGTTTTTGACATGAAAGATGTCTGGAATGATTAGATTTGTAAAATGTGTATTTTACCTTGATGAATGGAAAAGGATTGAGAGTTATTTGTATTTGATGTGTCATTCTCTTGTGCATTATGTAAAGAGAATTTGTAACTTATACTTATTCTCTCATAATTATATCTGTTTTGAACCTTTTCAGTTGGACTTAAAATGAAATAGGTGAAAAGGGAATTGATATTCTATTCCTTAAATAAATGCAACTTATCAAGTTGGCATTCATAGATGATCATTTAACTAAGTCATTATAGATATTAAATGATGATTATGAAAGTACAAACTCATTATGTTACCTTGTACAATGTAATAGTTTGCAATGAATCCTAACTAATATAAGTCAAGAGGAAAGGCAAATATTCTACAAGGATAAGCATTCTGTTAAGACCTTTTGGGAATCATACCCAAATAATATTTGGAAGGAGGAAAGTATACTCCCTCTTATTAAATCTTAATCGAGAATGATGCAATTGAAAAGAATAAATACATATACAATAAATAGACTTCATCTTAATGAAGTCTATTATAAAGGAATCTGAATCTGAATTCAATCATGCTTAAACTTGGTTAAGCTAAGTAAGTTAACCTTACTGTTGGTATGCTGATTTTGTTTGTAAGTTTGAATCTTAAATTAAGATACTAAAGAATGAAACACAAACCTTTGGGGAAGGGGTTTAGATGCAGATCTATCTAGCATGGCAATTATAAATCATTTATGGCTAGCAACCTTAATGTTTAAAGAAATTAAAGATTCAAGGGGTTATTGAAATTAAATATTAATTAAGAAGATAAGTAAGTAATCAACTTCTTATTTGGATATGTATATCCAGATGAGACGATTCCATAGGATGTTGGCACATGCCAACTACAGTACCATGCCATCGTGAAGACTTGGGTCTTCATGAGGGTACAATGTTGTAGTTGACATGTCGCAACACCCTTCAGAATTGGATCATCTAGATTTACATAAACTCATACTTGACCTTAGTTATACTCTAGGTCAGGTTAGGAGCATGCTTTTGTATAGGGGTAACTCACGATGACTTAGGGTAACTAGGCACATATAATCAACTTAGGTCAATTGAGTATGTCTATGTACCCTTAGTCACCGTGAGTGGTTCTCTATACCAATCTATGTTGCTAACCTAGATTAGGGTTGAACCTTGGACAAGTGGACTGACAGGAGTTAGTGAAGACCATTCTAGATAAAAAAAAAAGAAGAGGGGTGAAGGATGTATTGTTTGACAAGTATGCCATCTAGGAATATGAACATGAACAACATGTGAAAATCTTTGGCCAAAGTATCGCAAGCTATTGGTTGTGTTGTCCTATGTCACCTAGTTTAAGAAGCAGGATTTCAGATGAATATTGGTAACAAATATTTAGATAGGCCTCTTAAACAGAACACTTCAATACCTAGAAAAGGGTAAGAGAACCAAGTATACTTAGTATACAATACATTGAGTTAACATGAGAGATCGGTGGTTCACCGAGTCATGAAATGAGAGATCGGTGGTTCACCGAGTCATGAAATGAGAGATCGGTAGTTCACCGAGTCATGAAATGAGAGATCGGTAGTTCTCCGAGTCATTTATAGCTGCATATGGTTATCTATTATGAGATTGATTAGCATGGAATGTGTGTTCTAAATTATGATTATTTAGAATAGAGAACATTATTAAAAAAATCCCCTTGTTTCTAAAGTCCTCAAATGGGAATGTTACACACACACCTATATTAGTACATATTCATCACAAACATGAAAACACTTCTATCAACCATAAATAATATATTCACTTATACTTACAATGTGCCACCTCCATGGCTATGACATCATCCTTAGAAGAAGGTGTTTTCCATCCTTCTACCTCTCCTCCTACTACATCACCCCTGGTATATCTCATGTTGCCTGCCCACCACCACGGGAAATAATAGCACCCAACGGTGCTCTTCCCACCACTATGTATAAACCAGGTACAACTCGCATCATCTACTAACACAAGAACTATCTCTGCATCCACCTCCCTTGCACTTGGTGGATAAAACGGGGTGTTGTATGTCATGTCCTTGCACCCACTCTCCTAGCAACTTTGAATCTATCAATGCCATGCATATGGCTCGAGGGCACATTCTATGCTATACCAAACTGTCATGACACATGCTTACACTAAAAGAACTTGAATGGAACATGTCCTCTAACTACATGTTGCATCATATGCATTGTAGTTCTACCCAATCCTCAACCCATCCCTCATAGTCCCTATAAGGTCTTCAAATCATTGCATCGGACCCCATCATATTAAGAATCAACCTATAGGTCATAGCTTCGAACCCATGGCTCCTTGTAACCACCCATATGGTTCTTAAAATCTAAAGATATGCCTAATCCATTCGTGCACCACTCAATGGCCTCACCTTTGTAGCTATATGCTCATAGACCCATGCATGTAATAGTGTAGTAGTCGATAGCTCCACCATGATCCTCCTATGTAAACCTATACAAGTAAGGCAACACACATTGGCTCCTAGAATACCGATTCCCATGTTGCGTAATGCTCATAAAACTTTCATGCATCCTATATGATATGGATACACCATCTCCTTCCACAACGATATAAGAATCCAAAATAAATGCAATAAACTTCCACAAACACGTAACACTCGATATCACAATTTCATCCATCGTAATCAATGAATCTGCATATGTCTATGACCCTATAAAGTATTATCTTGTAGCTTTCTTCTCTCATCATGTATCACTTGGAGTCATCACATGTACTCTCTCTCCTACAACTAGAAATCGTAGTATCCTATAAACATCCTCAATGGTCATTGTCATCTCTCTGGTAGGAAAGAAAAATGTGTAATTTTTGCATGCCATCTCTCGTAGAGTGCATTTATCAGACACATATTATGGGAACCTCCCCAAATATAGTAATGTGTTGCAGCCCAACACGGTCCAATATATCCTAATCATCCTCCTCTAGACTCAATACAAACAATATAGACAAATTCCTACTGCATAGAAATCCCATGAATGTATTTCTCTTTGCACAAAATAGACAATCACAACAATCCCAAGTTAGCATCACAAACACACACAATAACATGAAAAAACGTCATTCTAAACTCATGGAACTCTCTAGACAAAACCGCACAACACCCTAGACCGTACCTCCAAAAATTGGATACTACCACCCGAACCGGGAGGTACCGTCCAAGGAAAAAAATTGGCCTTACTAGCTACGTCTTAGATAGAAACACCCAAATTCACAAAAATTGAAAAATGTAAAAATGGCTAAAAATTGTTATACTAATGCCTAAACTACTTCAAAACACAATACTCACTAGTTAGTCTAATGTCCGATTCAAAATCACCTCTCTGACTCTCTTGAACCTCAATGGAATAATCTCTCTCATCCTTGCACCATCCTCATAATACATATCTAAAATCACACTAAGTCAATTTACAAATGAAATTACTATTCACTTTTCCAACCTTACTATTTATAGTAAATCCTATTATTACTACAATTACTATAGTTACTATACTACTTCTTACAACTCCCGCACTAACATTGTTTCCTTTGTATCTCAAGCCTCATTTATCCATTTTTTGTGTCATCAACATCCATAGAATTATGTCTTTAACATTTACCGCATTGAACATTGACTACCACACTTCCTCCACTTTGTTACACACTATGCTTGTATCTCACTAGTCACTACTCATTCTATAAGTTTTAAGTTTTTATTCACACAAGCACTCTACCTTTCTTCCACTCATGTTTCATTGCCTTGCTTCTCATCCTTCACTGTAAGGGGGAAATATTTGGGGTTATCCTATCACCCCTAGAATGATTCAAGAAAATTTCCGAGTAATACACACAAGCACGTCGCATACTACTACCCTATTCTCAATCAATCACAAAGCAATATTCAAATTTATTACTCCAAGAATACGGTTTCAATCTATCTCAAGTGCTAAGTTGTCTCAAATTTTCACATATTTTCTCATATTCTCACAATATATTTCCCTCAAATGACCTAATATGGGGGAAATTCAACCTTTCAAATTAGTTTCAATCAAATACTATGTTTCAACTAATACAAATTGTTTCAATTCCATTCCAACAAGTATCAATATTTCTCCCAGATGACCTAACTTGGGAGCCAATCAAGCCAAGAACTTTTTCCATTTG
Source organism: Taxus wallichiana var. yunnanensis (assembly GCA_018340775.1). Taxonomy (NCBI): domain Eukaryota; kingdom Viridiplantae; phylum Streptophyta; class Pinopsida; order Cupressales; family Taxaceae; genus Taxus; species Taxus wallichiana. The sequence goes on along the minus strand of CM031238.1, from coordinate 229,067,114 downwards.
ACCAATTTTACACCCTTACAATCATAAAGTGGGGAAATGAAAATCATTTCCTTTCTTGAACCACTTTACGATGGTTTTGAAAAGTTTCAATTTCTTCATTTCCATTTGAAGTAGTGGAACCTATTTTGAGGAAGCATCATGGTGAATAGGAAAATATGACCGCTCTCCAAACACTCTTTCTCTAGAAATAGGATGCTCAAATCTGTAGTGTTTTAGCAACATGATGCTCACATCCATATATATTTTATGTTGGTTTGTGTAGAAACAAAATCACGCACATACTACTATTTACTATATCACCAAGTATGTTGTTTTATGTATGGATCTTGAGTAAGAAAAGTATTCACTGGTGACACACTTCCTATTCCATCCGCTTGCTTTGATTGTTTCTATTGTTTTTATCTCTCACATTTTTCACTCATACCCCAAGTCTCATTAGGTCATAGGGATACATGTCGCTTAATCACCTCACATTTATCACCAATTGTCTCAGACACTAGCACCTAGGGTGGCACTAGCACTCCAAGCACTCATGTCCAACCCGGTGCTCCTGTCCTCTTTGTTTTTGTTCACATTTTTGACATTTGTGGTCATCCTTTTCAGTTTTCTTACTCATATCCCAAGGTCCTAGTCAACATGTCATGTCATTAGTGTCAAAATTCAAGCAAGAGATCCTTATATAAACACAACATACATATCATTATAATGGTGGGTATTTTTATTTATGTATCTATCTACATTTCAAAGAGACTATATTTTGGTCTTATTACTCTAACTACACGATCCAAGTATTTCTGACCATCCCAAAATAATGATCATTAAGCAACACAAGCACATAGAACTACATGGATCTGAGATATTGAAACCCTAGCGAAATTTCAACTCCTCATTTTGAATCTTTGTTTTTAGGATTTGATGTAGTTTGGGCGTTTTACAGAGATTATTTATGTTTCTTTACGGGTAACTCGCGATCCAAGTATGACATAAAAATGATCATTAGCAAACAAGTGTGAAACCCTAAGAGGAAATCGGGTTCTCTTTTGTAGCCCCTGAGAGGTCTCTAGCGCCCTAGGCACCCTCGTCCCTAGCCTAATGACTCTGTCCCTGCCATTCTTTGAGCTCCGAATCTTGTTCAAGTATTTCCAATTTTCTTCCCTTCTGTTTATCATTTGTTCCAGCTGAGGGTACTTCGGGATAAGTAAAAATCATATAATTATCCTATCTCTTTCATTTTCTTACATAGTTATATTTATAAAAGTGTTAAATCATTTTTTCTTATTTTATATCATTGTAACTATTTTTAAAACTATATTTTTAATAAAATAATCATATTTTATTAAATCAATTTGGGAATTGATCACTCCCGACCATTCCTTCAATCTCCAAGTTTCAAAGTCTCTTATATCTCCTTAGCACTTTTTCTATCCAACAGCTCCTCTTGTGACAATACAATCACCCCACATGGATCAAAACAGTGATCCATGGTTCACCACATTATGATTCTTACTATTGGCATGCTCTGGCTATAACTCCTTCGGTCCCTCTTTAGATATGTTCTTCTTATATCCTTTATACTATTGAATTTCATTCAAATAACATAAATGGGAGTGAAATGTAGACACAAAAATATGCACTTATTACCATTACATTATGCCTTTAATATGTTGTTATATGCATGATTTATAAGTGTGAAGATTAGACATTGGTGACACATTTTCTTAGTCCTCTTTACTGGTTTCAATTGACTTTGATTGTGAATTTTCCTTTTCTTATTGCTTACATGTATATCTTTTGGTCATGTCATAGGGATCCATGTCCCCATTCTTGGTGTTGTTTTTATTTCTTAGCTTTGGGACAGTACTACCCAATTAGGACACTACCACCTAGGCACTAGTGTCCCTTTTGGGTGTTTTTTCCCATTTTACTTTATTTTCCAACTTGTCGGTTTCTTCTTTACTTTGGGTTTTTCTTGTCTTTATCTCATGACTTACGTCATATTTTGGTGTCACTAAGTACCGAAATTCATATATATACACAACCTACTAACTATTATTAGGGGCTAGGAAATTAGGCTATCACTTTCTATCTAATATATGGGAAAGGAGCAACATTCAAAGGTTGCATTTAGGCTGCATTATTCACTACATAGGAGAGGTTATTTCTGAATTCCATCTAACACATTCATCTAGGGAAAGTATTTGTAGGTCGCTATCTTGGTACAACTAGCACAAGGGAAACCTAGTTTCAAGGACATAATTCAAATCACACACTCATAAGAACTACGTAGAGTTTGAAATGTAGTGCAATGCTCGGTGACTATCACATTGGGATGACTATAGAGGTTAATTTGAATCAATCATATGCATTATTTGTTTCATCTAATGTTTTCTTAAGCTTTATGCGCAGTAGCTCTAGGGATTTTTTTGTAAAAATAGGTGTGATACATGAACCTATGACATATCTAGGGTGACAAACAATAAGAGGAAGGAACCAAGTTCAAACCCTAAAAAGACTAGAAGTGGAGCTGCTACCAGGACACTAGCACCTAGATCACACACTAGCACTTGGGGTCATCCTACCCTCGTGTGGGTAGTCTTGTTTGAAGAAGTCTCGGATCCCAATTTCTCATACATATCTTGCGTAGTCCAAATCTAACATTCTCATCATGTTTTCCAGCATAGAATATTCCTAGATCTCTCGAATACAAGATAAGTCACTCTTATCTCATTATTGCTTACACTTGTTTGTCTCTTGCATGCTAGATATTTCTTGTTACTATTATATGTGTTTGATCTCAATCCTTTGATATAAGATTTAAATTTTATTAAATCATATCATTGTCTTGTATTAGTCTTAGTCTCTAGTATTAACCAAGAACTTTTATCTATTTCTAAATCCATGTACCTATGTCAATTCCTCAATTTGTATCCATTTTCGTGTATCACTTTCAAATCTGAATCCATGTACTTGTATCACTATCCTAATTAATTCTGAGTGAACTTGTAGCATCCCCTAATAATTAAATAATGTACTTGTATCACTCTATCACTCCTAAATCTAATCCAAGTAAACCTATAACACTCAAAAACATTGAAACAATGTAGATGTATCACTTCTTTGATTTTGAACCATTGTACATGTATCAATCATGAATCCAATTGTATTATACATGTAGCATTTCTCAATCTTGAAACAATATCCATATATCCCTTCTCCAAACTGAATCTTGTTGTCAATGCCACTCTAAATCCTAATATGTAGGTTGAAGGTTTTCCAAAAAGGTCGTCAATCCATTTGATATGAATGGAATCTCATAAGATGGTGATAAGGCTCCATAAACAAGGTTCAAATGAACAAAAGGTAGTTAAAAATATTTTTAGGTATTCACAAGCCTTCGTATATGTCCCAAAATAATTGACGGAAACCACTATGAATGAGATGGTTGGACGAATATTTATTTTTGACACTCAAAACATTTCTACCTCACATTAAAACCTCAAACAAGGACTAGGTAACCATGTAGCTTACAATAAGTAAGTTTGTGTCATTTATAACTCAAGGATATAGCACTTTATACTCCTATACTTTGAGGCCATATCATTGTACTAGGAAAAGATATCCAAAAATCCATCACACTAGCACAAGGGCCAATGGAACCAAGGATGGCCAAGGGAAACAAATATGTGCATCAATAAATGTCGAATCAGTCCAAACAAAATAATTTTATACATATGCATTTGTAAATTGATAACAAATGGCCTAGTGGAACCAAAATCCATAGCTTTGAGGTGTGGAAACAATTGAAGGCAAAGAGATCTCAATAATCAAAAAATAAAGTGGCTAAGCAACCTCATTCAATTAGAGTCAAATTCATCACAATCAAATAAAATCATCAAAGTTAGAATTAGAAACTCACAAATATAACAAAACCATAGTTCTTAACACAATATAATCCACACAAAAGTACATACAATTAAATAATTTTTGATTAATTAAAGTATGGCACTTAGAAAATAACATACAGAAGGTTCACGCGGGAGAGTAGAGTGCATTCAAAAGTGTGGGAGGATTGGAAAGGAATCATGCACGGAGGACAGGGGAAAATTTTGGGACTTAGCCGTTTTCACGATGAGGAGCTATTTTTGGAGATAGTGTGTGGAGCACACAAACTAGTTAAAGACTTGTGCGACACACATTGGCTATTTTTGGAGGATTGGCTACGAAGTGCTTTACATGGATATAGGCTGAGAATAGATTTACTACTGACATTTAACTAGAAGAAGTCTATTGTTAGCGCACTTGCATGTGTGGCTATTATTGTAACGGCACGTGGCTAATAATAGCATGTGACGTATTTTGGGATTAGATAAGTGTGAAGGGTAATCCCCACCCTTATAAATATGTAGTGAACTATGTGGTGAGAAGGGCATGTGAGAACTGAGTTATTGTGAGGTTATGTTGCCAAATCTGATGTGCGCATAGACTATGGTATTATCTATTGTAATAAGCTTATGTGTATTTATCATGTTTAATGCAATGGAATGTGTTGGCTGAATCAAAGTGTCAAATCTTGAGTATAATTGGTTCGTGCATGCTTGATTTCATCATGGTTATCTCTTAAGTCTATTATTCTCTAGATCTAGATCTGAATATGTACTGTAGAATGAAATATTAGTCATAGATCTGAATGATTTAAGTCTTCATCATGCTAACATCCTGCAACAACAACCCTAAAGAGGGACCCGTACCTTTGTGCACTTCAGGTGAGTGCTCGGTCTAGGCTGAGTGATGTGCTAGTGCACCTAGTCTGTTATTGGTGAATTCTAGGCTGCATCATTGGTTCCATTGCTGGGACCTCTTTTTCAGTTGTTTTCAGGATGGTTCATGATGAATATATACTAGTTGACCCTAGCAAGTGTTGAGGAGTGGATACATGATCTAGAAGAAGAATACACACAGAGGTTCAGCACTTTGGATCTGAGTTTAACACACACATATGGGTGGAACATAATCTATATGACAATTTATATGAGAGTTTCTTTGTTATCTTTCCAGTAGAATTATATGAGTGGTTGATTGCTTATACATCTAAACGGAATTGGAGGTATCACACACTTATCTGGATGCAGGAATAATTTCAGGCCCTTTATGATGTTGATCTAATTTGGACTCACGCAGCTGTGGATATGTGGTTCTATGGTGTTTTGAATAGTTATATCTTAGAGTACTCAATTTCCACTTATTCATGCCCAGAGGTAGCTGAATTCTAGTTTTTACAATATCCAAGGGAACTTACATGCAAGGCATTCCACTAGCGATCAAGATCCTAATGGTAACTTTGAATTTGGAGAGAAAACCAATGGCTAACTAAACCCCACCACGCGTGGGGGTAGGAGCAAGTTTGGTGAAATATGGAAGACCTAGCGGTAGAGAGGTAGAGAGAGGAAAGGTGGCTTAAGTATAATGAGGCACGCGAGAGGGAGGTAGAGAAGTAGCGGGAGGTTATAAACCAAATGGAGTTATGGAGAAAGATAGTTTGGGAAGGAACTCGAGTATCGGGAACTCTCCCATTCGGGAAAGCATGACAAGTAACCCTCCTTAGCCTCACATAGAAGCACACCGGAAGAGATGACTGGGATGTGAGCATGCATCTAAATTCACCTTGAAACCTTACCCTTGCGCTTGGTTTTTCAACATCTAGTATAATAAATAGTCAATGAAGCTAATTAAAGTAGTGGGAGAGTAGGAGCGAGTCTTATAAGAGGCACATTGATGGTAGTGCAAACGACTTCATTGTTATATGGGAATACCTTTTCGGTGTATCATTTGCAGAATTTAGGTGTGTAGATTTTGGACTATCTTTTGGAGTAGTAATACTTCGTAGACTATTAGGGTATAGTTAAATACTACTTTGTTGGGACATAGGAAGTACATATTACGGTATGACCCCACTACATGTTCGGGATCGGGGGTATATGTGGCTTTAGATCCAGTGGATTTGGTGGTTCGGAGGAAGAGTAAACACGGGAGGTTACGGATCGGGTAGGCAAGGTCTGCACCAACCCCATAATATTTACATGGAGATGTATCTTCATCTTTCAGTATAGGGGCATAGAAGATGCTATTGAACATGTGCATATGTGTGAAATATTGTGGTGCGCAAAAGGAATCATGGCTTCGAGCTTAGGGAAATTCAATTCACTACTACATTACAAGGGTGCGCACATAGTTGGTACATAAAGTTTGACCCTAATCAGACTTGTGTAGACTATCCAACTTTAAAAGATGTATTCCTTACATAGTTTCACATCCCGAGTTTTATCAAAAGAGTATAAGTGCACTCAAAGATATTAAGCAAGGCACTCTTCGAGAGTTCCAGGGAGTATGATGCCCATTTTAAAACATTGTTATCTAAGCTTTCTTATGATATTCATGCAAGCCAACATGTACAATGGTTTGTTGGAGGTCTGATTACACCTTTTAGGAGGGCGTTATCACATAAAACATACACTAATTCACGTGAATCACTTGAAGCAGCCTTATGTGTTGAGGCGGTTGAAAGTATAGACAACTGGGTGAGCTAGTTTTTAGAAGCACAGATCACAACTATGGCAAAGCAGATTGGATAAACTATCGGAAAATTCAGCACATGAGACACGCATAGGAATTTGGTGCATAGATTGTGAAGTGGAAGGTCACACAAAGGATAGTTGTCCCCACAAATCATGTACTCACTACTATTAGATTTTGATACATGCCATTTAAAATATGATGCTAGCCACTTTGCCCATTACTACAACGCGTGATAAGGAAGAACATTTCATGCTACTACAAAATATGTAGGTCCACAACTCATGACACAGAAGACTGTCGGTTGATTGGTCAGATCCATGATGCTATAGATATTAGTGTACGGCAGATAGGAGTTTCAGATAATTCTAAAGGAAAGAACGAGCATCAATATCAGGATCAAAATTAGGCGCGCTATGATAGGAATGAAGGGCATTTTGAAGACAATCATGTCTCGAGGTCAAGGATATCGTGGTGGATTTGGAGGAGGAGGCTGTGGTGGTGGAAGAAGAGAGTTCCCTCATGGAATGTGTTATACATGTGGATCTCCTGACCACTACATGTGTGAATGTCCTCAGAATATTACATGTTCTTTTTGTGGAAATAATCATAGCTATGAGGAATGCCCCATCCTGTATGAGTGTCTTAGCAAGTAGCATAAATAGGAAAACAAATGTGTGTGGATGGTTAGGATACAATGTGCTATGGAGAATCAGTGGATGCCCAAGTTGGAACTAGAATCTGAGGCATTGCAGGTAAAGATCATGATCCGCGCCAAGTAGTGTGTGTTAGAGAAGCACTGCAGCAGAATCCTACCATCACTAAGGAGGAGGTTATACATGCACAATACCCAGATCTTGCCCATCATAAGGAGGTTTATCAGGAAACCATGGAGGTACTCAAGAATCTTCAAGGTGAGATATAATATTTAAAATAGCAATCATGGAAGATGGAGCAAAAGAAAGCATCAGAGACGGTCCAAACTGATATAGATGACTTGAGAGAAGTGTGCAAATTTTCTACAATATCACGGATCACTTAGCAAATAAAGAAGTGCGGATAGGTCATAGAATAATTTTTGGTTCTATTTTATTGCCTTTGGTATTTATGGAGATTGGATTGTCTGATGGGCCAAAGGAGAAGATTTGGGAGTACCCCACAGAACACAAGTTTACGCAAAAAGATTTAAAAATACTTGTGTGAAGAATCAATGGGTAGACCATTCAAGTAGAGGGTGGAGAAGTGGTATGATATACTCCACGTAACATTTGAAGAAGAGTGGCGCATACCCAAGGAGTTACCTTTGGTGGTGGGTAAGGCAGTATAGTTTGTAGTCTACCAGCATTTTTGCATCGTGCGATTTGCGATGAAGGACAGAGCTTGGATCCCATAGTGCAAACTGTTGTATGCCTTCACATTAATATATTTCCAAGCATCATTTCATCGGTTTTCGATGCGTGCCACCTAACCTTCAATGAAAAAAATGCAGATTGTGACTACCACACTCTGAGAAATAAATATGTATATCTAGGGTGGAATGCCTACATTGAGAGGCTTATCTCAGATATTATAAGCATGAAGCCTGTAAGCTTGGAAGTTGGGGACACCAGAGTAGTGCTTGTGTACCTTCAACTCAAGCCCAAGCTAGAGAACACTAAGTATGTGGAGAATGAGTTCATGCTCCTAGGGCTGCCAAAAGGTAAGCATACAATGGAAAATGTTCCATCTCCTAAGCCCACATATACAAAAAAAGTAGATGATGAAGAAGAGAATCATGAAGATAGTGGTGGTTTGGAGCATAGAGGAAGAAGGCAGCCTCTAAATAGGGAAGAATATAAGCACGCGACTACTCCACCCTAGCCATAAGAAGGATATGATGAGGACCTGGATGTGGTACAAGGAGAGCATCATTTCAAAAGAGTATTCGGAGAACAAGGACCTAAGGTGCTACTCCACAATCAATGCACATATCACCTTGAATCTCTCCACAGAAGGAGACAACTAAGAAAAGAAGAAGGAAGTTTAAGCTAGATGAGGAGGTAGAAGAGTCTAAGGAAAGTACACCTAATTCCCCTACACCTCCAAAGAACATGGAAGAACAAAAGGATGAAGAAATGAAGGATGGAGAAGAAGGAGAAAAGGAGGCAGATGAGACAATGACCGAGACTACTCAAGGTACAATAGAACAAGCTCCAAATCTTAAAGCTCAAGTTCCTAAGGGGCCAAGATCAAAGAGAACAAGTGGAGAATATGTTCCACCGGTCATGGGCTACACCGAGGACATAGGTAAAATTGTTTGTGCCCGTTTTCAAAGCACAGTGACACAAAATGAGTTGTATGGTTGGGAGCTAATGGATGAAGATATGGAAACCATGCGCACAAGGAAGAAATTTTCATGGTCGATGCACATGCACATGGATGAACCAGACTTTGATGTATGTGAAGAGTCATGTGTATCAAGGAGGTTGAAGAACACACCTTAGGAAAGACACATAACAAGTAAAGCCTATTATGATGTCAGATGAACAAGCGAGAAATGCTTTGGTGAAGGTCTCGACGGAGGTAGCACAATGAAATATGGATAAAGATGAAATAATTAGGGCACTTTGAGGGAGGAGATCAAGACTAAGGATGTAGAAATAACATACCTAAAGAAAGAAAAAGACTTGGCACAGAAGAAGAATGGTGCTTTCATCAACATGGCAGAGGAAGTTGGGGACAATATCATGAAAGAAAATCCATACTTAGAGCCAAAGGTACCCAAAACGTTTCCTTTGGCAATGCATTATGTACAAACTTTGGTGGACTTGGTGCTTGAAGATGAACCTCTGCACATGCCAGAACCAAAAGATCCAACATAGGAAGCAAAGTGGGAAAAGGCTTCGGTGATGAGAAAGATTGCATCATATGAGGGGTTGCTTCAGAGCTTGCAGGAGGAACTGAAGAAAGTAGATCAAGCATTGAATATCTATACAGCCCCAGAAGATGTTATAAGAACCAGGACCATTTTGGAAGACAATGAAGTCCTGAAGGCCATGAAAGATGATACCTTGGGCCACGCATAATGGTTAGCACTTGTCAAGTAGAAGCACGAGGCCCTTATAGCAGCTCAAGAACCACACAAGGAAAGGTTGGATGAGATTGGGAAACTCATCATGCAAAAGATGGACTTATTAGAAGGAAGAATGACTGCCATGTCTAACATTGTGTTGGTCTTGCAGAATGAGAAAGGAGAAATTGCAAAAGATGAGTTAGAGTCAATTGTAGTGGATATTCCAGAAAAGGCAGAGGTCACACTCAATGATTGGTAAACTTTAGAGGTGGAAATAAAATAAGAATATCCAAAATTGATTCTTCATGTTGAAGTAGAAGATCTTGCAGGGTAAATACATTCTTTTATTCATCAAAATTCTTTCTATTCTTCTATTCATATTCTTTGATTCGTTTTGGAGATAACCATTTCTGGGGTGGCAATACAATTAGTGTGGGGTAATGTTGATCAATTAAAGTATGGAACTTAGCAAAGAACATATAGAAAGTTCACATGAGAGAGCGAGCACATTCAAAAGTGTGGGAGGATCGAAAAGGAATCATGCGTTGAGGACAAAGATAGATTTGGGACTTAGCCATTTTCACGATGAGGATCTATTTTTAGAGATAGCATGCGGAGCACACAAACTAGTTAAAGAGTTGCATGCAACTCACATTAACTATTTTTGGAGGATCAGCTACGAAGCACTTTGCATGGATACAGATCGAGAATATATTGACTACTGACATTTAACTAGAATAAGTCTATTGTTAGTGCACTTGAATGTGTGGCTATTATTGTAATGGCACGTGGCTAATAATAGCATGTGACCTATTTTGGGATTAGATAAGCGGTGAAGGGTAAGTCCCCACCCTTATAAATATGTAGTGAACCATGTGGTGAGAAGGGCATGTGAGAACTGAGTTATTGTGAGATTATGCTTTGCAAATATGATGTGCGCATAGACTATGGTATTATCTATTGTAATAAGATTTTGTGTATTTATCATGTTTAATGCAATGGAATGTGTTGGCTGAATTAGAGTGTCAAATCCTAAGTATAATTGGTTCGTGCATGCTTGATTTCATCATGGTTATCTCTTAAGTCTGTTATTCTCTAGATCTAGATCTGAATATGTACTATAGAATGAAATATTATTCATAGATCTGAATGCTTTAAGTCTTCATCATGCTAACATCCTGCAACAACAACCCTAAAGAGGGACCTGGTACCTTTGCGTGCTTCGGGTGAGTGCTCAATCTAGGCTGAGTGATGTGCCAAAGCACACCTAGGTCACAGTTATTGGTGAATTCTAGGTTGCATCAATAATCCACATCACTATCTCTTTGTGACCTCCCACAATCACTCAAGGGTAATAATCATGCTATAAATTCATTGAGTGCACATCTCGGCATCCATACGGGCATAGAGCCTTGTATGACATCGAGCATAGCTTAGAATAAAATAAATAAATATAACAACCCACTTCCATATTAATAATAACACTATGTATAGAATATCACTTCTATACTAGTGGATGTGACAACACACAGTATAGAATCCCACTTCGTACTTATAAAATTAGAACATTGAATAGAATCTCACTTGTATACTCATATATGTCACAACACCTAATACACAATCACATTTTTATACCCATAACATAACAATACTGTGTTATGTAATCCAACTTCTATACTCATAGAATTATAAAATTGTGTAGAGAATCTCACTTCTATACTCATGAATTTCAACATTTAAATCATAACCTCACTATCACAAAAGTATAATAGGAAATCTCTTCATCCTAATTGTTGTGAACCTCTTCCATGTATAATCCATTGTACAAAGGAAAGATCTCTATAAAATCCATAACTTGACTATCGAGAAAAGTATGCTAGAAACCCTCCTCCTCATAACCTATTTGAATTTCCCCATATGAAGAATAGAATACCATAGAAAGGCATGTGATGTAATTCCAAGAGTTGATTTACCAAGAGGGAGTCAATGAGATAAAAATGTAGATTTTGTTCACATAAATGGATGAAATGTAACATCATTCATCATGGCATAAATATTTCACACCAACACCATGTTAATAATATATCATGATATATAATACACAAATCACAATCAACACCCCACAAAATTATAGTATCACAATCAAATCAGAATTGGCCTATCTCACACCATATTTCAATGTAACCTTGGAAAACTAGAAAAGCAATAAAGAGCCATAATGTCATTCAATAGTCGTATACCACACATGGTTTCATATACATTCCTTTCAAAGTCTTGAGGAAGAAGGTAAACCCCATGAAAACCATGGTCACTATTCCAATCAACAAGAAAAAATATGCTAGTTCCCAAATACCAATAAACAATCAAGGGAAAGACTTTGTGTCTCTAAAAAATCCAAAATAAATTACATCTATTACATAATGAGAAACCATAGGGTAGCTCAAGTGTGGGAGAATGTAATGAGAATGGAAGTTCCACACAATTTTCTTGTCTCAACCACAATCAAGAACAAAACAAATGTTTTATGGAACTAGTAGACTTATATCAACCAACAATTACTCAAAGCTCCAAGTGCTACAACATGTATACAATACCAATTTTCATGCCCACACAATTTTGGCCCAGATATTCTTTGTAGAAACAAAATAACACACTTTGGGTAATTATCTAGTCCTGATTACATATTACTATTCATATGATTCCTAAGTAAGAAAAGTACTAATTAACCCATGTCTTTGGCCACCTTTCTTTGCTTTATATTACCACTTTTGGTATTACGCCCTTTTAGCTCGGTCTACCTTTTTACACCTCGGCATTTATCATCCTGACACCAACACCCATCTAAGACACCAACGCTAGGCGTCCTCATCCCCTCTGGGCACCCCTGACCTCAGTATACTTTGTTCACACTTTTTGGGTCATTTCTAGTCATTTGAGCATCTTATATTTTTGTTATTTGGCCTTTTTAGGGTTGATTACGAAATTCAAGCAAGGGAATCATATAAATATAAAGTTATGTGATCATAATAAAATACTAAGCATTAGATATCACCTTCTAAGGTTGCATCCATCAAGCATCTAAGAGCACCATTGCATCCATCTAGCATCATCCAAGGGACACAAGGGATGGTTATTCCACATACACTTCATAGGAGGGAATTTCATTCTATTCCATGTACACTTCTATTATATTTATTTACATCTAGCTAATTTTCTCGTTATCAAGTGTGACATGCACAAGAACCACCTAAGGAACAATTCCAAGCACACACGCATAGAACTACAATGGGTCCGAGATGTAGCACAACGATCGTCATAAGATCACCATTGTGATAGTTAAGGATAGTTTGACCCCTTATTATGCATCTTTATTTTTAGTATTTGATGTTTTTAAGGGTTTTGTAGGTCATTATTTCATGGCAGGTTTCGTATGACTTCGGAAATCATTGTGCGACCTCACAAGAATCAAAGGTGAACAATAACGAATACCTTGCGACCATTTAGATGAGGTTTTCTTAGCATTTCCACATAAAGAGTCTCCCATAAACAAGTCTAGGGCACCCAAAGGCACCCATGTCCCTATCCAATTGCCCCGTCAATATATTCTTCTATCTCTACATTTTATTGAGATTCATTGTGACGATCAATGCTTCGATTTTTAAGTTTTTCAACTCTATAGACATGCGGGATCTCTTTGAATTAGCTAAGGCTTTTTACCCTCTCTTTGCACTTAGGTTTTCATAATTTCTTACTTAGTGTAGTCACAAAATCATGCACTTTAGGCATTATTTATCTCGGTCTCATATTAGTATTTAGAAGGTTTTTGAGTGAAGAAAGTACTAATCAACCCATGTCTTTTGGAAATCTTATTTTATTTTATTTAGTCATTACCACCTATTTTCCTCCACATGCCCATTCTATTATGGTCATTTCCTATTATTTTAGCCTTGACTAGGGTACAGGCTAGTACTTGTGGTGCCCATATGCACCCCACGGTCCCACCAGGTGCCCGATCCTTCTCAAGATTTCCCACCACTTTTTGGGCTCTTTCTAGCCATTTGACATCTTTATCTTTCTTTTGGTCATCCTTTTCAGGGTTAATTATGAAATTAGATCAAGATAACCCTATAAATATAAATTTATGAGACCATAATGAGGGACCTAGCATCACTTACTACTATCACTCCATCTAGAGTTACATCCATCTATTGCATTGGAGATCACTTACATCCACATAGCTCCATCATCAAGGCACAAGGCTAGGACATCTACATCACACTTCATAGGGGGATTATATTTTATTCCATGCACACATTATATTACATTTTATACACATAGTTATTGCTCTCTACTTCACAAAGTGTGACTAGCACAAGAGCAACCTAGGGAACATTCAAACACACTTGTACATAGAACTACATCGGGCCCGAGATGTAGTGTAGCACTCAATTAGTAAGTCCACCATTGTGGTTGATGAGGAAATTCAGTCCCCTTCATTTGCATTATTCTTTTTTAGGGTTTGATGCTTGTTTTGGGGTCTTGCAAGTCTTTTATTCAGCTTGGAGTATTGGTGAAATTCAACACAGGATGATGAAGTTGATATGACACACATCAAGGGTTTCGGACCACCTTCCGACCCTATAAAAACTAGTTTTAAGGATTTTACATAAACCATTGAGAAGAAATTTCATACCAAATCACCCGCAGGCGCCCGGTGCTCTTCCGATGCCCCATTCCAGAGAAATAGTCCAAATCCACTCTTTTCGGGACTTCTATATATTCATTCCTACTCCCGACTTTTCCAATTACCTCTACAACACTCTCACGATAGTCATAGTAATCCGTTTATTTCCTCACTCTCTGTAGCACTTAAAATAAGTTATTTCCTCACTCTCTTTAGCACATAAAAGCTAGCATTTCCTTTCCGATTTGCATATCCTAAGTTTTTCATCTTGTTTGCAGTAATAGAAGCATTGAGGAGTTAGGGCACATGATTTTGAGAAAGGGCACACAATTTCAAGCTAAGGTTTGAGCTTACTTGACACATAAGACAAAATGTGGAATTTTATTATGGCACCCGATTAAAATAAAGCACCTACGGAGGAAGAACAGAAGGTACGAAGGGGAAGAAAAAGGTGGAAATTGAGGTCGAAGTTGCTCTTCAATCACGAGAGTAACTTTTCAGATATGTATCCATCGTATCCTCTGTTCCAGGAGTGATAATCGTGATGGGATTGGATTCCCACATTTGTAGATGTAAAGTAAGTTATTACAACCACCACACCACTGAAAACAAGGGATAATTGGATGCGTTGTTGAACATGAAGACCAATAAGCACACGGTGGAGGACATGTCCTCTTAGGACACTCAGTGAAAACATTGGGAAGAATTTTTCTTAAAATGGTAGGAGTTTTCGATGATTATATGAACTCCCCTATTTTGGAAAACCAGAATATGTTTTATACCAATGGATTATGAAAATGCCATTAGTCCATGAGGAATTTTTCTATTTTGTTGGATGGAGGGTAAGGATCACATCAGCCCTCCAATTTTCGATAAATTCTACATTCCTCACCTTTGCAAATCGATTCACGGACTAAAGGGCACAGGGACATATATTATTAGTGATTTGATTGATAAGGCAATTATTATAGCCACCAGAAAGGAGTTGGGATACTCTAAGGGTTTATCCTGAATGGACATATACAAATTAAGGAAGTATCATGTAGTGCAGGAAGCCGCACACCTGCTCACTAAATTGAATGATCAAGAGAGATGGTCACAGGTAAATACCATGTGGTTATATATCACGAAGAAAATGTCAGAAGGAGAAGTATACAATCTAGAAGGCTACATTTTCAAAAGACTATTATTTCGCTCAACAAGCATGCACATGTGAGAAGATAAGTTTTTGTATTATTATATTATCTCTTGTCTTTGTAGAAATTGGAGTACCGGATGGGCCAAAGAACAAAATTTTGGAATACCCCATAGAAAAAAAATCCCTCGTGGAGAGGTTTGAAAAATACTTATGTGAAGGAACAATGACCGCCCCATTCAAGAAAAGGGCGAACTATAGTATGACCATCTTCGCATGGTGTTTCGGGGATCTTGTTCTTAAAGAAAATCAAAATGTCACTACACTCAAAGATGAGGATCTCGGTGTTTGAGGAGGAATAGTGTATTATTCAAAGGAGCTACCCTCGGTAGTAGGCAAGGTAGTACATTTCATGGTGTATCAACATTTCGCATCGTGTGGTTTGTAATGAAGGACAGGATTTGGATTCCATGGTGCAAACTTCCCTATGCCTTCACATAGCATTACTTCTAGGAATCAGTTCACATGTTTACCAATGCACACTGACTGAACTTCAATGCAAACAAGGTAGATTTGGACTACCATACTCTCATAAAAACATATGTTTATCCTACATTGAGAGGCTCATTTCATATGTTATAAATATAAAGCCAATAAGTTTGGCTATTAGGGATAGTGGAGCCGCACTCATCTATCTTTAGCTCAAGCCTAGGCTAGAGAATAACAAGTATGTGGAGAATGAATTTTTGTTACCAGGGCTGCCTAAGGGTAAACATATAGTTGAGAATGTGGAAGCTCCAAATCCTACCGCAACTATAGATATAGACTAAGAAGAAGAACATGAGGATAGTGGAGGCTTGGACCATAGAGGTCGGAGGCAGCCCACATAAAAAGTGGAGAGTGAGCGCGCAGATACTCCACCACAAAACTTGCAAGAAGGAGAAGAGGACTTAGATGAGGATGCAATCCCTAAAGACCACCTATTCATCATCTATCTTTAAGAGGGTATTCAAGAACCAGACCCAAGGAATGAGAATCATCATCATGTGTATCAAGAAGATCACCTCTGACTCTCCCCTCGAAATAAGTACCAGAGAAGAAGAAAAGAATAAATTTTAAGCTTAGTGAGGAGGGCGGAGGAGTCTCAAGAGAGTGCGCGTGGAACCCTGGAGGTTCAATAGAAATATGTAGAGGAGCCTTGGGATGAATAATAAGGGGTGAAAGAAGTAGAAGAGATTGTGTGTGATAAATCCAGTGTGCGCTTACAACTCGAGACAAGAGAAGGGTTGACTCCGAGCACCTTAGCGCTTAGGTTCCCAAGGGGCCAAGGACAAAGAGAAGTGAAGATTATATTGTGCCAAGTATGGGTTATGTTGAGGACACAAGAAAAATCATTCGAATATGGTTTCAAAGAATGATGGACCTTAAGGAATTATATGTATGGGAGCTGATGGAACTAGATATGGCCACTACATATGCAAGGAAATAGTTATCCCGGTCATCATGCGTCTGCGACCATCATATGGATGAACCAGATTTTGATGTATGTGAGGAGTCCTTTGTCTTGAGAAGAGTAAAGAAGGCACCACCAGTAGGCACATGACCATAAAGCCCACTCTTATATCCGTGATGAGTAGGTCAATAATTCCTTAGTCAAGGTATCTCTTTGAGGTAACATGAAGAAATATTGATAAGGCCACCACCATTAGAGCGCTGATAGAGGGATAACAAGGATGAAACTGTAAAGATAGAGTGGTTAAAGGCATCGAAGGAAAAAGAAAGCACAAAGAATGAGGCCTTGATTGACATGGTCAAGAAATTGGTGATTACATTTTGAAGGAAAGGCCTCATCTTGAATCAAAGGTACCAAACTTTTCCTTCTCATATGCATTATATGCGCACTTTGGTTGATTTATTGCTAGAATATGGACCACTTAGAATGTCTGCACCAAAATATGTTGAACAATAAGCAAAGAGAGAAAGAGCCTCTATGATTAGAAAAATTTCAATGTATGAGGAGTTGCTCCAGACTTTAAAGGATGAGCTAAAGAAATAAGATCAAGCTCTTAATTTGTGTGTAGCACCAAAGGTAGTAATAAGGATCAAGACTCTAGTTGAAGATAATGAATTCCTAGAAGTAATGAAAGATGAGAATTTAGGGTGTACAAAAAGATCGACACTAGTAAAACAAAATCATGAAGCCTTTACAAGAGCTTCAAATAGGATCCACATAAGGAGAGAATAGATGAAATTGGGAAGCTTATAGTGCAGAAGATGGATCTTTTGGAAGGAATGATGTATGTTATGTCCAATGTTGTCCAATTACTGTAGAATGAGAGGAAAATATTACTCAGGATGATTTAGATTCCATCACTTACAAACATTCCGTAAAAGACAAGGGTAGCGCTAGATGATTGGAAGACATTAGAGGCAGAAATCAAACTTGAATATCCAGAGTTGATCCTCCCAGTTGAAGAAGAGGATGTTATAGAGTAAAGATTCATTCTTTTGTATAGTGATTCTTTGAATTCTTTCAATTTTATTCTTTATTCTTTGAGAACATCAAAAATAATCCCCATTTTCGGACGACAATTTACTTTAGTGTGGTGTAATGTTGAGCGAAATAATATTGTTCTAAGGAGAAGACTCACAAATAATACACGCATGGGAACAAGGCCCATTTGAAGATGCGAATAATAGGAAAGGAAACGCGCACCTTTACAAAGCGATTTGGCTCTGGAATTAGCTATTTTTATGGATAAGGGCTATATTTGGAGATAGCATGCGGAGCACACATTGGGATGGAGACTTGTGCGACACACAAATGGTATTTTGGGAATGAGCGGTTGATAAGTGCCATGCATGGTTATAGTTAATAATAGGATTACTTATTCCAGATAACTATAAGACTTATATTATTAATCTTCTCGCGCACTTACATGTGTGCATGTTATTGTAAAGGTGCATGGCTATTAAAAAGGACATGCGACCTATTTTCAAGTGCGTAAGCGGTGAAGGAAAGTCCCCACCCCTATAAATACGTATTGAACTATGTAGTTTAGGGGACTAAGTTATTGTAAAATTATGTTGTTGAATCACCTTGTGTGCATGACTTATGGTGATACTTTATAATGTAAGAAAATTTTGTGTTTATCTACATCGATTTAATGTAATGGTTAATATTTTATTGTTGGATAATGGTGTTAGACTTAACTAAAAATGGTTCATGTATGGTTAATCTTATTACATTTATTTTTTAATTCATGACTCTCTAAGATCTATATCTAGATTATGCACATGTGGAATGTTTATGTTTATTTATAGATCTCGAACATGTCTTATCTTCATCACACTAACATCTTGAAAAGAAAATCTAAAGAGGGGCATGGTACTTTCGTGCTTCGAGTGAGCGTTATTCATAATAGATTCTAGGATGCATCTAGATGAACCTCAAAACATGCCATTTCTTGAGACTCTCATATTTGAGCATAATACTATGCCACATGACATTTTTATTCAGCTCCTTAGTCATCAACTAATCACCCTATTGCCTACTCATTACTTTTCTCCTTATCGGTTAGCAAAATATCAAGGTAATCCATACTGTAATTATCATCAAATCAATGGACATAATGACAATGATTGTTTATACTTTCACATCGTATAATCCAAAGTCCTAAGCATCAAGGTGTTATTTCATTTAATGCACCACATCCTATTACAAATGCTACACCTATATGGGATCCTAAGGCTACTCCTTCGATTAGTCACAACCACCTAAGAAATCACCTAGGTATCCCCAAGTCAAAAAAGTCAACCACCACAAAAAATTAGTTCGTAAACCACTCCTACTAAGTCATCAACTGCATTACCAAGTCAACCTAAGAAGTATCCCTTGAGAATCAATGCAACATGGCCTCCTCTCAAGTCTAAGCTCCAACCAATCACGTTTGTCAAAGAAACTAATCCTCCTACTAGTGGTCATGACACATTGCAATTTCCACCACAATTACATGGTCCTATTGTTACTTTTCCAACCATGCTTCTATCATTAAACATAAACTTGGTCTTTGGTAGGTGACTCTTGTCACCCTACCCTCTTGATGACACACTCATATTATTATGGTTATTATATGACTGTTGAGGGTATTTTACCATAGAGAACCTAATTCCATCTTACATTACC
Organism: Taxus wallichiana var. yunnanensis; assembly: GCA_018340775.1. Classification (NCBI taxonomy): domain Eukaryota; kingdom Viridiplantae; phylum Streptophyta; class Pinopsida; order Cupressales; family Taxaceae; genus Taxus; species Taxus wallichiana. The sequence continues at coordinate 229,047,487 of CM031238.1, read as the reverse complement.
ATATTCCTCCATTACATCACCACCTACACCCCCAGCATTCACACACATCTATAGTACTTTAACGCTCCTTACGCATCATCAATTAAACAAAATATATAATGCTTCATCACCCTCATACATCATTTATCACATAGTACACACATTATCATACACTTGGGGGCATAGCATCCCACATCCCCCTAATCTTAGCATCTACACATATCTCACTTTTGCATTCTCATACATCAATCTCATAGAATACGCATACTCATTACACACTTTTTGAGCTTCATTACCCGATGGCGCACTCTTTTCTTTCATTTATATTCACACTTGATTTATTGCTGAATTGAGGGATTATTACACGATGAACCCCACACACTGCACTATAGTCATTACACATTGCATTTTATCACACATCGTGTGTCATACACCACACATTCTATGCTTTGTTTTCCTAGCAATGAAAGATGATTTCAACATTATTACATTCATACATCATACTAGTCTTCATCTTATGCGTATCATAATTGCATCATCTACATGTTTAGCATCATATGCTATTCATCCCACGCCTTACATATACTATTAGGCTATTTACGCATATTTCCTCACATTCTATACATAGTCACATACCTTACATCATACATTGTGCATCCTCATTTTCTACATACTATATTATTTTTCATTACACATAGTGTTGCATTCTTTATCATTATTACTATTCTACCTACCAATGTTACATCACACCCTATACATTACATTTTCTACACTTTACACATTTAGCATTGCCCATTCGTAATATCACCTACTTACATATTATATACATCACATGGTCATCCTCTTATATTTGTTTCTACACACTTGCACTTACCACCCCACATATGATGCACTTCGCCACATCCTTGGTCCATACTTGATAAGTGACATGCATGGTTATAGTTAATAGGATTTACCAATCAAATGGACCTTACATTCACCATGCATGTGAAATCCTAGGTTAGTGACATACACTTTAGGCTAAATCGTCACCTATTCTATCATTTTTGTAGTGGTATACACCTTAGGTTACATCATCACCATCCTTATGGTGATACTTTTTTCATTTTAGTGATAAATATATAATGGTGTCTTGGTTCATGGGTTAATCTTAACTCTTCCTTTCATATATAATGATATACGCTTATTTATAGATAAATCATCACTCATTCATTCATCTTATAGTGATATATGCTTAGGGATAAATCATCACTTATTCATTCCTCATATAGTGATATACACTTAGGGATAAATAATCACTCATCCATTCATCAAGTCATGATATACGCTTAGGCTATAAGGGTCATGCACATTTATTATATATGTCACATTTCATCAACACTACATACATACTCATCACAACACGTTAGACACAACCTACACTTCAACCATTTTAAGAAATCACCTATGACACTCTCTCATTTACGATTCATTCTTGAAGTCATCAGATGAGGGGAAAAACAAAATTAACCTCATTGTATACATTTCTATTCACTCGAGGGGCACGTGGCTTCTATCATTCCATCTTGCATTCCATCCATCCATATCATATTGCATTATTGGGGGCATTTACTCTTGTTTACTAGTGTTTTACATGATCACTTTATTACACATGTTAGATTGATTTCTTATATGTCATTATCTATACTATCCACACATACGAGTTCACAACTTTGTTTAATTTGATCATAGATATTTATCACATAGTACACACATTATCATACACGTGGCATAGATGCTCACCTTTTACCCTTCCTATACTTTTGGTCCTCATGGGGGCATCCATTCATCTCATTACAGGTCCTTCATTGTGTCATTTTGTTCTTTGGTTCACTTTACATTGAGGTTAACCACGTGAACCCCACACACTGCGCACTATAGTCATTACACATTGCATTTTATCACAAATCGGTCATATGTTTTGTTTGACGTTTCATATTACATTCAAATAACAACATAATATCAACTTCATAGGGATTATTAGCAATGCATACACTCAAAATTAGAAAATATTTCTTATATTAATATGAATCGTAGCATCCAGTGCATCTAGTTTCTAAATACTAATTTTTTTCAAAAAAAGTGGACAAGATTAGCTATATTAAACACTCAAAATTCAATGACTTGCACTTTTTAAATGCCTATAAGATTATAGTCCGTTTGCCATCACAATTTGGATGACCAAAATTGATATATATTTTTCTCCTTTGGTGAGAAGTTAGATGCCACTATATATCTTGGGATGAATTTTATTTTGTACTTTTTTGAGCAATATTTTATTTTTTTGTATGATTTTTTACGTGAAAGTGGTATAAAATTTTACATAAAGGGAAAATCATAACACTTCCTCCGTATTGATATACGCTTCATAACTTCATCATTCAAAATATAGTTAAATCAAATAATATTTTTCATATAGTGAACATGTATAAATAATTTTTCCATAGTTGGGATGGTATAAGTTTTATCACATTCTGATATAGTGAAAAAAATTGTAGTCTTAAACGTAGACATAAACATTCATGGGAAAAAGTGTCTTAAAGACCTACTTGGTTAGTAAAAAAAATATAAAATGATATTTATCCTAGTCTATTCACTTTAAAATCAGTATTTCTACAAAGCTAATCATATTGCATTATTGGGGGCATTTACTCCCCTATGTAATGGTACCATTTTTATGACATATGTTTTACTTTTTATTACACATGCATGGTTCAAGTCATTATCTAGACTAAATTTTATGTTTTGTTGTTTTTAATGTAAAATTCACGTGGCATTTGATGTCCACTTAATCTGTCCCCATCAACTTGGTGCACTTACCCCATTACTTGGTTATTAATGCTTTGACATATTAATTATTTTTTCTAACATACTAATGGGTGTTCTATGTGCAGCACTTATTTTACAAAGTTACATACTTCCATGACTACTTCTTTGTCTTTACTTATTTGTACTTGTTTGCTTCTTGTATGCGGGCTTCACCCTATGCTTTGTTTGCACACTTGCTTCTTTTTGGATGCCATGATGGCCTTGCATGTCTTGTGACATCATGAGTGATTTCTCATGCTTGTAATCCACTTTGTGTGGTTTACTTGCTTTCTTACATGTTTACACTTTGTTATGCTTGGTAGTTTTTACATTGTCTACATACTTTACATTTGTCTTCTTACATGCATATGTTTTCGTACTAACACTTGTTTTGAATAGCCATCATTGTTTGTGTGCACCTTGGTTTCTACCAAGTACATTCCCTTTCCCGTAGTGCACAAAGTTCATGCGGTTGGTCCTCTTTTAGGGACACATTCTCCTATCAAACGCAACGTTACATGCACCCCCCTAGAGAGAGGGCATAATTTGGGGTTTTACAAATCTACACAACGCGTTTACATTGGTTAAGTTTAGTGCACTTTCCACCCTTGGAATTATAGGTTTACATAGATTGAGTGAGTTCGAGACCAGCCTACGAACTCCATACACAATGATTTTTACAGACATGATGTCCTTAGTATCCTGGAGGAGCGAGTTAAAGGTTAGAGGACATAGAGCATTTCATCCCTATGCTTCTACCATCAGATTCGAGATCGCCCAAAAACTAGGACGATATAGATATCTCTTCACAATTTAGGGAAGTAGTTAAAGCTTAGAGGACACGGAGCATTTCCTCCCTACGCTTCTTTGGCCTATGGCGTCAGATCACCTAAAAAACCCCGGCAATATAGGATATCCTTCTACATCCTTTTTTTGACATGGATTAGGTGCACATGTTCCATTTACACTTTTCATTTTACATACTTTACATTTACATGTGTTTTTACACACATGTCTTTTACATAGCATTTTTACACTTACAACATATATATATTTGACTACTTGATAATTTTCTCCTTGTAGATTCAACCATATGAGAAATAAGAAGTCAAATTGGGGGCAACAACAACAACAACAACATTTCGTGACACCGTACACTTTACTAACCATGGAGGTACATTACACACCGCAATAGCTAATCACACGTTCCGCCCTAGGTTCACTCTCATCACTTTTTCTCTGCGCATTTTTCATCTTTATTTTCCATGATCCTCCATTTTTTTTTTCATTCCACACTTTTTCTAGTCCTTCGGTGTGCTTCTACTACACTCTTCATAGACATCAGTATGTATCTCTATCTACTTTATATTACCGAGCTTTCAAAGACACCAATATAAATTGGGGGCAAAATGTAGTCACAAAATCATGCACTTTAGACATTATTTATCCCGGTCTCATACTACTATTTAGAAGGTTCTTAAGTGAAGAAAGTATTAATTAACCCCGTCTTTTGGCCATCTTATTTTATTTTATTTCATCATTACCGCATATTTTCATGCACATGTGCAGTCTATTTCGGTCATTTCCCACTATTTTAGCCTCGACCGGGCACCCGAGCCAAGATCTTGGGGTGCCCATAAGCACCACTGGTCCCACTTGGGGTGACCGGTCCTTCTTGATATTTCCCACCACTTTTTGGGCTCTTTCTAGCTGTTTGAAATCTTTATCTTTCTTATGATCGGTATTTTTGGGGTTAATTATGAAATTAGAACAAGATAACCCTATAAATATAAAGTTATGACACCATAATGAGGGACCTATCATCACTTACTACTATCACTCCATCTAGAGTTGTATCCATCTACTGCATCGGAGATCTCTTGCATCCACATAGCTCCATCATCAAGGTACAAGGCTAGGAAATCTACATCACACTTCATAGGGGATTCTATTCTATTCCATGCACACATTCTACTACATTTTCTACACATAGTTATTTCTCATTACTTCACAAAGTGTGACTGGCACAAGAGCAACCTAGGGCATGTTCACACACACTTGCACATAGAACTACATCAGGTCTGAGATGTAGTGCAGTGCTTAGTTAGTAAGTCCACCATTGTGGTTGTTGAGGAAATTCTGACCCCTTCATATGCATTATTATTTTTTAGGGTTTGATGTTTTTTTTGGGGTCTTGCAAGTATTTTATTCATCTTGGAGTATTGGTGACATTCAACACAGGACAGTGAAGTTGATGTGACACACATCAAGGGTTTTAGACCACCTTCCAACCCTGTAAAAACATGTTTCAAGGCTTTCACACGAGACTGTGGCACCTATATTTAATATCGAGCATCCACGAGTGCCCTAGTCCTCTTCCAAGTGCCCCACCTAGAGAAATATTTTATATCCACTCTTTTGGACTTCTGCATAGTCGTTCCTGCTCTTGATTTTTCCATTTACCTCTGCAACACTCTCCAATAGTCATTTGTTATCAGCTGAGTTATTTCCACACTCTCTTTAGCACATTAGGGTTAGCATTTCCTTTTACATAGTTTTTAACTTGTTTTCACATTTCTTTACTACATTTATTTACTCTATTTACAATTTTTCATAGCTTAGATTAACTATCCCCACACTACTTATTCCATTTTTAGTTAATCACTTAGTTTTCCTTGGTTAATTTTTGTACTTAATTGTTTATTTATTTACTGCTACAATAGCAATCAAATTAGGCATATTATACACATTTAGCTTAATCATTTTGGTGAACCCAACGTTTGAATACTCTTCATTTCATAAGGTCTCTCAAGTCTCTTTGCTTCAATTGCTTCAAATGCACCCATCTTATAAAGATGCTCTCCACAAAACCCTAGACATTATGTATCTGCCTATCAACATGTTTCCTACTCAAGTCAATGTTATCTTTGATCATATTTCTGATGACTCTCTTGGTTCCAATTCCAATCAATCTATTTGCAAATACATTCAAGCTCTTCATTCATTATTTCAAGATAAATTTCAGCTATGAAATCTACAATTAAATCTCTAAAATATGAAATCCAACATCTTATAGACACTTCTCGGTTTTGGAAGGATAGAATGACTAATTCAGGAAGCCATACACGAGTTTTGTGCATGCATGAGGTAGGCACGAAGGGGAGCACAAGAAAGGGATTAGAATAATGCATAGAAGGTTCACACCTACGAGGATAGAGTTCGGGACTTATTCGATTTTGCGGTTATAGGCTAAAAATAGAAAAAGAAAGATGGAGTTCCAACTAGGCAAGGCCAATCAAATGATAATTTTGGATAAAGTACATTGAGAAAAAATACGAAGGTTCATGCATGGATTGATTTATTAACATGATTAAAGTAATTTGTAATTATAAGATACTCTATTATTAGCCAATGTATAAAAGCATGCATGTACTCTATTTTGAGAACAACTATTATTACGATAGTGCATGGGTGGTGAAGGGCAAGTCCCCACCCCTATATATCTCTATTTTATGTCATTTTTAGAACACCATGTCCTATCATTCATGTATGAGTGCTGAGATTATTTCTATGCAAGGTTATGGACGAGGGTTTGGTACTTGCGCATGTTCCAAAGCACCTAGTCTATTGATGTATTAAGCTTCTATTATGTAAGACTTTTTATAATGTATTATGGAGGATGGATTATGATTATTTATGTATTTGAGTATGGTGAATACATGGTGCAATTGATCTTAGTTGTTATCTGATCTATTATGTTTTCTTATTACATGTGTTTCCAATATAAGTTCATGATATGATATATGCAATATTTTGTACTTGAATGATTGCTTTGATAATGGTTATTATGGATATGTATGCTAACATATTGACAAGAAATCACAAAGGAGGGACCAGTAACTTCGCGTGCTTTAGGTGAGCGTTACGATCTATCTCGAATGAGGTGTTAGCACGCATAGCAATTGAGTGAGCAAATAAAAGACTGCATTTTGGTTTTGTTTCTAGGACCTCTTTTTAAACTTTCTGACGAGGATGTTGCATACAAATGGTGTATCGATTAAACCCGGAGAGAATTGAAAGTTGGGTATAATACGAACAAGATAAGTTTACACGAGAGGTATGACACTGGACCTAATTTCAAATCATGATGGTGGGTGGAATAAAATATTTATCATGTGCTCTATGAGACGTTATTTAGCTTCTTTCTAGTATAATTGTATGATTAGTAGGCAGCATATGCATTAGGGAAGAATTGGGGTCCAAGGCCAAAGCTTTGGATGTAAGATGATTACAAGACTTTGTTTGATGTGGATGTGGATTGGATCAGATTTGTAGATCATTGGTGGGATGGAGTGTTGTGCAATTATACATTGTAAGTACTTCAATAGGAGCTACGACTACGTGTCTTGTTGGTGTCGATTTAATACTACAACTTGGACATAAGGGAGTTCTTCAACTGGCCGTAACCCGCAACCAACCAAAGATACGATATGTTCGGTGGATCTATTCAGCCACCTAAAGGGGATCTTGTTGGGATTTATGGTTCTATATCTAGTGGGAAAGGTCCACACCCACAACAACCACCTCAATAACCTATGTAACCACAATGAGACACCTTAATTTTACTATGATATGTCTCTCCACTTGTATACAAATGTTGTATCGATTAACTCTATAGAGAATTAAAATATGGGTAGAATACTTGGACAAGATAATTTTACACATAGGTATGACACTAGACCTAATTTCAATGCATGACTGTGGGTGGAATATAAAATTTATCATGAGCTCTATGATATGTTCTTCAACTTCTTTCTAGTATAATTATATGAGTGGTGGGAAGCATATGCATTAGGAAAGCTTTGGGGTCTAAGGCTGAATATTTTGACACGAGAGGATTACCAAACTCTGTTTGATGTAGATGTGGATTGGACAAGAGTTGTAGATCATTGGTGGGATAGAGTGTTACACAATTATACATTGGAGTACACTATTTCTACTTATTTGTGTCGAGAGCAATTTGAATTCAAATTATTGTGCGAGCCCGAGAGGATCTTATTTGTGTGTTATGCCCTTGGTGATTAAAATATTAATTATAGAAATGGATTTGGAGAGCCTCCCTATAACTAGCTAAACCTCCCACCGTGCACAGGGAAGGAGCAGTGTGGTGAAAGATGGAATACCCGGTGGTAGATAGATAAAGGAAAGACGGCTCAGGTTTAATGAAGCACGAGAGAGGGAAATGGCATGCACAAGAAATTGAGGAGTCACTAAAGCTGAGAATAATGATGGATCCTAAAAATTTTGATGCTCTTGTAGAAGACGAGGAGCCATAGCATCAAGTCCTCTCAACTTTGGGCAAGTGCAAAGAGAGAATCCCCTTCAACTTTGGAAGAGAGCATGTCATAGGAGAGAACAGGGACGGTGGGCACGCATCTGATCCCACTTAGTTACCTATCCTTTGTGCTTGGTGTTCCAAATCCAAAGGTAGTTTTTAAGAAGCGGGCTAGTGTAGGTAAGCAAGTAAAGCTAGGTAGATATCATTTTGCGGTGAATTCAAAAGTGTATCAGACAACAGGTTTACCTATGGCAATACAACAAGTGTCATTATTTAGGAGTATGATTGGAGGATTATTTTGAGGTGCGTCATTAGGATAGAGTGTAGGTGTGTAGATAGTTGTAAGTACTTCAAGTATGATCTACGACTACATAAACTATTGGTGTCTAGTTTAATACTACAACTGGGACACAAGGGAGTTCTTCAACTGTCTCGCAACCCGCAGCTAGGGTGGGTGATGTTCGGGAGGATCTGATCAGCCACCTAGAGGGAATACTAGTGGGAGTTCTGGTTCTATATTTGGTGGGAAAGTTCCACACCCACAACAACCACCACCTCAATAACCTTTGTGCAACCACAACATACACCTCAAGTTTACTATGAGATGTCTCTCCACTTTCCAAAGTACAAAGGTATTGAGGATATAGTAGAGCATGTGCATAAGTGTGAGTTACTATGGTGTGCTAAGGGAATTACATCTTCAGATAGGAAGGAAAGTCAATTTTTTACTACACTTCAAGGGCGTGTGCATAGTTGGTACATAAATTATGATCCACATCAAACTGTAGTGGACTACAATTCTTTGCGCACTTCATTCTTGGTAGAATTTCAAATTCCAAAATTTGAATAGCAAAGCATCAACGCGCTCAAGTATATCAAGAAGGGCTTATCTAAAAGTGTGAGGGAGTATGATGCACGCTTTAAGACTCTATTATCCAAATTTTCTTATGACATTCATGTTGGTTTGAAAATCTGTCGAGTGGACAAATCTATGGATAAACGAGCCAACAGTGTGCAGGGCATAGCCCCTCTTTGAGTCAGCAAAGTGAAACTGGTTTATTGTTATTCTACCAGCAGGAATCTTGTGCAAGTCTCACAATATTCTGCCTTCAGGGGTTGGGATCTCATCCCAGTAGAGGTGTTTCAACGAAGAATAGAAAGGAATGAAGGAAGGAAAGGAAGGAAGACGGATCTGAAGGAAGAAAAGAAATGAATTCCAAAGTAGAAAGGTCAGAGGGTCTATGTTTTGGGCTGGTAGTAAACAGAGCCGAACCTACTTGCATAGATGAACAAAGCAATACTGATGAACAAATGACAAAAAAGTAGAAATATGAAACTAACAGGATAAACACATAGATCTGACGTAAGAAAGATCTAACGCATATAACACATGTATTCAACACAAAGTCTCAATATTTGTATTAATGTTTTCTTCTATTACAAAGAAAGCTCAAAGTCTTTTTCTCCTCACTTCTATTTTCATCTAAAAATGTCCACACCTGAATACAACAAGTATTCAAGTACATATAGAAGGAGAGAAGAAAAGAAGACAAAAGAAAACCAACCACTTAATTAAAAAAATATCTTACAAGAGATTCTAAAGTCATTTGTTGACTTTTGACAACTTTGTGGATGACATCATCCCATGGTGCAACATGGATGATGTCATCATTTGTGTCAACACACTTTATATAATTACAAGGAGAAATCGGGAAAAAGGAAACTATTCATCATCGTCCCGCGGCTGAAAGGGGGTATCCTACTTTTGTTGTTGCTCAGGCGACGAGATGTGGAACTAGGCATGGTATTCCATGAACTTGCTGATCATGGGTTGAAGTTGATCCTGGGAAGGATCCTTGTGTCGATCACTGATAGCTTCGCAAGTCTCCCACTCGTCTGTGAGATTTTCGGGAGTTTGGAATAATCATTTTCTACCTCTATCAGGTACCCAATGAAGTCACGACAGCCAGCAGGTTGTTGATGGATTCGGCATCGAAAGTGACCTCTGGTCCCAGCCCCTGTGAAATGATCTCCTTGAAGATCCGAATAGTTTCATCCACCTTTCTTAAGGCGAAAGAAGGAGTGAGCAAACCCGAGAGACATTCTTAAGACAATTTGCTCCATCTGATGCATTACATCCAGGGCTTCCTCCTTTATCTTGTCGATCTTCTCCAGGACAAACTCCAGCTGATCAACCCGATAATCCAGAGTAGAAAGGATTTTGTTGAGGGCTCTGGGGTGTCCAAAGACGCCGAACTTGACCAGATCTTCAACTGAACAGTCGAGCATTTTCTGAAAGGTCTCATGTTGCATCCTGGCGTGGTCCAGCTCTTCGAGATGGGTCCTGCTATCGCCTGGAGCTCTTTGTTCACCCGATTGATATTCTGATATAATCCGGTGAACTTGCGATCACTCCCTCACTTTCTTTGAGGATTTGGTTCCTCCAGTGGAAACTGCCATGCCCTACTCACCGATTTTGGCATATTCATTAATCTTATCCTGGCTCAAAGGCTCAAGAGTTTCGGTGGTAGTTGTAGGAGGCGCACTGCCCATTTTCTACAAGGCATGGAGAAGATGTTTATTTTTCTCCTTTAATAGCCTTTTCTCTTCCTTTGCTTCCTGGAGCTTCTTGCAAAGGGCGTCAACTGCAGATAGGGCCTCTCCTTGAAGGCTTTCTAAAGATGTCCCCATTGTGACTTGGGTCACTATGTAATCTGTCAAGACAAATCCTTTTTATCCTTTAAAGGATTGGGGTATGCTATCTCCATTACTCTCTCTCCTAACACACTCTGAGAGAAGCGGGTTATAGGATTTTGCTTCTTGGCCCCCTTTGATGGGATGACGGAGAAGTCCATTGGTGCGATGGGAACTTTCCTCTTTTGTTGGCTCAGGTGTTGAGAGATCCATGCTGGACTTATGGGAGAGGGGCCGGAAATAGAAAAGGGAGTAGTTGCAGTAGTAGAAGGAAAATGTGTGGAGACACTTGGAGGCGGCATTGAGAGGGAGGCCGAGGAAGTGCTCACGGGGAAGAGATACTGCAGGGGAGGTAGACATGGGAATGGAAGGGAGCTAAGAAATGAGGGAAGAAATGGTGGGGGACAGCTCCGCAAGAGAAGAGAAAATGGACGATGAGGAAGGGGGAACAGCAGAAGACGGGGAGAGGATACGACCAAAGGAATGGTCACTTGGGTCACTTGAGGAGGGGAAGGAGGAGAGGGAGAAGGGATAGAAGGGACTTCAATAGTTACAGTAGTGGCAACATCCTGAGTGGATGTGCCTATCGGAACATCTTCCGCTACTTCTTTTCCGGACTTTCCAAGATTACAACCCATTCTTGTGAAGCGGAAGGAGGACTTTTAGGAGCTTCCTCTTGGGTGGAGCTTGACTCACCCTCCTTGTCTTTACCTTTTCTTTGGTAGTTGTTTTGGCCTGGAAGGTGCGTTGCCCAATGGAGAAGTGGTGAAATCAACTCCGAGGTAGATGAGACCATTCATTCTACACCAGTGCTCTGTTCTTTGTAGAGTTTCTTTGACCCTTTCCTCTATTGTCTGAGGCACTTTGGTTCTGTCAATTATAGCGAAAGGCCAGTCATCCCCACCCGTGTCAAGATATACTTGATCAACTTCTTGATCAGTAGTTTGATAACCTTTTGGGACGATGGCTACGCCGTACTGGATGATTTCAGCCAAGGCCAAGCGGGAATGGTCTTTCCTCCTGAGCTCAACCTCATGATACAGGTGATATAAATATCCTTGATCTGGAATGTGGATCGGATCGAGTTTGAGACCTGGCAAACAATTCCTTGGGTTGAAAGTGGGCCTTGCTTGGGAAGTTGTGCTTTAGATTTAGCAGCTCCAATTCTGCAAACATATCCCGGGCTTTGTGGTGAGAAAGACAAGTGTACCTGCCCACTGTGAGGGGGAAAGGAGTTCCACCCTTCTTTCTCTTTAAGCACTTCTCGTGGTAGGTTATGAGATGTCTTGATAGCTCCAACAGGATCAGCTTGGGGCCAGCATATCTTGGCAATTTGGTTGGTTCTCCCAAGAAGTTGGCTGCCCTTAGATAGGTGAAGGTGGGGAATTGAGTGAACAAGGCCCCCCATTTCTCTGTTGCTGCAACAATGCTCTTGGTCGTACGACCGTGAGTCATGTTTGGCCTCAAAAGGTAGACGATGCCATAGAAGAAGGCATCGTTAATCTTTGTAAACTGAGGAATACTATTCTCCAATTTCAGCTCTGGATAGTATTCATATATTTTTACCTGGGGCCAAACCCCGCACCGCATTAATGCTGGATAATCTCTTTCTGAGGCCGCAGCATAAACTACGTAGGAGTTCATATAGAACCTCCCCGTTGTGGTAAGTTGTTGGAGCTACTCGGATATAGTGTTGCTTATGATCTCCGCCCACTCGAAGTGTTGATCTGGCACATTTTTGTTCATTGTCTCCAAGTATCTCAGCATCCATTTATGAAAGTAGTGGGTGTCAGGAAGCCCAAATACTCTACTTAGGAACGTGATTGTATCACTGAGTTCCTCTAAGAAATCACTGCGATGAATGACTTGTGGCCATCTGGTCACCACCTTCTTGTTTTTCAGGTATACCTCATTCATTAATTGCATGCACTGGTCTTCATTATCATCCCAAGCCTTGGTGCAATCTTCCTGGCTTACGGCCACAAAGTGCCGGTGGTGAGGAATGCCGAGCATTATTTCAAAGTGTCGGGCAGTGAGGTTGATCACGACCTCACCTTTCTCATTCTGGACACACCTTGTGTCTTTTTTGTAGCAGCAGGCTACTACCATCATAAACTCGTTATTCACATCAGACCGATCGGGATCCCCAAAGAAATGCAGTCCACTATCTACCGCTTTTCCATCCAGGGACTTCCTGACCCTCCAGTTCTAGCCTAGAAATCCTCCATATCAATGTGACCAAGTTCTGAGTCTCTTATGTCCAGGTCACACTCTGCCTGGGATTCGGGCATCCTGACCCTCTGATATTTGTACTTCATTTCTTCCTCTGTAAGCTTGGCTTTGCCCTTAGACTTGGTTGGTCTCTTACTTGATGTTGACATATGTAGTTTTGAACTCAGTTGCTGATCTGCAAGAAGAAGAAGTGAAACCCAACACAGGAAAGTCATATTAGCTGTTTGATCTTCCATTAAAGTGTTGACAGAAGGAAGAGTTAGCAATTTTAAGGCCTTAGGGTGCAGGGCGCAGGGCGCATGGACACTGCAGATGACATTTTTGTTGTTGCAAGCGAAGTGCGCCTGCGCCATATATATGCATTTTATAATGGGCGCTGATATTTTTCATGTTACATGGGTACAGGATGCGCCAAAGGGCACAAGTTTAATGCGTGTAACATCATTTTTTCATGCACCACAGGGAACTTGGCACGGCGCATGGAAGGTCTGCATGACATGATGTTGTTGTAATAAGGGATGCGCCTGCGCCGTTTAATGATTTTGTACTTGGCGCAAGTAAGGTTGGTGTTGCATGGATGCAAGGTGCGCCAATGGTGCAAGTTTTTGCAATGTTACACATGAGTTTGGTGTGCCAAGAGGGCGCAGGTTAGCAAGTGTTGCAAGCAAGGAACGTGTGCTTTGAGGGCGCAACTATTTTTTATACAGCAGGCATGGTGGATGCGTCGTTGGCGTGACTGTACTTCATGTTGCAAGGGTGGTGATTGCGCCAAAGAGGAAAAAAAGTAGTTTATCAATTTTTAAGTCTTTGTTCTTCCTCTGGAGGGGTTACATGTGTTAAAGCCTCTTCTGTAGGGTTCCTTGGATGATGAACAGGCTAAAACAAAGAGATCCAAGTGATTTTTTCAGAGGCAGAGTCCTCTTTACCAACAGATCTGGAAAGAGGGAGAAGTGCATGGGGGAGGACAGCAAAAATAGCAAAGGGAGGTTTCATGGTTTCACAGATCTATTTTATCTAACCCCACAAACAAACAGAAATAACCAAAACATAAAACATGAGAGCAATAAGGACCACATACCAGGAGTATATATAATGTGAGAGGTGAAACTGGGTCCACGACATGATACGAGAACGACATGACAAGTGTGCTGACAGGTGCAGAGGAAAAAGATTAATCACATGTTTTCTGACTAGTGAAAGTGACAGGGTGGATGCGCCTATATATAGGCAAAGTTGTAATAAATGCGCCAACCACTTTTTGAAGTGGCGCATCAAAACACCTGTTAACACTGGAAAGCTTGCGCCCTTTGGTGCATCAAAACACATGCTAACACGAAGTTATGTGTGCCCTTGGTGCACCAAAAGTGTTGTCAACAAAGAAATGCATGCGCCCTTGGCGCACCAAAATGTGGCGCAACAAAAGTATTGTTGACACAAAGGCGCATGCACCTTGGCACATGCAAGAAAGGCGCAACATGGTGAGGTGCACCAAAATGTGTGTCGACACTTCAAACCGTGCGCCAAAGGAATTAAAGGGGGCACATGCTTACCCTATGTTGCATAGACATTAGGTGTGCCCGACCAAAAAGGACCAAAAAGGCTAAGTTCGGAAAACTAGATTTCCCGGAAAAGGGTTTTGTAACGTTCCAAACGCAGAGGGGTCCCTGATGAGGGACCAAAACAAAATTTTGGTATGGTTACCCATAAAATTACCCTTGCCAATTTTACGGGATAACAATTCATCAAATTCAGCATGCGTAATGGTTTGTTGGAGGATTTTTGACTTCATTCCATAGAGCTTAATCTCATAAGACATATACCATCCGCGTGATGATTTGGAAGAATCCCTACATGTTGAGGTAGTTGGAAGTGTTGATCTTTGGATTGAGCCCATTTAAAAGGAATAGATAGTGGTTATGGAAAAATAGTTAGGGAAACTTTCGCAATTCATCTCATGAGAGGCGCGTGGTATATGGTGCATAGATTGTGAGGTTGAACAAAATACTAAGGATATTTTCCCACGTAAGTTAGCACACACATTGTTATTAGATTGTGAAATTTGTCACCTAAACCATGATGTTTAAGATTTTCCTCTTTTGTAGCATGCTATTTAGAAGAAGGTGTCTATGTATTGTAAGATTTGCAAGTCCCATACTCATGAAATCGTTGAGTACAGATTGATTGATCATATCCACGAAGCCATCGAGACATAAGTGTGCCAAACTAGTGTGGAAAGAGGATCTAAAGACCAAGAAGGAAAAAACAATGAAGGGTGCATCCATGGGGATAATAGGAATGGAGGATTCCGAGGAGGATATCGAGGCCGAGGTCGCGTTGGTGGTAAAGGTAGATTTGCGCAAGGAACTTGTTACACTTGTGGATCCCCTAATCATTATCAAAGATATTTTCCTCAAAATACACTTGCTCATGGTGTGGGAAACAACATAAGTTATAGGAATGCCCAAATTATGAACACATAAGTAAAAATAATAAGAAGGACAAGGGCGCATGGATGATCAAGGTACAACACATTGTTGTTGATGATCAGTGGATACCTAAGAAGACACCTAGTCCTAATTTACGATATAGTATTGGTTACTACACGTGTTGTTGAATGCCAAACTACTCATCACATGGGAGGAAGTGATACATGTTAAGTATCTAGACATTGTGCATCAAAAGGAAGTATACCAAGAGACTATGAGAGTCATCGGGGATCTTCGGGGAGAAATATAGTGCTTGAAAGATTAGGCACGTGAGAGAGAATGTGTGAAGAATGTTGAACTCCCGCAGAAGTATGTGGATGAATTAAAGGAGGTATCATTCCTTTACTAGGAGAATGACTAGGACAAAAGGTACCACAAGTCAGGGTTGAATTTGAAAGGAATATACTTCACGCAAATCTACCACTTCAGGTTCATGAATTTGACAAGGAGATTACACTTGATGCAGTATGTGATGGGTGGTTATTATGCAACATTCTGGTTAACACAGGTGCGGAGGTGAATGTGTTGACTCTAGATACATGGAATCAGATGGGTAGACCAACATGGCAGCCATCTTCAAATGTGTTGTATATGGAAAATAAAACTAGGGTTATTCCTATTAGGGTACATCAAGGATGCATCCATTATCTTTTAGGGAGCCATGTTCACCGGGATAATTTGAGGTATTTGAGTTCGAAAAGAAAACAATTTCCCAACATTACTTGGACGTCTCTGGTGCTATGAAAACAATGTGGATCTATGTGTTAACAAGATATACATAATTTTTGAGAACAAATATGAGTGTGTCATCATACCCCTGCATGATAAGAAGGCAGATCCTTATGTTGAGCCCTTGAGTGAAGAAGAACTTAATAGAATCTATGCTTAGACAAAGTGTGATCCAGAGAATATAGAACTATCAAAGGAATGTTTCCTTCAATGGGAAGACATGCGATGCTGTAAGTGACACTACTAGTGTTTCTTATGATAACCGGGCTCATGGGACGTACGAGATGGTTGGGCGTTAAAGCAAGAGTCACCGAATGATTAGGCTATGCATGGCGAGGTGGTTAGGTTCAATTCAAGTACCAAGCTATACTTGGTGATGTGAATCCCAATACATTCTTGCACTCCAGGGAGACTCGGTGGAAGAACAAAGGGGATAAAGGAAACATGTTTGTCTATAATTTACGTAGGACAACGTCGCGTTGGCAGAAACACATAGAGATAGCCTTTTGGAATGGTGAGAAGTGAGAATCACCTCTACTATGTTTACTCGAGCAATGTACTTACACAAATATGTAAATTTCATGGGAAGTCTCATGCCTCTTTTCACATCCATAATCCCGAGAGACTATGGGCGTAACACAAGGAGGCCTTACTGCCATCACTTTGGGTACATAATTTCTATTCCATACTACGTAGATGCACATGCGCATGGTATGTCTCATGCGAGCTAAAAAGGAGACCACAAATTAGCATGAGATGACTACAAGTATGATTCAAACTTTTGATTATTTTTCTACTAAGCCTCTATTCCATGAAGCTTTGCAGATCATGAAGTGCATCACTTTGGGAGATAATGCGAAGGTGAAGAGCTCATGCTAGAAATTTTTGGTGAACCTATTCCCAAGGCGTGCCTTGAACTTGAGGAGACAAAAAGAAGTACATATGGGTCATTCATGGAAGGAAAAAGAAAATGGTAAATTGGTATACATGATTGATGATGAAGAAGTTGAAAACTTAGATGTTAGCCACACTTTGAAGGTGCATGCGATGTGATGGACATTGTGTATGAGAAGGCATGCGCGTACAAACTCCTATGAACACAAAGAAAGTTAACATTGGTATCGAGGACGATCCTAAGAAGGACATTATTGGTGATTATTGGTCGAGAGAAGAAGTAACTAAGATTATTAAAATTTTACACGACTTCCAAGAAATATTCCCATAGGTCTATCATGAGTTAAAGGGGGTACACCTTTCTTTAGGTGAGATGAATATCAAGCTGAAAGAAGGCATGCACCCGGTTAGGAAGAGGCCTTATAGGATGAACCCTAATCTACACGTGAAGGTAAAGGGAAATTGATAAGATGCTCAAGTCTAGTATTATTGAATCTATTGAAGAATCTGAGTGGGTTATCCCCATGGTTATAAGCATCAAGAAGGATGGGAGGATAAGGATTTGTGTGGACTACAGGGAACTTAATGCTTCATGTGTTATAGATCATGTTTCCACCCCTTTCATAGAAGAAATCCTTGAAGGAATTGATGGGTGCGAGATATATTCCTTTACATACAAATTTCCAGATATCACCAGGTGTGCATCACGAAAGAGGATCAAGAGAAGAAAACTTTCACCATTGAGTGAAGTTTTGCATACACAGTTATGCCCTTTGGATTTAAAAATGTGCCAACAATGTTCTCATGCATTTGTTGTGTAGGCCTTTAAATATTTTATTCATAAATTATTACATGTATATTTGTATGATTGGACGGTGTATGGATTAGTGAAAGATCATTGTGATAATCTAAGACCCATGTTTGAGAGGTGTAGGCAGTTGATTATCTCTCTCAACATTAAAAGTGTATCTTTGCCACACCTTTTGGCACTTTACTTGGACACATCATTTGCAAGGAAGGATTGTAGGTAGACCCAGCCAAGATAGTTGTGATCTTGGGTTTGGAAGATCCTACCAATCAGAGTGAAGTGCATGGATTTCTAGGGCACACAAGATACTACAAGAAATTTATCAAAGGATATGCAAATATTTCCATGCCCTTGGAAGAATTGTTGAAGGCTAAAGGGAAATTTTATTCGGGAGATGCTTGCAACAACAGGAGTTTTAGACATTGAAGGAGAGGCTTACTAGCACGCCTATTTTTCACTTTCCTTCATGGGACAAGCCCTTTCATGTCTTGTTGATGCCTCGGCATGACGATTGGTGTAGTATTGGTGCAACTAGGGGAAGGAATTGTGGCTCATCCTATTTTCTTTGCAAGCGAGGAATTTGACACCTACATAGCAAAATTACACAACCGATGATCATGAGGCTTTTTCTATGATCTATGTTGCATAAATTCGACAATACTTTCTAGTGACCCCATTTGTCTTCTATACAGATCATATGGCGTTGAAGTACTTAGTCAACAAGTTTGTTTTTCAAGGGTGCATCTATAGATGGATACTTTTGTTTCAAGAGTTTGATTTCATAGTTGTTGTGAAACCAAGTAAGATAAATTCAGGGCCTTATCATTTATCCAAGATTAATTCTAGAGAGGACACGCAGCATTGAATATACTATGTTGGATGCACATTTGTTCAGTTGAATTGCACTGTCACAGACTTGGAATACATTGCAGTGTTTTTACACACTATAAAAACTTTGCCCGAAGGTATGAAGACATTAGAGAAAAATAAGCTTATTATATGTGCAACACCGTATCAATTTATTGGTGACAATTTGTACATGTTGGGTCGTGATGAAGTCTTGTGTCGTTGTGTTTTGGAACATGAGCGTGATGCCATTATGGAGGAGGCTCGTGGTGGAATAACAGGAGGACATTACGTTGGTGATGCTACAACGTGCAATATTTTTATGGCAGGACTTTAGTGGGAGACTTTGTATAAGGACACAAAGTATATGTCAAGGAATGTGATCATTGTCAACACCTTGGGAATCCTGGAAATAGAGATGAGATGTCATTGTGACCTATAGCAAGTGAAGACCCTTTTAAAAAGTGGACTATTCACTTTGTAAGCCCTATTACACTACCCATGCATAGAACTGGAGCATGCTAAATTAGTACTTGCACAAACTATCTAACACGGTGGGTAGAGGCAGCACCTACAAAGGATTTTACAAAGAGCTAGCCACAATAGCGAGGTTTTATGGGAAAATATTATTAGCAAGTATGGATGCCCATTAATCCCGACAAGTGATAAAGGAACTCATTTCTTAAATGAGAAAATTATAATTGTTTGGGCATAGTTTATGGTGGCACACCAAAAACCAATCCTTATCACCCTCAAGCCAATAGCAAGCTGCAGAGGCTTTCAACAATATTTTGGGCCAAACTTTGAAAAAAATCAGTGATGTTGGAAGAAAATATTAAGATGATAAAGTGTCAGATATACTTTGGGCATATAGGACCACTTATAAGAGGTTGAATAAGACTGCACCTTTTCAATTGGTGTTTGGCATG
Organism: Taxus wallichiana var. yunnanensis; assembly: GCA_018340775.1. NCBI lineage: Eukaryota > Viridiplantae > Streptophyta > Pinopsida > Cupressales > Taxaceae > Taxus > Taxus wallichiana. Next base: position 229,027,705 of record CM031238.1, on the reverse strand, counting down.
GAAGTAGTACTACCAGTTGAATTTAGTTATCATCTCTATGTATTGCATGCGTAAGTGGATTAGATGATGAATAAGTTGTGGAAGAGCACATTGACAAATTAATGCAGTGATGAGTGGTGCGCGATTGTGCGTTGGATTCAAAAGACTAAGAAGGCAAGAAAAAGGCATGGTATGACAGAACATTAAGGACAAGACATTTGTAGTTGGCAAGATGTTTTTCTCTATGACTCAAAGTTTGTGCGCCACCTAGGGAAGTTTAAAGTGCATTGGTTGGGACCTTTTATCATGTCAATTGTAGGAACTGGATGGAACCATGTTTCTTGGCTACTTGATGGGAGTAGGTTGAAGCCATGTTATAAATAAGCTTCTTGGTGTTTGTAATAAGGCAATATTGTTATTTTGATTAGATTTCTTTTCATGTGTTTCCTTCCATTGTTGCTATGTTTTGCTATTTTATTTCCTTGTTTTGTTGTAATAAGCACGCTTGCGCATTGTGAAGTTGATTACATGTGTAAAGGACTGCGCATAATTTTAGTGTGGGGTGAACCAGGTGGAAATGCGGAAAAGAGAAATCCATGGGAATTAAGAGTTATATACAGAAGCATGTTGGGAAAGTTGACACGGGTGCATGTGTGAAGTGTGAAGTATGGATGCTCTCTTAAAGATGTGTGCAAGAAAAATGTACTGCAGGTGCTAAGGATGAAGGTGCTCTTAAGGATATTTTCTCATCTCAAGACCACGCGAGAAGAATGACCGTGCATCAGAATGCGAGGAAGGCAAAGGTGGCATGATGAACTACTTAGTATATGGTGCAGAGGATTATGTACTTCAACACAGGGATACATGTGTAAGGAGGTTTGTGGCTTGGAAAGTAGTAGGCGTGCTGCAGAAGGTTATGAATGAAGTGTGAAAGAAAGCAACGGAAAGAGCAGAGAAAGTGAAAAATTATAATTAAAGTTATTTACAAAGGTTGGTGAAGAGAATTTAATGCTTTGAAAAATCAGCCAATCTATTAAAAGGGGAGTCAAGAACTCATTCTTACCCCGCATACTAGATATTTCATCCTTGAAGAGCGAGAGAAGTGCGAACGAAGTGTGAAATGTGAATAAAGAGGGTTATCCATCGAACTTGTAGAATATTTAGCATGACTGAAGTGGAGATCCTTCGTAGGAAGTGTGAGAGCGGGGAAAAGGTGTGAAGAGGAAGAACAGAGGTTTGAGGGTTCGATTTCAGATTTAGGGTTTGAAAAGTGGAATTCGCAACTAGGACACGCAATTTCAAAGAACCAAATTCAACAAGAACAAAAATGGGTCAGTAAGAGTAAGCAATGGAAAGTATCTTGACATCTACGGCACATTATCGCTTCAACAAATTTTTCGTTTAAGCAATGGCACCAAAGAAATTTGTGAACAAGAACAAGAAGCTTATGACAAGGGGAAGTTCCGAAAGAATGGTTTATAGAGATGCAATACCCAGGCGAGGTCATCAAAGGAAAGCCATGGAAGTATCGGTTGACAAAATGTAAGAGAAACGACTTCAATCATTGCTTGGAGAAGAATTTTAAATACATTGAAACAAATATTGTTGTTAAGACTAATTAGAGGATAGCATATGTGCGAGGGAATAGACTCTGAAAGTGTTGGAGTGCTTCACTCATGAGCTACCTTTATTCGGAAAACCAGAATGCTTTTACCAATGGTTGATATCGCAAGTCTGCGAAGACTACTTTAATTTTATAGGTAAAATAATGTGTCTCACAAGGCGAGTTGATAGGCAAAGTGACAGATTGCACAACTCCGGAGAGAGATAGCCGAAATTGGATGATGAGATAGGTGTAGAAGTTACGGTAGTCACACTAAACTATCATAAGGGTGGTCATGTAATGGATGTGTCGTGTATTAAAGATCTTGCAACTAGAGCGGCCACACGCTTGGTGAGATGCAAGATGGGCATGTCGAGAAAGGTGGAATGAAGTGAACAAGAGTTGGTTGCATATCGCGCACAAAATAGCAGAGAGGTGGCACATAGAAATTTAGATAAGGGGGTTATACTCATGACGTTGTTAGAGGATAATAAGATCAAAGAACAGAACTCCAAATTCGAACTAAGTTGTGGAAGAGAAGCACTATTCGACAACCAACATCGGAGATTTTATGAATGCTTAATAAACGATTCTCACCCAAATTGATTTATGAAATTTCTCACCAACAAATCCGAACAAATTTATTTAATTAATCATCTGGTTTAGCTAGGAGCATCCTAATAGAGACTACACCCCCTTTTATTTTTATTTATTTATTTAATTTTGTTATATTTGATTTCCCCACACAACTTAACTTTATTCCCTATTCACATTTGAGTTACACTTGGCTCTAAGAGGATGTAAGGGTTAATTGTGAACCATAGGATAGAAACTCTCTCACCCTTGATCTAAATTTTCCCTAACTTTCCTTAACACTTCTTTAATTCTTTCTTGCCCCTTTATTTTTCTTCATTTTGAAAATATGTAGGTTTTGGGGATCCATTCAAAACTAGACTTGTTTCTTTTTTTTTTTTTTACACATATTTATTTAAAACAAGACTAAACACTTTAGAGAGAACCAAATTCCAAGTTAAGACACGGGTTTTAAAAGTGTGAGGGCTTCAGAGAGAGAGAGGCGGCAGAGAAAACAATGGCGGGGTGTATAGGGGTCGGGAAGACTGCATGAGCATGGGAGGGGGTAGGTGAAGTGTGGCCGTGGGGAGAGCGGCAGCAGCGGCAAAGAGGCGGAGGGGGACAGACGAGGGTGGTCGAAGGGAAGGGGAGGGACAGCGCAAGATGGGTGGGGAAGGGGCAGCAATGGCGGCCGGGGTTGTTTGTGGGCGCGTGGGTGAGGGGAGGTCGGGACAATGGCCAAGGAGGGGGAATAGCGCGGGGGTTGGGGTGCAGGCGGGGAGGTGTTGCGGTGGCGGCGATGACAGTGTGGCCACGGGTGGAGGGGGTGCGTGGGGCAAAGGTGGATGGAGGGTGAGCAGGGGGGTGGATAGGGTCCAGGGGGGGCCGACCCCCCCCAAAACAATTTTTTTTTTTTTTTTTTTTTTTTTTTTTTTATAAACTTTACTTTATATTAAAAGGAAATAAATAAATCACATGCTACATTATTTAAAAGATTGTATAATTATAAATTATAATATATATATATATATATATATATATATATATATATATATATATATATAATATATATATATACATTTCTATTATGAGATCACAAAAATAGGTAAATTGAAGTAAAATCATTACTACATCATTGAATGAAATATAACAATTTTCAGACACAATTCAATACGTTTAAAATTTCTAACTTTGGTTTGATAAATATGAAAAAAAAAAACGAAACATCCCCTATTTTTTTTTAACAAATGTATAAAAAAAAATTTTTTTTTTTTTGTTTTTTTAAAAGAAATCTCAACTTCCATGTAACCTTAACTTCCCTTCAAAAGTATTAACTAACTTTCGTAGATCTTAACAAAGAGATTTCCAACAAGGAAGGAGACACATTTTCTGTTATAGCAGCAACATGACAATGTTTTTTTTTTTTTTTTTGTAATAACATATAAATTTTAAATGAACCAACTTTCATTTCAAAAAGGAGGTTACAAAAACACTTCATTCTTTTTACACCTTCCTTTTTGAATGAACCTATGCTCTCAAAACCATCTTTCCAACATAATAAATGTATTTAAGAAGACACAATACAAGGCCTCTTTACTAGCTTGAAGTAGATCATTCAACTAAAGTGAAGCAGATTTACAAGTGACTCCAAAATTACAAGAGGATACTTTTCAATTCAAGGAGCTATCCAAATAGCCACATTCAAGAGATCACAATGTAGTAACATTTCACAAAGATTTGAGAGTACAAGGAGGTGTAACTATTCTCATAACCATATCCAAAGGAGTTACATTACAAAAGAGTTTTCATAAAGAGAGAAAAGAACAATAAGAGCCCAAAAGGCCACCCATTCCAACTTGAGAGCCAACTTCCATGTCTTCCCAAAAACCATGCAAGGAGAAAAAAAGCTTGTTTGCCACCCAACCATAGGCATCATCACATGCCTATCCCAAGGTTGGGATGCATGCTAGCCTCCCCCAAGCCCATGGGAAAGAGGATAACTAACCAAAACTTGCACAAGATGGAGGGTAAACCAACAATGATACAAGCACACAAAAATAGTTCACAACAACACAAGACTCCAAATTTACAAGGAGGAGAACCCATGTTCATCCTCAAAAATGGGGAAGAGAGGAGAAAGTTCTCCAAAATTTTATTCCAAAATTTCTTGCACAAAGCAACAAACTCCATACCCTCCTTATTGCTCCTAATTTCAATCCAAAACCCTCCTTATTCCTCCTCCCTTTCTCCAAGTCCTTCTTGGAAGGATTTTCAAACCCCAAAGGGGTTTCCTTACCAAGAATGGGGAAGGAGATTCAAGCCAAATGAATCAACTTCCCCACCTCAACCATTGAGGGGAAACACTAAGACCCTACAAGGCTTGTCCATCAAGCCTTGAGGATTGAGAGGGAAAATTCCCTCTCTCTTCCCCCACACTCCAAAACTCCATCATGCCATATGATGGAGGGAGTAAAAAAAACAACAACCAAATAACAAAATCCATGCAACCCATCTAACAACTAAGATAAATGCAACACAAGCAAAAGACATAAGAGCCTACCTCAAGGAAAGCTCTCCAAAAAGCTCTCCAACTTCAAATTTCTCCACACCTTGACTCAAGCCAATCTCCAAGCTCCAAAATCCACAAGCATCCCAAGCAAGAAGTTCTAAAAAAAAAAAGTCCCTCTCTTTTCCCATGGATGGGAATTTGAAGAGGAGCAAGCAAGCATCCTCACAAATGAGGGGGTGACATGTGTCACCCCTCTCCCTCATCAAGGTCAAAGATGCCAAAACAAAAGAGAGAAAGGGTAAAATTATCTTTTTGCCCTCTTCTCCCAAATTCCCTTAAATGTAAGCAAGACAAAATAAGTGAAACTTTTGATAAACACTCAAATCCACATCCCTTACATGGATGTGACCAAACAAGAGGTAAAAAGGGAGGGAAAACTCCCTCTAGCCTTGAAAATAAGCCCCCCTACCCATTAGGTAGGGTCCAAGGGCTCATTTTTATGTTAGGGAACTCCCAAGCTAAAAAGGGGTCCCCAAAAATGCCCAAAATACCCTAATTTCGGGTTTTGCATTTTTGGCACAAGGGTAGAGAGTGTGGGGACCACCCAAGGGTCTCACATGTGACCCTAAACCCTTGTGATTAAGAGACTCAATAAACAAAATCAACAATTTAAATGAAAGTGGGATTATTAACTCCCAAAACAAGTTTACATCATAACTAACTACCCAAACAAAATTAATAAATCAAGGCACAATACATTACATAAATTGGGGTCACTCATAGTGCCCAAAATAATAATCTCCTATACTAAGGCTTCACACAAAGAACATGGCTAGGACTCACCCGTGGGCTGCTTGGCAAGATTGTGTAGGCTAGCAAGTCCCACGTTCTCCTATAAACTCACACCTACACACTCATTGCACACATTAACCACACCTATCCGATACAATATAATTCAATGACATAGTAAGATATCAATGTGTTCTAAACTAACCTAACATCCTAATGAAATCAAGATCACAACATGCACAACTATACTCAATATTCCAAAAGTTAGACATGATGATACGTGACATATAACCATGTCAATTCCACATGCAACAACTATCCATTATTATAATTATGTTCCAAACAATGTGACCATATCCATTAGTATCATGACATTATGAGAAAATCACAATATAGAAATTAAGCTAAATTGGCGCTATACGCCTAAATGTCCACATATGTCTAATAAGATCAAATCTCTAAATATAATGTCCAAGATATAACCAATCACTGTCAAAACATGTTTATGAGCAAAGAACAACAAGCTACTGAGCCATAAAAAGTGTGGGCACTACATCCCCCTCTACTAAAATTAGACTTCCTCCTGGAAGTCACTGGAAGAGATAGGTATAAGATTTTACTGGGTATCACATCGTAGTGTAAGTCCAACATTAAGGTCATTTTTAAAGGAACTAAAATATTATTTTTTATTTATTTATTTGTCTTAACAACATGTCTTTTTAAAGCGTAACTAGGTCCAAGAACAAGTATATTTCAAATAGGGTAGTATTAACCAAAGGGGAGTGTATAAACCAATTCATTTTCCTCATCATCTATGTTTCCTATTAGGGTCCAAATAAGAGGATATACAACATAAGGTCCAACATGATGGATGAGCGAAGGAGCATAAATGTTGTTTTAAAATGAATTTAAGTTTTGAATATTAATTGCATACTAGAACACTTAAGGAAACTATCCAAGGTGTCACAAATACCACACAATGAGAGAGAAAAGTTTCCAAGCTCCGTGTGGTTTCATCTCCTAACTCATCATTACTCTAACTTTTGAAAAGGAAGGTTCACGCGTCTTTTTAACATAGTTCAATAATCAACATTATTCACTAAGGTCAAGGAAGAATATTCCCATACTACCAAACATAGTTAAAGGAGTTGTCTTAATTTGGTCATTATTTATTTATTTATTTATTTATTTATTTTTGTTTGCTAAATGATTGTAAGAAAAATAAAATAAAATTTGTGGGTGGAATATATATAGTCCACTACTAGGTTAGGATTAGCTTTCTAATTTGTTTTCCAAAGTTTCATAGCATGTACCGTTTTATAAAACATTTCCATTCCGAGACAAGATGATTTATAAGTCTCATAAACGAAAATTTATTTTATTATTGTTTGTAAGTTGGTTTATATGAGTTCTCATTATGACGAAGCAATTTTAGAACTTTCTACGCCCCAAACAAGACATAACTTCTTAATGAAACAACAATCCACAAATTTTCAGTTCAATAAAAAGTTTTACTTTATTTTATCATTTCTTAATTATTATAATCAAAAGAAAACAAGAATGAGTTACGCAAAAACAAAATCCATTTAAAGAGAGTGTTTCCCAAATCATATCAACATACTTATCAAAATTTACAAAATACCAACATGATGGGATGCAAAAACTTTTCCGTCCATACTTTCCTCAAGCGAACAAGAGATAAACACTCATCTTCCTTTAATGAAAGGTAAGGTCTAATTCTTCTCAAGATTTCTGACTTACGTTAACTTTTACTCAACAATTATTTGGTCAAATTTGGCCCATTAGGTCGCAAGAGATATAAGTATAAATATAATTACACTTATTAACAAGGGTGGAATTCATATTACACAAAGAAATTTGAATTACGCCACCCTATTTGAGTGGTAATAGAAATTAGAACCATGTTTTGAAGAGGACCCCAAAATAATTTCAATTTATATATATATATATATATATAATAAACTATTGCTTATAAAAACTTATGATTATACTAAAAAGGACGTCTAACTACTACGGTAGGTGGAAAGGCTAGTTAGTCATTATTGTTAGTCCTCGCAATAAGGTCTTCATCATTTACATTATAATAACATACTAAGAGTTCTTCTATGTGGATGAAATCTTATAAAGGAGTTTCCTAAGAGTCTAATAGTTAGAGCATAATGGATTTGTGAGATCATCGCAACCATTCTATCATTCGTGTTAACTCTCTCACCTAAATATTTAGGAGACAAAACAATACCTAAGTTTCTTACAGATTCCCAACATTAATTGTGTAAACCATATGAACATCACAAGACAAAGATTAGTAACCAACGCCTATCACAACTGAAGCAATAATTTTAGGATCGCCCAATTTTAGCTTTTTGAGGGGTAACAATGATTAACATTGTTTATCCAACCAACGTTGTTTAATTATATATATAACGAGTTTTCCAAGATGCAAATAATTACAATATTCCATTATTGTTTATAAGGTAAGTGTACACAATTGCGCTTTTAGATTTATAAATAAATATATATTTTTGTGGATTTTGAAACATTACTTTCACCCATAAAGGACCACATTACTTGCTCTTTCACAGTCAACACCATCATCGATACAACATAGTGCCTAACCAAGAAAGTGTTCAACACTAATTCATTTCATTTTATTTTCTTTCCAAGAGGGATACAATATCGTTGTTTATATTTATTATAGATATAAAAATTTTGCATGACCATTGATCTTATAAGTCCACTAATTTGAGGTTAGAAGAGGGTAATTCCCTTATTTCTACACATAAGTACAAGCATTATAAACATGATTAACTCATAACATTTTAAATCAACTTGAGGAGAGTTGAATTCACATGTGTAATTACTAAAGTAAGAAGGTTTTAACCAAGTTACCATGCAACAAAACTTAATAAGAGGTTAAGGTATGAAAATAGGTTTATCGAGCTCCAAAAGGATTAAGAAAATTAACTAGATCATTTCCGAAGTTAACTCTAAAATTTATACCAATAGCTTCGATAATAATTTGGAGTTCGTGAAGACTAGATTCATTTTAATATCACACTGCATTCCTACGTTACGTGAAGAGGATAAACTAGCTAAGAGATATCACTTCAAGCAACACCATCTTATAAAGAAAGATGCTAACTTTCCTTTCCTTTATCATTTATTGTTTAGAGAAAAGTTAACAAATTATTTCCATCCAATCTACTTAATTTTAAATCATAATTTAGAAAAAAAGAATAATAACAAGAACATAAGATCTTCTGGTAAAATTTCCTTATAAAAGGGTTATAAAACTAAGATTAGAACATATATCAAAGGAGTACAAATTATTTCAAATTTCATAGTAGTGAAATATCAAGACGTGGAAGACTATTATATCACCTTGGATGGTTTTATACAAGATACAATTATTTAGTTTACAACTATTTAGTTTACACCCATACCGAAAGGGTTTCATTAGATCTAAAGAGGCGCTTCTAACATGACAGTTGATATTCCCAAGAAACAAAGGATCACTTAGACAAGAAACAACCAATCAAACGTCATAACAAATTTCCTATATCAAGGTAACAATTCCACATTCTTATCTCGACCTACTTATTATTTTCGAAACCAACAACTAGACCTTTGGTGACCAGAATTACATATCTAACCAAGGTCGCTAGCAAAATAAAATGACTTGTTGTACAAAGTTTATTTTGGGTCCTAGCATTCAACCTAGAACACGTAGCTTAAAACAATAACCATATTGTAACATGTTTCACTCCCAAAGGTGTCCTAAGAAACCTATTTGTTTATTAAGACCTAATTTTCTTGTTCCACAAACTAGAGAAAAAGGCTACAAAGGGATCCTGCCAAGACATGTACCCAACACCCACATGGTGAAACAAAGCTTTCATTCAATTCTCTATTATACAGAGAGTCAGACAAGACGTACATTTCTAATTACTGGTGAATAGGTTTCAAATTGGAAGCACTATCTCGAAGCCAACTATTACAGTTTTACTATTGTATATCAGCAGATTTATAGTGACAAAAGGCTACAAAAAGGGTCTTGAAAATAAGTAATTCCCAATTCAAAAATGAGTTCTATCCACTTGACTCTATTCTTCTATAAATAGAGAACCCGACGCAACTCACAAAATGAAAAACTGATGATCAAACTCTAGATATGGTATACTTTCCGAGGCTAAATAATGTTATTTACAAGTTTGTATTTTGAACAAATCATCTAGAGGCCTCCTAAACACACTTGGAAACTAATTATCTATTCCTTTTTCTCGAATCTAATCATTGTAAACACTCGACATGGAGAAATACTACAAGTTAGAAGCCATAAGTTTTTTTTTTAATTTCCTACTAACGCTCTCCACTTTACAGGTCCAAATCGAAACGATTTTACTTAAATTTTAAGTTGTCCCAAACAAAATGTGATTAAAAGCTCAAAAAAATGATTTTATCTATATGATCAAATGATTTTTTTAAAAGTTGATGCGGATTCCCATGATGCTAGGGAACAAGATCATCCAAACCATTACTAATATGGAGACCAAGAAGACATTTTACATGTCATCTAAACATGACATTTTAAGTTTTACTGATTGTTTTAAACAAATTAGGTGATCAAAATGTGCCTACCATCTATTCTCTTAGCAACATTTTACTCCAAGCGGTTACTCGAGAGATAACCTTACCCCTGGAACAGTTTAGCGGAAACGATTTTAATTGTTTACTTTTAGTATTATGAAAACATTTATAACCAGTTAAAAGTTCTACCCAGAGCGTCCGTGAGTGTGAACCTCGCTCTGATACCAACTGTAATGCCCCACCCGGGACACCGGAAAACCAGACCAAGGTGGGCAAAATTTAGGGTAATTTTTTTTTTTGAATGAATGCTTAACGATACATAAACGATTGTCAGAAATTAATTAATTAATTTAATGAAATTGATTTATGAAATTTCTCACCCACCAGTCCGAACAAATTTATTTATTTAATTAATCATCTGGTTTAGCTAGGAGCATCCTAATAGAGACTACACCCCCTTTTATTTTTATTTATTTATTTAATTTTGTTATATTTGATTTCCCCCACACAACTTAACTTTATTCCCTATTCACATTTGAGTTACACTTGGCTCTAAGAGGATGTAGGGTTAATTGTGAACCATAGGATAGAAACTCTCTCAGCCCTTGATCTAAATTTTGCCCTAACTTTCCTTAACACTTCTTTAATTCTTTCTTGCCCCTTTCTTTTTCTTCATTTTGAAAATATGCAGTTTTGGGGGATCCATTCAAAACCGAATAGACTTGTTTTTTTTTTTTTTTTTTTTTTTTTTTTGTTTACACATATTTATTCAAAACCAACTAAACACTTTAGAGAGAACCGAATGCCGTGTTAAGACACGGGTTTTAAAAGTGTGAGGGCTTTGAGAGAGAGGCGGAAAGAGAAAACAATGGCAGGGTGTACGGGGGTCGGGAAGACTTACATGTACAATGTGGCATGGGGGGGCAGTGAGGGTGGTGGCCACGGGGAGAAGAATGCGCGGGCGGCGGCAAAGAGGCGGAAGGGGACAGGACGAGGGTGGCGAGGGTGGTAGAAGGGAAGGGGAGGGACAGCGCGAGAGCAGGGGGGGGGGGGGCAGAATGGCGGCCGGGGGGGTTGTGTGGGCGCGTGGGTGAGGGGAGGTGGGACAGGCGGCCAGGAGGGGGGAACAACGCAGGGGTTGGGGTGCGCGGGAGGTGCTGCGGTGGCGGGCATGACAGCAGGTGGCCGCGGGTGGAGGGGGGTGGGGCGGGAAGCGGCTAGAGGGTGAACAAGTGGGTGACAGTCGGGGGGGGAGGGGGCCGACCCTCCCCAAAACAATTTTTTTTTTTTTTTTTTTTTTTTTAATAAACTTTACTTTATATTAAAAGGAAATAAATAAATCACATGCTACATTATTTAAAAGATTGTATAATATATATATATATATATATATATATATATATATATATATATATATATATACTGATTTATTAATAATAATACATTTCTATTATGAGATCACAAAAATAGGTAAATTGAAGTAAAATCATTACTACATCATTAATGAAATATAACAATTTTCAGACACAATTTAATACGTTTAAAAGTTCTAACCTAGTTTGATAAATATGAAAAAAAAACGAAACATCCCCTTTTTTTTTTAACAAATGTATAATTTTATTTTTTTTCATTTTTTTTTATTTTTTAAAAGAAATCTCAACTTCCATGTAACCTTAACTTCCCTTCAAAAGTATTAACTAACTTTCGTAGATCTTAACAAAGAGATTTCCAACAAGGAAGGAGACACATTTTTATTATAAAGCAACATGACATGACAATGTTTTTTTTTGTAATAACATATAAATTTTAAATGAACCAACTTTCATTTCAAAAAGGAGGTTAAAAACACTTCATTCTTTTTGACAAATTCCTTTTTTTGAATGAACCTATGCTCTCAAAACCATCTTTCCAACATAATAAATGTATTTAAGAAGACACAATACAAGGCCTCTTTACTAGCTTGAAGTAGATCATTCAACTAAAGTGAAGCAGATTTATAAGTGACTCCAAAATTACAAGAGGATACTTTTCAATTCAAGGAGCTATCCAAATAGCCACATTCAAGAGATCACAATGTAGTAACGTTTCACAAAGATTTGAGAGTACAAGGAGGTGTAACTATTCTCATAACCATATCCAAAGGAGTTACATTACAAAAGAGTTTTCATAAAGAGAGAAAAGAACAATAAGAGCCCAAAAGGACACCCATTCCAACTTGAGAGCCAACTTCCAAGTCTTCCCAAAAACCATGCAAGGAGAACAAAATCTTGTTTGCCACCCAACCATAGGCATCATCACATGCCTATCCCAAGGTTGGGATGCATGCTAGCCTCCCCCAAGCCCATGGGAAAGAGGATAACTAACCAAAACTTGCACAAGATGAAGGGTAAACCAACAATGATACAAGCACACAAAAATAGTTCACAACAAACACAAGACTCCAAATTTACAAGGAGGAGAACCCATGTTCATCCTCAAAAATGGGGAAGAGAGGAGAAAGTTCTCCAAAATTTTATTCCAAAAATTTCTTGCACAAAACAACAAACTCCATACCCTCCTTATTGCTCCTAATTTCAATCCAAAACCCTCCTTATTCCTCCTCCCTTTCTCCAAGTCCTTCTTGGAAGGATTTTCAAACCCCAAAGGGGTTTCCTTACCAAGAATGGGGAAGGAGATTCAAGCCAAATGAATCAACTTCCCCACCTCAACCATTGAGGGGAACACTAAGACCCTACAAGGCTTGTCCATCAAGCCTTGAGGATTGAGAGGGAAAATTCCCTCTCTCTTCCCCCACACTCCAAAACTCCATCATGCCATATGATGGAGGGAGTAAAACAAACAACAACCAAATAACAAAGCCATGCAACCCATCTAACAACTAAGATAAATGCAACACAAGCAAAAGACATAAGAGCCTACCTCAAGGAAAGCTCTCCAAAAAGCTTTCCAACTTCAAATTTTTCCACACCTTAACTCAAGCCAATCTCCAAGCTCCAAAATCCACAAGCATCCCAAGCAAGAAGTTCTAAAAAAAAAGTCCCTCTCTTTTCCATGGATGGGAATTTGAAGAGGAGCAAGCAAGCATCCTCACAAATGAGGGGGTGACATGTGTCACCCCTCTCCTCATCAAGGTCAAAGATGCCAAAACAAAAGAGAGAAAGGGTAAAATTATCTTTTTGCCCTCTTCTCCCAAATTCCCTTAAATGTAAGCAAGACAAAATAAGTGAAACTTTTGATAAACACTCAAATCCACATCCCTTACATGGATGTGACAAAACAAAAAGGTAAAAAGGAGGAAAACTCCTCTAGCCTTGAAAATAAGCCCCCTACCCATTAGGTAGGGTCCAAGGGCTCATTTTTATGTTAGGGGAACTCCCAAGCTAAAAAGGGGTCCCCAAAAATGCCCAAAATACCCTAATTTCGGGTTTTGCATTTTTGGCACAAGGGTAGAGAGTGTGGGGACCACCCAAGGGTCTCACATGTGACCCTAAACCCTTGTGATTAAGTGACTCAATAAACAAAATCAACAATTTAAATGAAAGTGGGATTATTGACTCCCAAAACAAGTTTACATCATAACCAACTACCCTAAACAAAATTAATAAATCAAAGCACAATACATTACATACATTGGGGTCACTCATAGTGCCCAAAATAAAATCTCCTATACTAAGGCTTCACACAAGAACATGGCTAGGGGCTCACCCGTAGGCATTGTGCAGGTGCAAGATTGAGTAGCTGGCCTGAGTCCCACGTTCTCCTGTAAACTTGTCACCTACACACTCATTGCACACATTAACCACACCTGTCCGATACAATATAATTCAATGACATAGTAAGATATCAATGTGTTCTAAACTAACCTAACATCCTACTGAAATCAAGATGCGACAACGTGCACAACTATACTCAATATTCCAAAAGTTAGACCAAATGATACATGACATATAACCACAGAATTCCACATGCAACAACTATCCATTATTATAATTATGTTCCAAACACAGCATCATATCCATTAGTATCTATGACATTATGAGAAAATGCGACAATATAGAAATTAAGCTAAATTGGCGTTATACGCCTAAATGTCCACATATGTCTAATAAGATCAAATCTCTAAATATAATGTCCAAGATATAACCAATCACCACAAAAACATGTTTATGAGCAAAGAACAACAAGCTACTGAGCCACAAAAAGTGTGGGCACTGCAAGGTTTTGGAGGTGCGACTAGAATTTGATGAGTGAACAAAGGAGAAGTACCCGTCGGCCTTGTATTTTATGAAATATTTATTTCATATGCTACTACATGAGAGGTCGATGTGCAAGGGGTAACTCAAGAAGATACTGTATGGAGAAGGAGAAAAATAAGAATATTGTGGTGCAAAAAAATTTGGAGCTTGAAGCCTTGTTACAAAAGATAAATTACACGTTGAGGAAGAAGGGATGGTCCTTTGAACACAACAAGACCTTTTTCCCATTCTCTAATTGTACACCACTCGGAAGGAGGCGGATCTAGCGGCGCATAGGGGAAGCTCGGTGAGAAGAGCTTTTGGCCGAGATTACTCTAAAGAGGATTCCCTAAAGAGAAAAAGGGAAAAATATGAGATCCGGCTCAAGGAGCCGTGGTTCACTCATCATGTGTGGAAGAGATACCACTTGGAGGGGCTAATCTTATCACTTGGAGGGGCTAATCTTCGGTCTCGCAAGAGTGATAAAGGAATTAAAGCATAATGGCATGAACATGACTCATGAGGAGATGGTGGAGCAAACATGTTTAATTCTAGAAACAACCACCAAGTGCTTAGTAGAGTGGGGTGAGTTGAGAGCACCCTCAATAATGAGTTCCTATAATTGTTGCAATTGATTAAGGAGTAGGAGGCTAATAGCGCGTGGCGATGAAATTTTTTTATTCTTTATTGTTTATATTCTTGGAGAGATAAGTCGAGAAACCCCATTACCGAGGGCGACAATGTAGTTAGTGTGGGCTAATGTTGGATGGATAGAATGACTAAGTTTAGAAGCCACACGTGAGATTTTTTGGTGCGTGTGAGAGAGGTGCGAAGGGGCATGTGAGAAATGGATTAGAATAGCACATGGAAGGTTCACGCCCGGGAGGACAGAGTTCGGGACTTAGCTGATTTTATAGTTACGGGCTAAAAATAGAAAAAGCAAGATGGAGTGCTAACCAAGCAAAGGATAAAAGCATGGTGACTTGGCAGCCAAGAGAAGGCTAATTTTGGATAAAGCACATGTAAAACAAAGACGAAGGGTCATGCATGGATTGAGATATTAATAGGATTAAAGCAAGTTTTATTTATAAGATAGTCTATTATTAGCTTATGTACAAAACCATGCATGTAGTCTATTTTGAGCACACCTATTATTAAGAAGTGCATGGGTGGTGAAGGGAGACTCCCCACCCATATATATCTTTGTTGTATGTCATTGTTTAGAACACCATGTCCTATTGTTCGTGTCCGAGTGCTTTGAGAGTATTTTTATGTGAGGTTATGGACTAGGGTTTGATACTTGTGCATGTTCCAACGCCCTGATATATTGATGTATTTAGCTTCTAGTTATGTAATACTTTGTTATAATGGATTATGGAGGATGGATTATGATTATTGATGTATCTAAGTATGGTGAATACATGGTGTAATTGATCTTAGTTGTTATATGATCTATTATGTTTCCTTATTACATGTGTTTCTAATATAAGCTCATGATATGATATATGCAATGTTTTGTACTTGAATGATTGCTTTGATAATGGTTATTATGGATATGTATGCTAACATATTGACAAGAAAATACAAAGGAGGGACCTAGTAGCTTCACGCGCCTCGAGTGAGCATTCGAGATCTATCTCAATGAGGTGCATGTGCGCATAGAATTGAAAGTGATCAAATAAAAGACTACACTCAAGATCATTTTTGTTCTCCTTCTACATCTCATCTTCATTTTATGTCTTCTACATGTGCTCATATTAGTGAACCTCAAATCTTGTCTCTCCCCACTCCTCTCAAGTTTTCAATCAATGCTACACAACAAGATATTCTTCTGAACTCATAACTCATCAATTAATCAGCTTTCCATCTACTCATTGTTATCCTCCTTATCGGCTTGCAAAATATCAAGGTCTTCCATATTGTAATTATCATCAAATCAATGGACATAATGACAATGATTGCTATGTTTTACAATGAAGAATCAAGCATCTCGAGTGTCAAGGTTTTATCTCGGTTGATGCACGAAATTTTGTTACATGGTCCTCCCCACTTGTTACATCTTAAGGGGTTCCTAAATCTGATCCATCTATGTCTAATGAGCAACATGCTTCCACTTCTCATGTTCCTTCTTCGCCCACTCAAGCATTGCCTATGCAATCTACTCAAACCAAACAAGCTCCTCTACAAATCAATTCAACACCTCCTCTTACGAGTCATCCGAACATTACTTAGTCAAAGAAAGCAACCAAGATCTCCTCCTCTCAAGTCTTTTACGGCGTTACAAACAAGCAACCACTCACTACGTAAGACAAGCAAACTCTAGCTAGCCTCTTTCAACTTCCACAGCTCGAGGATTCTAAGCCATCACCACTTCAATGTCCAATATTTTTTTGTCAAAGCAACTACTCCTACCGATGGCCAGGATACATTTCAAACTCCATCATCATCGTATGGTCCTAAGGTGGCTTCGCCACCATTGTGTGGGCCCTCTCTCTATCATGACACAGATGACACTCTCCCGTAGTGGCATGGTACTTCTCGCATTCCCACATATCTTTCCATCATTAACATACTTGGGGTCACCGTAACTTCTTCCCCCTTCCATTGCTATCAAATGTTTATATCATCTCATGCAATTGGTCCTTCATGCTTAAATGTCTAATATATCATACGCATCATTACAAACCACTTGATACATTTGTATCATCATTACTCGATGACGCACTCTTTTCTACGGTTCACACTTGACTCATTGAAGGCAACTTATACACATGATTCTCACACAAAACACACAACACACTACATACTACATACTATGCATCACATTACACACTTTGCATCTCGCATATTCATCTCCTTCTCGCAACATCTACTCTACACATTCACGATATATATTTTTGACATCTACTTTCACACATTGCGGTCATTACCCTATAACGCACTCTGGTTCCATGGTCCATACTCAACTATTGAGGGTCTACATCTCAAATGGACCTCACCACACTCACGTGTTCACTCAACACTCACTCACTCAAGCGTTATTTACGCTCTTCACTTTATCGATCACATATTTCTAGCGCACACATTCAAACTATTTCTCGATGATGCACTCTCGTTTACGGTTCATTATTTACTGCTAAGGGGGCATAAATAAATGAACCTCATATCGTATACACATCCACTTAGGGGACACGCTACTCCTATCATTCACTCTATGTTCCATTCTGTCTCATCCACAACATCTTGCATATCTTGGTCACATTTAGTCTTTGCTTACATTTACTTGTTACATATAAATAATATTACACATGCTAGATATATATCTTGTATGTCATTATCTTTATCATACACACATGTGCGTTCACTTGCCTTTCTAGTTGTGATCATAGATTATACAAATCTATTACACGCAGCATGAATGCTTGGCACAATACCTATTACCAATCCCACAAATGGCTCCTAGGGGCATCTGCTTTCATACATTACAAGTGTTATTGTTTTATTTTGTTTCATAGCACATTACATTATCGATTATACACGTTTTGACATACTTTTTATCTTTCTAACATCCTTCATGTACAACATTTGTTTTATAGGCCTATTTGTTTCAATGGTTATCTGTTACATTGTTTGTTCTTGTTTGTCATTGTTTGCTATTGTTTTTGCGGGATTTTCCCTTTGTCTTGTGTGCACATTGTCTGCTTTTTGCTTCGTTGGCCTTGATTGTCTTGCGACATCGTGAGTGATGTCCCATGTTTGCAACCCGCTTTTTGTGGTCTACATTGTCTTCTTGCTTGTTTACATTATCTTCTTGCGTCTTAGCTTACATATTGTCTACTTAGCATACATTTTGTCTTCTACATGCGTGTTTGTCTTTGTTTGTACTAACACTTGTCTCTTAGCCACTTTGTTTACGTGTGCCTTGGTTTCTACCAAGCACATTCCCTTCCCCATGTAGGGCATAGTTTCAGCACAGTGGTTAGACCTCTTTTTGGTCGTATACTCCTTTAGCGAACATCGCATGCACCCCAAACGAGGGGAGGCATCATCTGGGTGAATCAATCACCTCATACAATGTTATACAACATTACACAAAGACAACATAGTACCTGTACAACACAGTTTTCAGTTTCAGGGCTCAAAATCATACTTGGGTCCTTAGCATGGCACAACCCTTCCTAGACGCCTATAACTGTGGGGGACAAGCATACACAAGATTTGGCGATTCAAAGACAAATTCTAAAGAACTCCACACATTAGATTTTATAGGGCACACAGTCCTTAGCATTTTGGCATGCATGCACTACTCACTTAGCGTTGGATCGAATTTTTTAAATGTTACACACCATCTACAGTGGTGTTCTACATTGCAGGAAGGATTTAAAGGTTAGAGGATAATACCAAACTTTTCCCCTACACTTCTTCCATGACTTGGCATGAGATCGCCCCAAAACTCACATTCTGCACAACTGATGTGAGATCACCCGAAAAAAATCGTCCGTCTACAACATCTTCATGATCCTTTCTACACTCTTTCCTCATCATGGATCAGGTACACATGTTCCTTTTTCATATTTAACATACTTTTTGCGTTTCAATCATATACATGCGTATTTGACTACTTGTTTGGTCTTCTCTTTTGTAGGTCCATCTTGTATGGGAAGCGGTAGTCAACATCATTCAAACATCACATAGAACAACATCAACATCAACAACATGCACATCGCAACATCTACACATGCATTTCTGCCCTAGGTTCATTTTCATCATCACTTTTACACTTTCTCATCCTTAGCATCCACGCTTCACATTTTTATCACTCCACGCTTTGTCTTGTCCCTCGGCACACTCTTTCTACATCAATCTACATGGTTATCAGGTATGCATCTCTATCTACTTTATGTTACCGAGATTTCTGCTCACCAACATAAAGTGGGGGAAAATGTAGACACAAAATCACACACTTTGGGTAATTATCTAGTCCTGATTGCATACTACTATTCATATGATTCCTAAGTAAGAAAAGTACTAATTAACCCATGTCTTTGGCCACCTTTCTTTGCTTTCTATTGCCACTTTTGGTCTTGCGCCATTTTTAGCTCAATCTGCCTTTTTACACCTCGGCATTTATCATCATCCCAAAGTGTCGTGCCCCCCCCCTCTAGGCGCCCCTGACCTTAGTATACTTTATTCACATTTTTGGTCCTTTCTAGCCGTTTGAGCATATTATCTTTTTGGTAATCGCTTTTTCGGAGTTGATTACGAAATTCAAGCAAATGAATCATATAAATATAAAGTCATGTGATCATAATAAAAGACCAAGCACCAAGCACTTAGAATTAGCTATCACCACCTAAGGTTGCATCCATCAAGCATCTAAGAGCTCCATTGCATCCATCTAGCACCATCCAAGGGACACAAGGGTTGGTTATTCTACATACACTTCATAGGAGGGAAGTTCATTCTATTCCATGCACACATCTATTACATTTATTTACATCTAGCTACTTTGCTCGCTATCAAGTGTGACATGCACAAGAGCCACCTAGGGCACAATTCCACGCACACACACACATAAAACTACATTGGGTCTGAGATGTAGTGCAGCACTCAATCGTAAGATCACCATTGTGATAGTTGAGGATAGTCCGACCCCTCATTCTACATCTTTCTTTTTTAGGATTTGATGTCTCTTTGAGGGTTTTACAAGTCATTATTTCATTGCAGGTTTCTAGTGACTTCGGCGATCATTGTGCGACCTCATAGCGACCAAAGGAGAACAACAACGAATACCTTGCGACCATTCGGAGGAGTTTTTTGAGCATTTTCGCATGAGACAAAGGCACCCAAAAATAGGTCTAAGGCGCCTGTCCCTCTCCAGTGTCCCGATCAAAGATATATTCCATCTCGCATTTTATCAAGCTTTGTTGCGACATCGGTGCTTTGGATTTTCCAGTCTTCCAACTTTGTACACCTATGGATCTCTACGAATCAGCTAAGGCTTTTAACTTCTCTTTGCACTTAGGGTTTCATACTTTCTTGCTTAGTTTGCTTGGGTTAATTTTTGTACTTAATTTTTATTTATTTATCACTCGCTGAATAACAATCGATTAGGCATATTATACACATTTAGCTTAATCGATTCATGATAAAAACCAAACTAATTTTTTATGTTAACTAATGTAAGGCTTCATGTTTCCCACATATAAAACCAATTCCTCCATAAGTCCACAAAGTTAAATGAACACAATTTAATCTTTGTTTGTTTTTTTCCTTCATATGGAGTGGGCATTACAAAATGGGATATTTTAGGCTTAATGCGAGTTTTCCATGTGTTTTCAAACCTTCTAGCTCAAATTCCATCCCTAGATTTGAGATTCTAATGATGGTTTAAGGAATCACCCCTGACGTGCTTTGGGGAGAGAAGGTGATAGCCAATATGGGGTTTGTAGTGACAAAAGGGGGTAGCCATTGGCCAATTCCAATCTCTTGACCAGTGCACGCCAAAAGATATCTTGATTTTGTGTAAGCAATAATTAGGTACGGAATTTGTAATTTTTGAAATAGATTATGCATCCTCATCTTTGAGCTGAATTTTATCTTTAAGAATATCCCATAGCATCCAAACTCGAGAAGCCTTGCAGAATATATTGCTAATGATCAGAATTTCCTTTTAAAAGTCGGAAACTTTTAATCCAAGGTACCATGGCAAATGGGACATTATGGAAATTAAGAATGGGAGACCACCAAAGGGAGAGAGAGTTAATTGAGAGTCCCGATATGAAACTATCCCCCACCCAGATGAGGTTGGTTTTGAGAAATTCCCAAGCTTTCCATATGCTTTTAGCCACAAAGGTACCACATATCTTCACTGACATAGGTGAAAGAAGAAGACTTTGGAACCCCAGTCCTCTCCACGCTTGATGACCCAAAGGGGTCCCTTGATTGATGCAATGTCTGAGCAGAATTTTCCATGCTTCAGATCCTTCAAGGCTTTAAATTATCCATTTGACACTAAGGGCGGTTCCTTGGAGCTTGATGTCCAATGTCCATAAACCTCTTGCTTTTTTGGGGCAGCAACAAACATCTCATGTTACTCTGTGAAATCCTTTATATCCCTTGAAGGTAGCCCATAAGAAGTCTCTGAGAAGTTTTTCCAATTTGGCATATGCTGCTTTAGAAGGAGCCCAACAAGAAGAATAATAGACATGGGTGGCAGCCAAGACTTTGAAATAGATCTAGAATTTCCCAAGAGAGAGGGGTTTGGTAACCCAATAAACAATCTTTTTCCACTCTCTGAACAACATAGGACCACAACTCAAAAGGGGAGGCTTTGAAAGTAAATGGTATGCCAAGAAATTTAAATTGCACACCAGGTTGAATCCATTGCCATTGATATCCTTCCAACCATGGAGGTTTGGGAGTGAGGGATTGCCTATAGTACTAGGTCTTTTTCCATTGAATGGTAGAACTAGAGGCAAGGCAAAAAAATATCCAGACATTCCATCGCATCTTGACTTCAATCTTCTTCCTCAATTAAGATGAGGAAGGAATCATCTGCAAAGTGGTCATTGATGAGTTGTTTAAATTGAGCATGATGCATTTAACCAAGCCTTGGGCTGAATAGTTGGCCAACAAATAGTTGAATCCTTCTGTGGCCAAAACATATAGAGATGGGGCTAGAGGACATCCTTGTCTACTCGATCCAAAGAGTCCAAATCTAGAAGATTGGGCTCCATTGATGGAAATACAAGCTCTTGCATCTTGAAAAAGCATATTGATATAGCTACAAAGCGAGGCCCAAATCCGAGAGTTTGGAGCATGACAATAATGAAAGGCCATTCTATCCTATCATAAGCTTTCTCAAAATCAATCTTCACAAAAAGAGCTTTTGGTCAAAGACCCTAACCCATTCCATGCCTTCAAACAATTGTCATGTTATCAAGGATGTATATGTTTGATGATTTTTTTGCCAGGGCTTTGGCTATGATCTTATAGGAGACATTGAGAAGAGTAATGGGCCTCCAATTTGAAATTCGGTTAGGGTCAGTAGCTTTAGGGATAAATTTGATGTTACCTTGATTGATAAGATCACCCAAGGAGTTAGAGGTCATGGCTTCAAGGTAAACTTTATGTAAATCAAGGTCGATAGAATCCCATAGGATTTGGTAAAATTCACATGTGAAACCATCAATACCAAGGGCGTTTTTAGAATCCATTTTCCTAACTACTTCTTTGAGGTCATTGAGGGAAAGGGCTCTGTCATAGGCAACTCTTTAGGCTTGGGAAAATTTTTAGGGGACCACTTACATGCATTTCATTAGAGCATCTTCTCTTTCAGGGGAGGGAGGTTGATAAACAAAAACAACATGGTAAGGGTGAACGAAAGTTTGCAAGATGTCGGGTAATTTGGTAAGTTTGACATTAGTTGTTTGAATTACTTTAATTTTGTCTACAATATAAATCAGAGTCGAGTTAAAAAATCGTTGGATGTTTTGTCTCAAATTTTTAGCCAATGTAACATTGCTCTGAGCTAGGATCTTTTGGCTTTATAAGCTTCCTCCACCTTGAGTTTATGTCTCCAATGAGCAACTTGCTTTTGCTAAAAGGAGAGCTATCAAGTTCTTGTGAAATCATTGGAATTCATGGTATGAAGACTCGTGAGCTCTTTCTCTATAGGTGGCAACTTGTTTCCCATATAGCCTAAGAAATGTGGTGGTTATTTGAATATCATCAATCCACCATTCAATCCATCCCATATCCCTTGTGGGTCTGGGAACTAGGTTCTAAATCCTTATGATATGTCCTAAAGTTCTCTCATGTCGTAGATGGGTAGTATTGAGATAAAATTGGGACTTTTTGCTTTTGAAGCAGGGAGTATTCCATGTAATGAAAAAAAGATGGGTTGATTATCCGAAAGTAAATCGGTCTCGACCAAGAAAAGATCTTGTTCAACAAAAAGAGCACAATCTAACCTCGTTACCACCTTGTCTTGCCCATATTGGTAATTGGATCAGATGAACCAAGCAACATTGGAATATTGCCTATGATGGTATTTCGGGTCATAGATTCCAAGCTTGTGTGGCATGTAGAACTAGACTTCTCGCTCTCTTGCACACCACCACACAGGGATATATTCAACCATGTTGAAATCCCCACATAAAATCCGGTGGGCATCTAGGAGGGAATTGGCTTGCCTATGCCAAAAAAGAGATCATTCAACTAGCATCATTAAACGCATACAGTTTGCTAACCCAATGATACACCCGTCAAAATCAAAGAGAGTCCATATCATTCGGCGTGGGGTAAGAGCCCCACGAGATGATATTCTAAGAAAGCTCGCGCAAATAGCGTGATGATCCCTCCACAACATGACTTGTGATTGGAAATTTGGCAAATTGCACCTAGCCAAATAATACGGCAATGTATGATTAAAGAAGAAACCTAAAGATTTTAACTTCCTGCATGCACATAATTTTCATATTGCAGAATTGTAGACAACTGTCTCGGATCGATATAGACGGGTTAGTTCATTAAGGCCACGTACATTCCAAGAGTACACAATCATTGGGAAACATCAAGGTGCATGGATCCCTCATCATCAAGATCTTCGAGGGCAACAAACTTATTGTTATTACTGTGTTTCATTTGGGAGAGGCACGTAATCAAGAAGTTGAAAATGTCGTCATTTTTCTTGGGCAAATTCTCCATCTTCCAATGGGAAGGGCTTCGAGAACGACAGAGCACAGACTTGTGTTCAAGCAAGACAACATTGTCTTCTAATTACTCACCCCGAAATGAGGTTATGAAGCATGCAAATTGAAACAGAGGGCATAACGGAAGAGACAAGGAGGAGCGGGTGCGAGACAACAATGTCAAGCTTTAGCAAGAAGCGGTGTAGCTTGTTTGGCAATGGCCGCAAAGGAGTTTGCTCTGACGTACTCAACAAGATGGTAAGAGACCGCGAACTTGAGTGGCTCCATGTGAGACATTTTTTTATTTGTGATTGTGGTCCATCCATCAAATGCGGTCCTAGAGGGTTTGGTTTATGTCCGGGCTTTTTTCTTGAGGGGAGTGGCATGAGGCGGCCGTTAAAGGGCATTCCTTAATCATGTGGTTTGAAGCCCTTGCCACCGAAAGCATGTGTTTGGGAGGTTAATGTAGAGCCCTGTTGAGAGAACCGAGTGTTTCCATTCGGATATCGATGGTTTCCTTATTGTCTTTTAGCCAAATCAATTTCAAAGCAAACGTGTTTTTGTGGATGAGTTGCTCTAGGTAGATGAAACACCCTAGGGGTCTAATGAGTTACTCAAGAAATCCCAAAGGATGAGAGATAGACCAAGGAACTCAACCCAGATCGGGATTTTGAGCTTAGCTTGTTCGACAATTGTATGTCTTGGGTCTAGTGAGAGAACACAACCAAAGTGTTATGAATGAACCACGAACCATGATTGACTATGGTTTTATAGTGTTCGACACTATTCAAACAAAATAGAAAAAAACCCTTGATTAGATTTTGAACCCCCTAAGCTTGACACCATGGGACTTGCCAATGGTTGTGGACCCATTGTTTAAGTAGGCTCTCTCAGGGATTTGACCACCAAAATAACCAACAAGGGTAAAAGATTCGAGACAATGGCAAGTTGTATCAAATTTTGGTAGATCAAAAACATCATGCAAATGGGTTGTTGGGTTAGAGCCTATATCTTGTGGAAGACCTTTGGGACAAACTTCCTTGCCTTCTTCAATGTCATTTTTGTCCATAGCTCCACTAGCAATACTTGCATCAAATGATGCAATGGCTAAAAAGATGGCCAATATATAGGCTTTCATGCCAACCAAACGGTGGAAGGGAGGAATGTATCGGCACAATAAATGCATAGAGTAATCAAAATCATGCCTAGATCGATTGACAAATCGACAGCAGATAGCAGGGCTATACGAATCCTAGACCATTAAAGTAACATGCAAAGCAACAACTAAACCCTAGCAGCCATTATGACTTCATTAATTTTCAAAGTTGTTATTGCATGCTAATATTTACTCTCTTGAGCTTTCCATTCTTACCCTATTTGTTACCTTGTGATTTCTCCATCCGTAATTCGACGTGTGTTATGCAAAGGTGTTCATCCATACTCTAACCTCTAAGTCACTCTCTTCTTCTTGTAGATGTCAGGTTCTAAATGTTGTATATGGTAGTTTTCAAATTTCTGTTCTTTCATGCTAATATTTACTATCGAGCTTTACATTCTTACCATATGGATTACATTGTGATTTCTCTATCTCCACTTCAACATGTTTTATGCAGTTCGTAGAATTCTACATCCGTTTGCTTCTATAGCTATTTTGGTCCTCTATAGTCTCTACATCTTCACTTGAGTCTGTTTTTTCTTTTGAGCCATATTGTTCAGACCTGGAAGGAAATGGAACTTACTGCCCCTTAATGAAGCTTTAACTTGGGCCTAGGCATATCATTTACATGCTTTCCAGTGGTAAACATGTTGATGAACTTATCAACATTGACGCTGAGGCATTTGCCAATGTCAAGGTTGAGGATGAGTTGGAAAAAAATTGCATCTCTTGATCGATCCAAGTCTGTCCACAGGTTCCAGGAATGAAACAATCATACATGTAAGAAATGTAAACAAAAGATAACATATGGATGTAGGAAACATTTAGTCCATCAGAGTCCATGAAGAGACAGAATTTCAAGATAAATTTAACTCTTTGAACAAGAAAAAGCAATAGTCGAATCTACGTAAGTAATGCCATTTGAATGAACCAAGAAAGTTCACACAACGAATGCTCTAAATGATGGCATCCTGCAAACTACAAGTACAGATACGACTAAAGGAGCATGTACTGATAAGGTGTCAATTTGCAAGGGGAATGCATAGACCTTTTCAAAGTAATCAATAACCATGGGTGAAACTCAAAAGAAAGCAGGCAGAGAACTTCAATTAAAAAACACCAGACCTAGTGACAGTTTAGTTTAAATTTGGGTGCTCACTATTGGCCAATCTTGGATGAAACTATTTATCGGAGCACTTATTGCTGACATTCACCATGATCCATCTCAGTGGACAGCCCTTGGCATATCTCACGGAGCTTTTACCCATGTAATCAAAGAAGGGCAACAGGAACTTTACCCACTCTCCATAATCAAAAAGGGCACATGCTTGGCAAATAAAAAAGTGCTTGAATCTCATGATCAAGAAACAAGGAAACACGACTACCAAGCTAACCTGAACGTAAGATCATTTACTCACATACTGATGCTTGAAAAATCAACGCTTATATGCTTTTTGCTTCTAGTTTGACAACAAATGAACTGTTGAGATCAAAGAACAACTATGTTTGTCTTGAGTTTTTATTCTCTTGAATGCTGAGTGGCATACTAAAAAAATGGCCACAGCCATTAACAGAGTTCAAAAAAACTAAAAACAGGGGGCAATAAGCAACAAGAGAAGAAATCTTATTAAGCCTATGTCCAGCATTACATTATAAGACAGACAGAGCGAAATGATGGCACTCATGAAGATGCCTCACCCTCATTGTCCAATTGAACCGGTAGCACAAGAGAAGCCCTCGAGGAACCCTTTGAATGAGTGAGACTGGTTTGCATTGAGCCTTGTTTACCATCCCCGTCAACCGTGTCCATCTCAGCATATAGAGCATTTCAAGCTCAATGTGTTGGAGGATGGCTTTGAGTCAGAAAGCTCCCATAGTCTGAGCTCAGCCATAACCAGGCCAGCATCCATTTATTCTAGCTCGATGTTTTATTTTTAAGAGTGGAAAGTGGGGATGCCGGCAGATTGTCCAGAAGGCTAGCCATCTTCCATTAGACTGAGCATGCAATCACAACAGAGGCTGAACTTGGCCAGCATATCAATGTCTTCAGGTGATAGTTCCCTATCCTTTGGAGGTAAGTATGTGTGATTAGTCTAGGATTAAGCGGTAAAAAGCTCTTTGCTTATTTCAAAGAGTTGAATATTTACTCATAGGTTATAACATCATGCCAATTGAACTCTGGCCTTAAAATAGCAGTAAAAGTACCTTTCTTTTGTCCAAGGCACAAACTAGTTTGAATTACACAGCAGATGCACATAAACACCAAATCCTAATTTTCACTCTTGCAGCAGAACAGATAAAAAATGAAGAAATTAAGAGATAGAAGTCAAAAACTACTTTTGATGATTAAAAATGCAAGGACATGTAAACAATGAAATTGTCATATAGGATTTACCAGTCAAGAGAAGACATTAAAATAGGGTAATTACATAGCTACCAACCAGCAGCTTAATAAATCCAATCTACCAGAAGATGGATCTGCTAAGCCCAATGAACAAGAACCAAGATCTGATAAATTGTTATTTGCACCCTCTCTAATACCAATGACCATAATGCATCAAATGCATTATCCTATTTGAGCCGCTTCCTTCTACTCATCAGCCAACCTCAGTGTACCTTTATCCAATGCCCCTTGTCTGGAAAGTTTGTGATTAACCCATGCTTCTTATCTGGAAATATCACACATATCCAGAAGAAATGTTTTCTGTAGACTCTTCAAGGCATACCAATAACCATGCAGACATCCAACAGTAAACAGATGAATTATCTGATTACAAGGTGTATACAAAACCTGGAGCATCTGTCCTTGCCCCACAAAGAGTACGATAAACATATAATTTCTCAACCCGGATGTCATCATCCTCGTCATTTTCCTTAATTATTTCAACATTAAGCTGGGGCATCTCCCGTGCAAGGATATTACAACCATTTAATGTGACATTGCATGCTGACATCCATAATGACCGCATTGATTCATATCGGTCTAGCCCTGATAGAAGTGCTGCATCTCCAAAGGGACTGTCCCTTATCTCAAGCTTGCGGAGCTTTGGGCAACCATTCAACAAATATTGCATACCCCTATCACTACTTCCAGCAAAGGCCACAGATAAAGTTTGCAAATTCTTTGCAAAACGGCCAAGATATTCAAAAGTCTTATCAGTAAGCCAACCTGATAATGACAAGCGCTGCAAATTTTTACAATTCCTTACAATCGCTCCAAAAGCTTCATCCATGGGTTCATTTGTCAAGTGGTCTGGCCGACGGGATCCATGATGCAAAGACGGAAATGGGTCAACATAGGACAATTTTGAGCTACAGTGACAATTGCAGTGTTTGTCATTTGCCTGCAGAAATATAGAACATACTTAAGATTAGGACATCCCTTAGAGATTGCAACAATGCCCTTTTCGGTAACATAACCTTGACCCTGCCCAGAAGGATCTGCTGGGAAAACTCGCAGTTCTCTCAAATCCTTACAACTCGAAGACACAGTTTCAAGTCCCTTGTCTTCCACAGTGTCCAGAACCTGCAGTTATATAAGCAACCAACTCCTTTCACAAACACTCAAAAGGACCTATTAACAATCTAATAGCACTTGAAGAAAAAAATAACCATTAGACGTCCTAATACTTGCAACGGTAAAGAAGAAAGTATACCCATAGTCGTAGCAAATGAGGGCAATTAATGACAAGTTTTCCCAGCTCCCAGCTTTGTAGAGTGGCATAACTAAAGTTCAAAATGTCAGATTTGCACACACAGAATAAATGGCAGGAAGATAAAGGGATGACACTTCCCAGAAACCTGATAATATTCTCAGATCCCTGCAGTTGTTGAAAGCAGTTTCCAACTCTGAAAACTGTCGTGTTTTTAACTCTTGAGAGTATGAACCTGTGCCCAACTCGGTCAGTTGAGGAGCTTTCACCAGAAGACGCTGTAATTGTTCTAATGTCACATTCTTGTTAAGTTTTAAACTTTTCAAACATCTGCATCTAGCTACAAGCCTCTCAAGGGCATCGAAATTCACTTCGCTATTCAAACAAGCAAAATTTAATGACACCAATGTCGAGCAGCTCTCCGGAAAACAATTCAGCCAATAGCCTCCTCGATCGTCAATGTCATTCTCCTGTAAATCCAGCTCTGTAAGATTCCTGCAAAGTGAAAACATAAAACAAGAAGCACATCGTCAGATAATACTGAATAGAAAAACAGCTAGGCATTTATAAGTATGAAATGCTTGAAAATACCAGCTATTTTAGGCCTTCAAAACTGTAAGAGGTCAAAGTAAGACGTGAGCTACTTTACTTAAAGAACAGAGAATGATGGATTAAGCATTCCCTTAAACAATGCTTAAGGGGTAAATTATGGTAGAAATATCCCAAGAAACTGTTTGAGCAATCCACATTCCAAAACCATAAAGAGGCTAGTAGCTCAGCAGTGACAGCGCCCATTGTGCCCTGGGAGGCCTCTGTATGGTTTGGGATTATGGATTGTTCTAGCACCCAGCTCAAACCACATTTCAGTGCTTGGGGCTCCCATTCTGGCTCTGATACCACGTTATCACGTACTGGCTAGGAGTGTATGCTAGGACCTCCCGTGCACACAGTGGGTGCTCTATATGGCTCGGAATGCATGTTGCTCCAACAAAAGCCAGCTCAAACCACATTTCAGTGCTCAGGGCTCCCAGTCTGGCTCTGATACCACGTTGGACACAGACTGGCTAGGACTGTATGCTAGGACCTCCCGTCCACACAATGGGTGCTCTATATGGCTCGGGATGCATGTTGCTCCAACAAAAGCCATCCTCTGGTTTATATGATAAAAGAGTGTAAATGATTATAATACTAAAGCAGTAAACTCAACAAAATAAAATAGAAAACATAAGACTTGGAAATGGAAGAAGGGTGAAAATGGAAATGAGAACATAAACAGCTAGGCAAGCTCGTCAAGTTAATCACAGCAGAAGAAATATCAGGTGAAACATATACATAATCCAAGTTCATTTTTCTTGTACAGAACCTGATTACATGGAAATCAGAAGATGTATTTCATATACGCTTTCATGCAAAGTTACCTGGAAACAGATACAGGATACAGGGACTAGGATGAAGACACAATTTTTCTGAAGATAAGGGATACTGGGAAGCGCCAAAACTCACTAAAGATTAAACATATGATATATCTGAATTACACAAAACTATAAATATCATAAACAAAACCCTAAACTAAAACTTTTAGGGTTCAGGGATTTATTAACGAAAGGAATGATGGCTCCCCCTTAAGATTCAT
Organism: Taxus wallichiana var. yunnanensis; assembly: GCA_018340775.1. Taxonomy (NCBI): domain Eukaryota; kingdom Viridiplantae; phylum Streptophyta; class Pinopsida; order Cupressales; family Taxaceae; genus Taxus; species Taxus wallichiana. The sequence goes on along the minus strand of CM031238.1, from coordinate 228,997,272 downwards.
TAAGAGTTTCTTCTTTTTACTTCTCTTGTTCAAATTTAAAATAAAAGACTGCGATGGGAGATGCTGGCGACTCCACCAGGTAACTCTCAAATATGTCCGGGAGACAGCAGCAGACATCAGGCCAAGTCTCCCTGGACCTGGAGATGTCCAGCATTTCCCATACGCGAGACATGTCCCAGGGAGGTGGGATATGCCTCTCCTGGTTATTATGCTTTCCTATTAATAGAAAGAATATAAAGAATCTTAGAATTGTAACAAGTTAGCCACAAAATGGGATGCCAGAAAGAAACTAATGACACATCTCATTCTGAAGTAGTTACAAAGGAAATAGACAGCAAGAGTTCAAAACTTCAAACAGACTATTAGATAGTTTTTGTATGAAGGGCAAACAAGCAATGCTTGTAAAATGAGTCCAAAGCTCCAAATATGACCAGTAACTGCCAAGCCAAGAAATAATGCTTTAGTGATGAAAGTCTTGCCAATCAAATTTTAAGGATCAATTGTCTTAAATTTCCCAGCCTTTTTTAATTTTTGGTGACTCTTTTCTCAATTAATTTTTTAATGGTTGCAACACAACAAGATGGTCATTGCTTGACAACTTTTATTATTTGAACAGCATTTTTATGCAAATGCATGCACCTATCTTCAATCACATAAATAGATGGATATTCATTAGCTTGTGTTCCCAAGAGTAAAAATGCATGTAAACTGTCTGTATAGAGGAAGGAAAACACTAAATTTGCCCATCAAGAGGATCCAGGAAAGATTAACAGAATTGTACACTCCTAATTCCTACTGCCTCTGGTGGTCAGATCTATGCTGGCAATGATGGCTCTTGCATGGTCTGTACTGACCTTGCAGTAATCACCTCTTCGTCCAAAAGGCATGATTGACAACATAATCACACCCTCACACTCGAGGAAAAAATCCACGAACTGAAGAGTGAGAGTGGACATGACAGACAACAAAAATTCAATGAAAAGAACAGCAGAAACTCTGAAATGAGTTGACTACAAACCACATAATTCATGATGATTACAAATTTTCGTAAACTATTTTTTAAGTAAACTGAATAATTCATCAACTTGGGAATAACCTCAAAAAGGTTGACTCCTCCCTCTTAAATAGCTGAGTCGAATTGAAGAGTGCTTCTTCACTCAAGACAAGTTTTATAACTATGATTTACAGAGGTCTACAGCAACTTACAATGAGATTTGACAGTATCTTTTTATGTCTTGTAGCTAGAGAATGAATGCTTGGCCTAGAAGATGTTTAATTGATCCATCATTTCCCAAAATCTCATCTGAGAACTTTAAAGAAGCAAAACTTGAAGTCCACTAGTATTGGAATGGAGTGGGAAGTTAGGGCACTAATTGCTGAGAATCTAAACATTCATTCCAGCGGGATGCTCTTTGATGTGTGTTGCAGAGTTTAAAACTTTCACCAAGATCACAGAAAGACAAAGGAGAGTCTCATAGCCTCTCCCTAATTAAATAGAGGTAGTCCCTTCACTAAATTAGGTGCAGCTGGGAAGATTCAATGCTTCCTTCTGCGATTCAATGCTTAAGTATAAAGATTTTAAAATTTTCAAACACCTATATCTAGAGAGAACCACCCTAAATCCCAGACAGAGGTCTGGGTCGCTAGAGTTGAGCTTGAAACCTTCAATTTCTCATACCCATCTGATTTCCATTCCTCCTACAAACAAGTGAAGCACTCCCATAAATCATTATAAAATCAACAAATACAATAAATTGCAAGGTTGACCAATTAACAACAAAGCATTAAAATCATCATTGCATTAAAATCTACTAATTGCTGATGCTCGGTTGATTGACATCCCTCTTGCAAAAAAGTGAAGCCTTTTATTCATCTTAATAAAATCACCAAAAATAAACCACTACAAAATTGAACAATAAACAACGACTTTCAATTATGGGGCTTCGTTTGGAGCTATTCAAAATAATCAAATACCTCACCAACAACCCCAAGCAACAGATTCGTCAGTTTTTCAATTCATAATGATAGGTACCAAAAAAATTACACCCTATAATGCTAAGGTTGTAGACCAACTTGTGGCCAAGATTATAATTTATAATTAAGGAAAGATAACTTGCTTATCATAACTCTAGTTGGAGAGAGTTTGTTCAGCTAGCTTGATCAGATCAATCATAATACAACGATGTTACTAATATCAATCACAGGACTTGGATTTGATGCTCCTCAAAAACATTAACAACCACCCCAGGCATCATTTAGCCTTAAATCTTCAAGCTTCCCATGCTCACTTAACTACCATCCCTCTTACAAGGAAGTGGAGCCTTCACATACATCTTCATAAAATCAGCAAAATGCACAAAATTATAATGTCAAAAAATAAACAACAAAGACTTTCAATTACAGGTATTGTATTTGGAGCTTTCCAACACCCTCACCAGCAACCCCCAAAACTGCAATGAAATGACAGAAAAATACGAGATTCTGTCACTTTCCTCAACATGATGACCAGGCCCTAGTCTCCTGGTTTTGAAAAATATGTAGTCACGCTTTATGTTGCCCACTTTTTCTATATCTGTGATGAGCTTCTAAGAATGCTATGGTCAGTTGATTCATTATGTGCTAGTTTTGTTACAATGGAGTAGACTGTCTATCTCATAAGACTTCGTATTTAGCCATCAAAGAATTAGACTTAGTCAGAGTCCAGACCACCATTTTTGTTTAATTACATCTACTAACATAAATTTTAATTTTAAAATAAAAACTTCCAATAACCAAGAAAATAAAATTTCAAGAGCAACCATTAATTGTAAGGTTGTAGTTATACATGTGACAAAAAGTTGTGCATATAACAAGTGCACAAATAAGAAATACAAATTGTTTGTAAGAGAACAACAGACGATTTGCTTGCTCGTCTAGCTTTCTCAGGTCAATCATAAATCCAACATCGTTGCCAATATCAAACATAAATAGGAGATTGTATTTATAATTGACAGGAGGAAATCCATAGGAAGACAACGGTTGTGTGAGTGAATAAATAGAAGGAAAAATGGTTGTCTTGTTGCACTGGTTTGGTCTTCTGGTTAAAAACCCATGTCCAGAAGTACAAAATTATGAGTTTTACTCCATTCTACTGTACAAGTGGCTACAAGTAGGGTTGCCAACAACCTTACCATTCGAAGTAATCTATATCCAAGGTAGAAAAATGGTAGAGAAGGGACGCCAGAAAAAGAACAAAAATAAATAAATCTTAGCTCCAGATATTTACCTGCATTTACTTGCTATGATGGCAAGACCATTTGTACTAAAGCCTTCACAACTGGTAAGAGACAGAGCGTGAAAGTTTGGAAAGAAATGGGCCAGCAGCTCTAAGCTTTCATCAGTCACCACCACTCTCTTCAACCTAAGCTCCTCCAACATTGGATTAACTGAGGCTATGGCATGAATCCATGGAAGAACATCTGCTCCCCAGTTAGGTGGCACCAGATTGAAATCTGCAAACCTCGGCTTCCCCTTGAGAGTTATAGACCTCAGTCTGGGAAACCTCTTCACCACAGCCTCTGGTGAAACTGAATACATATTCCCTATGAATAGACTCGTTCTCCCCCATGCCTCTGCTCTGTACCATGTCTTGCAAACCAGAGAAACAGAGTTTCTATCCTGTGAGGAGGTGAGGAACACCAGGACATGTTCCAAGACCTCATCTGGAAAAGAGGGCATCTTTTCCCCTTACCCAAATCTGCAATTACCACTCCTGAAAACGGGATAGTCCTGCTTGTTGGTAGTCTGAAACAGATATTTTTAGTACTTAAAACTGGCTTTTCCTGCGCTTTCTAGTCTTCTTGCAGATCCCTTATGAATCATTATAGGCCCTCCCTGAATGGATCATGCTAGAAGAACTATATCATAATCGTCAAGGAATGAAGACATCTACTGTGACAACAAGGGGGTAAATTAAGAAACAAAACAGGTTACTGTAGATTGATGTCAGCAAGAGTGGGGTGAGGATCTTTCAAGAACATGATGAGTATTAAAACAAAAGATCTTTGTTGGGCATAAAAGTGGTCAAAATCTCGTTGTGGGGTACATGATACTGTGCATTGGTCACATTCGAAGTGCTTGTGGTAGACTCTGACTTATCAATCACAACAAAACATATGCAGATGAAGTACGAAAGACCCAAATCACTAGACTTACTTTCTTGAACAACTCAACTACCTGTCTAAGCCGGATACCCACTTAATTTCTTGAATGCCCACAAACTTTAAGACAACCGAGAGAATTTAAGCAATGACCTCCACCGGATTGTGAAGAGCACTTACAGACATTGAAAAACTCAAGATGGTCAGATCACACAGCTCACAAACAGCTCGAGAATATCAATATAGGCGGGAGGTTCAGAGTCCTCAGACACCAAGTGGCTGGAAAACACTTGAAATATCCACTTGCAACAGCCAAACAAAACTACTAACAAGTCGCCCTTGCTCATAGGCCTAATCAGTACAAAAATGTAGTGGAAGCTAGAATGTATATAAAACTTATAGAAATAAAACCCTGCTAATAGGCCGAATCAGTACAAAATATAGTGGAAGTTAGAATGTATATAAAACTTGTGAGAAATAAAACAATGAACTGTAACCAAGCGTGCAACCAAGTTGACCAGAATCAACAAGAATAAGGAGAACGCCCATGCCAACAACCTAAAAATAACAACTTGGGTCTCTGTAAGATGCCAACAGCCAGGTTGTAGAGGCCCTTAAAAAAAAGATGGGCAATTAAAAATATTGTATCACCAGAAGATTTGGGAGGATGCTATTATTATTATTATGAGAAGTTAATGAACAGCTTGTTGCATTGGAGTTATAAAAGCAATGGTGTTATAATAATAACCATGGCAGGCAGAGAGAAGAAGAAACCCAAGGATAAACAAGGCCAGAGACCTGCTAAAACAGCGGGTTTTGGGTGGGAGGAGAAAGGAAAACAGCGCCCAATAACCCGGTTCAATCAACATCAGTCAGACACCATGAGTTTACACACAGAAAAAACTAAAGATAAAGAAAACTGAACTGTACTTGCATGTTGGGCTATCATCAAAACCCCAATCACCCACAACAATAAAATACACTTTGCAGGATTGAGAGGCCATAGACAAGAGAGAGCAGCAACTGCAAGAAAATCAATTAGATAGGAAGTTCAGATAAGGGGTCCCACTGTGAAGGAGTTGTTGTTTCCCCATGTAGTTTATGAATACATTTGGGTGACCATTTCCTCCCCCATGTGGAGATAGATTTGAAATAGTGTTATTTACCCTGCTTTTGGGAACAATCCCTAGGTGGTGTCAAGGGATGGTTCGTTAGCTAATACCAGTAGGCAGTAGAGGGGGTTGGGTTAGGTTATAGGATAAGGACCATTATTGAAATATTAACGGACCTAAATCTTCATGGAAGGTGTGACAGTGATAGAACAATATTTTAGGGAAGGTACAGAGGGGGTTGGGCTTGTATTCCACTTGCCAAGTAGGTGCCATGAATTTTGAGGAAGTCTTTTTTTGGGGTTTTTAAATAAAGTGTAGGAAATGTTGTAGGGGAAAGAAGCCAATGGCCGTGGATAAGCCAATGACTGTTTTGCTATCAAACAATTAGGTAGATCGATGTGAGATATATGATTGGAATTCACGGGTGTGATCTCTTCACCCAT